>MU225835.1:1489086-1503175 GCA_018584345.1 Thuja plicata
ACCCTAATATGTATTCCAAGCATCAACAAAATGAATGGAATGAAATAGAGATCAAAACATGCAAAAGAAAGTTATGAAATTCTGAATTTTATTGTCATTTTGAGTAGAAATATGTACATTTCATCTCCAGTCCATACCATTCTCTCTTCCAAGAATTAAATAAACTTCCTCAACCAATCTGGGTTGGTTGGAAGGCTTAGTTAAGTCTAAAAACATTAAAACACCATTTTCCTCCTAAATGCACATAACCGTTGGAATTCAAATATTTGAATTTCCAACTTACATTTTATTGCATATTTATATAAAAAACCTATTAACTTCTATCCCAATTAATTTATTATTTCTTCTAGGACCTAATTGACTCCCCTAAACAACTTTAGATCCCATTTGGCACTATTGGCCACCCTTACATTGTTTTGGTCCTAAGTCCTTTGCCAGGACTTCCAGGATTTATAATATTTAAATTAAATTGTTTATTATATATTGCCATTATTGGCCTCAATATATCCCAATTTAATTTTAGGAATTCTTTAGATCCACTACCTCCATTTGGTTCCAAGGTGGACTTACGTGTTTGGAGAGGTGCTCCTGCACCAAAGCCATTGAATTTTCTCATTGGCTCATTTTGTGGTGGTTCATTTCTATTGATTATTTTTTGTTTCCCTAATTAGGGTTTGTAATGGATTAATATAGGTCGTTGGTTTAAAATCAATCTTGGCCATTCATTCTAATTAGGGCTCCTATATAAACCCCACCCCTCTCATTTGTAAAGTAAGAATTGTTGGAGAATTTTTGTGTCTTGTATGGTGAATTGTTGTGATCAAGTTTGAATTATTACATAGTGATCCACATTTCCTCACTTATCTTAGGATTTCATTTCATGTTGAGTAGGAGTAGTTTAGTTGAATAGAAGTAATTATGAGTCAATCTCAGTGGAACTTGCCTAATCCACACCATTAGTTGTTTGTTGATTGTAAGTTTTCCTTGAGTCGTCAACTAGAAGTTTAATGATCTTTAATCAAATTATTGTTTACATATTAATATGCATCGATGGGTGGTTTTAATAGAATGGTCATAGTTTGAACATCTTACATCTACCTTAGGATATTGCACTAGCTTTTTTGATGTCAATGGATAAACTAAGTCTAGTAGAGTCACAAAGACATCCATTGTTTCTTGCATTATTGGAGTAGATTAAATTTCTAGACCCTTTCTCCTTGTATTTTGAATTAGTTGGAAAAATTTAAAGTCAAGTTGATATCCATTGAATGAAACATGTAAGTCCCTTTGTGATACCCAGCATATCACATCATTATAATTGAGTTAAGTCCACAATAAGAAGTAATATTGGGGTTGTCTCATAATTTGATCATACAATCTAGATAAATTATTTAGCATGTGAGCATCCTTATTCAAGAGAGAGTTGGAGATTTGGTGTTTCATATTGATATACTAAGTATTTGATTATGTAGTGAAATTAAACTCACATCAACATGTACCTTTCTTCAGATTCCTTAAGAAATTTGCTTCTATCTCATCAGAATCTTCACTCTAAGGATCATCCTCCATTTTTTTTGGCTTTAAAGGTGGTTTCAGATTTCTCCTTCTTTTTTCCAAATTTTCTCATCTCAAAAGAAGACAATTCTTGGAAGGATCTCTCTAGCCTTGATAGAAGCTTGTCCCCTCTTATGATAGAATTGCAGTCCTGGTTCAATGAAGGTAATCATCCTGACAAGATTGAGTGGAACCTCTCTTCTAATGGTGAATTCACGGTGGCCTCTGCCTACTCCTTCTTCTTCTCCAAGGAAGTTAAACCTCAATGTGCAACTATCTGGTATAAACTCCTTACTCCAAAGATCAACTTTTTCTTTTGGATTCTTGTCCAGAATAAGCCCCTAACCATTGATAATTTAGTTAAAAGAGGCTTCTTACATGTAAATAGATGATGTCTCTGCTATGAACAAGCTGAATCCTATGATCACCTCATGATCCATTGTAGTTTTACTTGGAGAGTTTGGTCTTTGGTTCTTCAAAATTGGAATTTGGCTTGGTTCTTTCCTAACTCTTGGCAGGACTTTGTCACTCAATGGAGATGTCCTTTTGATAATGATCAGGTTAGAAATTTTTGGAATCTTATTCCGCCTCATCTTTGCTAGTGTATCTGGAAGGAAAGAAATAACAGAATCTTTAGAGAGAAATGTGCTAAACCTAAAATCATCTTCAATATAATGTCTAGATCTATTAAGGAAAACTTCAGTTCTACTATAAATAATAGCAATAGCAAGCACCAGTCTCTCATCCCTGATGTGGATTGGTCTACTTGGAATTTTCCTCTTCACAAGTCTCAAGATCGCTCCCAAAGAGATTCCTCTGTCTGGATTGCTCCTCCTAATGGCTGGGTTAAAGCTAATTTTGATGGGGCCTCCAAAGGCAACCCGGGTGTCTCTGGGGGTGGGGGTATCATCAAAGATAGCTTTGGAAACTGTTTAGGTTCCATATCAATCCCCTTGGGAATTCAGTCTAATCATAGAGCAGAGGCATTGGCTGCCCTCAACACTATCCTACTAGTGGAAGAATTGGGATTCAAAAGAGTCTGGCTTGAAGGTGACTCTTTAAATATTACAAATAATATTAAGGATATCAACCCCCCTTCCTGGACTATCGAGCATATCATTCTTAAAATAAAATCTATAGTCCAAACCTTTGAGGTGTTCCACATATCTCATAATTATAGGGAGACCAATCAAGTTGTTGATTGTCTTGCCAATATTGGAGCCAATAGCGAGGGGATTCAAAAATGGAAAGGCAACACTTTGAGTAATGACGTGGTCATCTCATTTATTAATTATGATAAAATCAGGCAAAAAGAAGGAGTCATTAAAAGGGTTTTTAATGATATAAATTAATTCATCTCAGATCTGGGGGAGTTGGATTGATGTCCAAAATAATGTGAAGTACATATCCAAGATATGGAATTTTGCTCTAATTATGAAAGCCCAAACTTTAATGTGTGCCGCTATCATCATTATTATCTTTGGCTAGTTCGTGCATGTGAAGAGGATTGTGAATCAATTTAATAGCTTTAATTTGTCAAAGAAAAAGCAAAATCATAACACTTCCCAGTCTGTGAAAAAAGAGAAGGTGAAGTATCTGGCCATGGGTGGTGATCTCAGAAGGGAAGAGCCCACGGAATGCAAATGGAAGCAGGATAAGGAAGTGTGGAGAAGAAAGGTCATGTTCATCGATATCTTCAGAGACTCCATGGTTTTGATACAGATGTATCCAAAGCCTTTGTTGATGGTTGGGATAAGGGCATGGTAAATATTGTGGGAAAATCTTTTAGCCTCAGCCTCGAGGTCCTTTCTGATATTACTGGTCTCCCACTGGATGGTCTGAAGTACTCAAAAGAGGTGAAGGTTGGCACTAGAGCTTATAAGAAATTACTTGTTACTGATGAGGAGAGGGATCTTCTGGTGAAAGGTAAGAAAGACTATGTTGATATGGATAATATTGATAAAATATGGGGTTCTGTTATCAAAGTTATAATGGAATACTTCACTCTTGAGGGGAGATTCTCTAGGGTCTACAATTATCATTTTTCCCTAGTTAATCACTTCAGACATGATATTCGCATTTATTTTCCCTATTTTCTCCTATGTTCACTTAACCAAAGCATTACTGACTATAGAGTTAAGAATTTCCCCATCCTCCATGTAGGGCTTATCCGCCTAATAGCTGATTATGCTAGAGACCACATTCCCGACCCTATCCCTGCCCAGATTAGAAAAAGGAAGAATTTCGGATCTCTATAAAAGAATCCTAAATCTAAGAAAGCTTTTTTTCTCTCTAAGCTGACTTCCTATAAGCCTCTGGAAGGGTCAAAGAATGATAAGCACCCTAGTGTTGTCAGTGCCCCTATTCCTGATAAGAATGTCCTGGAACCCTCAGCTAGTCCTATCCTCCAGGAACCTGATGGTGCGAAGCTTATCCCCTAGGATACTGAGTCTGAGGTTGACAAGAATAATCAGATGGAGTCTAATTTTGAGCCTAATCCCACTACCCAGACCCCTAAGGTGAAGGATTCAGAGGATCCTGAAATCAATAATGTCAAGGACAGCCTTGAGGAAAGTCAAGAAAATCTGAAAATTGGGGAAAATCTTAACCCTGCTCTAGAGATTATTAATACCGAAGGAAATGAGAATACTGAGATTGAGGTTGAGGATGTTGTCAATAAAGACAAAGAGACCGATACTAATCCTATTGATAGTAATGCAGACAACTCAGGGGATAACAACTTTAGGGTTCTGGGAGAGGAAAATTTGGATTCTCACAATTCTCCCAGCTCTAAGAAGGAGAACAAGGAAGGTGATAGTGAGAGAAGCCTTCATGGTAGAAAAACCCAGTCTCTTCAAAGAGAAATCAGAAGGATGGACTCACAGGTCAGAAGAACTATCATCATGACCCCCTTGAGATTGCTAAAAATAAATCCATCTACAGTTATAATCTGGACAAATGGGTGCAGAGTGATTTGGTTGAGCTTAAGAATAGATGTATTAAATTGGAAAATAAGAACTCTATGATCGAGGATACTATGGCTATTTTTAGAAAGGAGTTTCCTCATAATACTGATGCCCGTGTGTTTGATTATGGTTCTGATATTGATGAAAAAATTAAAAAAGCAGTCGAGATAGCTATGATACCTATCCAAAAGAAAATAAGTGGGAATGAGGAAATGTTAAAACATTTGCTAAGTCTGGTGAACACAGGTATGAGGTCTACTCTAGAGAACTTGATTTCTCTGAGTAAAATGCTGGAAGGAAACAAAGATACCATTGACCTTACTGATCTGTCCCAGCAGATGGGACCTAGCACTCGTACTAGGTCAAAGAAGCAGAAGGCTGATGATCAGGATATTCAGAAGCTGAAAGACAATGTGAAGACCATGCAGACTTAGCTGGGGGAATCTAAGAGCTTCTTGAAGACTTTGTTTTGACCTTGGTGCTGGTGGCTTTCTTTCTCTGTTTCTCTTCCAGCATCTTTTTTTTTTCTTTTTCTTTGTAGGTGCTTATTGTTGAATCTGGGAGTTGTCCCTCTGTAGCCTACTTCTTTCCTTGGGGAAGCTTGTTTTTCTTTGGGTTTTCATTCCTATCTCTCTTCTCTTTTGTTAAAGGGTTTCAGGGTTCCTTCAAAACCTATTTTTACCGTAATCAAAAACTATCTGATAGGGTAATCAAAATATTCTCCATAATATCTCCATTTGTTAGAGTGCCTCCTTGATTTTTGACTTCAGTCACAACACCATCAACTCTATAAAAAATAACTTGCAATGTCATCACCTTATATTCTCAAATTTTTATACCTACACTTAGCAGTCAACTTCTTTGACAATTTAACTCTACCATTTCCTTGATATATCTCTTTCAACTTGTCCCAAACTTCATAAGCAGTATTCAATGAAATAAATTTTGTCAACTCAATTTTTGATAAAGAAATAAAGACAGCATACCTCTCTCTTTCATTCTCTTCATGAGCTGAAATCTCATTTGCAATAGTAAGACCATTTGTCAGTGCAACATATTTGTCTCAACAGGTTTCCAAGTAGTATAGATTAGGGAATTTAGGTAGCCTCATATTTGTACTTTCCAGAAACTATAGTCATATCCATCAATTATAGGAATAGACAATTTTGTACCATTGGATCTACCTCAAGAGGTTAAGCTCTCTTCCAAGGAACCAAAGATGTGATACCAATTGTTGAGAAGTCTTAGATAACTGATAGCGAGGGTGAATTAGTTAGCATTAAACACTTTTCATTAACTTAATCAATTTGGAGAAAACATAATTCAATCAGATAAACATAACAGATATAAAATTGAAAGCAAAAGTGAACACCAAACACAATGAACACCAACTTTACATGGAAAACCCAAGATGGGAAAACCACAGAGAAATTAATTCTCAATAATAATAACACCAGTTAAGTTGACACTAATTAAGGTGATTTTTACAAAGGCTTACTATCAATATGCTCATTGCAAGTAAGGCTCATTTTCAGTAGGCTCACTGTTAGTTGGGATAACTACCCTAAATACGTAAACTAGTTATCACAACTAAAACTCAGCTAACTCCGAAGTAAGAAATAATGAAAAATACTTCCACTACTAAAATATTTCACACCAACTGCTATATTGAAGAATAATTTATTATCACTGGTTGCATACAGTTGCACAAATATTTATGAATGACTTCACTTAAAGTTTACATAGCTCACATACATACCTCCCCATTGAACATAAATCATCCTCCATATACCATTCCATTCATCCATATTGGCCAAGCACAATATCAACTATCATTTTACAAGTCAACCACATACAATTTGAAATAGGTTACACTAAGACATTCTCGTAATATGGATGCTCAATGAAATATGGATGCTTAATACAATATTATATCCATCCATCACATCATTCAAATCTGAAGAATAATATCTTTACACTACAATGCACATTATGTTGTTGAACCACAATCACTGATAACCAAATAGGACCGTACCCAAAAGAAAGTATACATTATAGAACATCATCTGGGGCACGCTAATTTTGGATCAGCAAAGCCAAATAGAACTGCAATTGAATATATTGACAACAATGAAAACCATTAATGACAACACCAATAATCAAAATCACATTCTAATATGTTGCAGAGATTCAGTTTCCCTAACTGGGGACTTTTCATAGGAAATATATTAAGCTATAGATTGAGGTTATTGATTGTATAGTTAAAAGAGGAGAAAATGTGTTTAATACCCTTTGTCCTTATTTTCAAAGGGGGTGTTGGAACCTTTAAATTTTGAGAGAAATTTAAATTTAAAATATCTTTCAAGCATTCATTCCCTTTATCACCCTTCATAGGTCATCACCAAGATTTTGTATTTGATCAAATAGGGAGAGACCTTTACAAAGGTTCAGGCTACTGAAGTTTGCTTGCAAATTTCAAGCCAAAAGTGGTCAAACCTTATATCAAAACCATTTCCATAGGTCATCATGATATTTTTGTGATTTGATCCCAATAGAATGATGTTTTCCTCAAAATTAAACCATAAGTGTCATCATAGAACTTGAAAATTTCTTAATAACTCATACTACCTTAGTTCCTACGTTCTTCATCATTTCACAGGTACCAAAAGAGGGGCCACAAAACAACAAAAATATCATTGTTTTACGAATCCTATAATAAGAAGTTGTGAAATAGCGAAACATCAATATTTTTCAAGGCTTATGAAAGGAGGCTGCAAAATAGAGAATTATCGATATTTCACGGTTGAAATTTAATAGTGTTGTGAAGTGGCAAAATTTCACCATTTTGTGGAGTATGGTTATAATTACTTACGAAATGGAGAAATCTTATCGCCATTTTGCCAAAATAAAAGGGCTAGTTTGTGATACAACAAAAGATGAATTTAATGGACATGACTGCCACTTTGGGGCGAGTGGCAGAACACACATGTGGATTTGGTGAAGTGATCTAATTAGAATAAGCTTGAAATAATGAGGGATACAACATGATTTTGATAAATATAAAAACTCATTTGAGACTGATAGACAAAGAAAATTATCTGAAACAAAATTCGAGAGAAATATTGAACTGAAGCAAGCTTGGATACGAGTTGTGGGAGCTTACAAATTTCACAGAGAGGAGCGAACCAATAAGTTTGAAATTTTATTTCTAAGCTTAAATTTATTTCACAATTCAATAAATCCTAAGAGAAAAGAAGTAGGGGACATTCTGAAAACAAAAAACGTGAGTTAGGTAAGAGGCCCATGCAAAAAGACATGCTTGATGCATTGCTTGGTTCTGAAGACACTAGTGTGAAGAATGCATTTTATGATGTCTAGGTAGAGTTGAGGGATGCTAAGATCACAATCCCGAGTAGAACATCATTTTGGTATTTCTACAGCAATGGGGATGAAAATGTTCCCCGTTCTAACCCATGGAATCTAGACCTAGCCAAAGTTATAGTGTCCAATGTCTTCATCGATGTTGAGTTAATTGAGGTATTGGAACAAAATTATAAGAAAGAAACCAGAATTGTTGGAGGGATAACTAAGGAACCCATTATGGTGGTCACTGCATCTTGCATAGCAGATTTTTTGGGCTAAACAAGCGGGATATCACAAAAATTGATAGGGAGAAATTCCTAGTTGATTATGAATGGTTGGTGAAAATATTTGGGTTGAGAGAGGTAGAATATTTTAGAGAAAGGGGGGAAAAGAATAGACTCATGCATATTATAGAGACTACCCAATTTTCATCCCATAAATTCATGGACTTTTTTCAAAAAACTTATCATGATCAGTGTCAGGTGTGTGGGGATGATGCCAAATCCAGAATGTTGATTGATCTGATGTTTATGTCTATGAGAATTCAAAACCCTAATGTCAATCTATAATTTGGCATTTCTAATGAAATTGAGAAGTTTATACATAACCAATTGGTGAATTGGGGAAAGAAAAGGGTTTTCAAACATTATTCCCTATTGTTCCATCTAATCTTATTTCATAATAGTAATGTTTTCACACACATCATGAGATTAACCACCACTGATAATTAAGGAACCATACTTCCTATGAAACTATGGTGTCATGTGTGGGATAGAGATAGTACAGAATGCAACTTCATAGTGTTTTGAGGCATATTTATTGTATAGATATTCAGGACATTGGACTTTGATGTTGATAGATTACCCCTCAAGGAGAAGAAAGTACTAAGACCACTCAAGTTTGACCTTGAGAAGGGTCATACCCATAATTTTGTGGATTGGTTATTTAAGGGAAACAATACCCTTATAATCAGAGTGTATGGATGCAAACAACCACCCCATAAGATACCAGTATTTGTTCTTGAAAGAATAGCCTTTTTAGTGTTCATGTGGTAGATGTTTTGGTTGGAAAATGAGTCTATAGATCCAAGAAATAATGAGACATTTCTTCCTCACACATCCAAGTATGCAGGGTTTGTTGTTGGGTCCGATGCTCTTGAAAATCTAAAAAAATATTTAAAGGAAGGATATTGCTTAGAAAGTGGAGTTGAAAGAATTTATGATCCCGAGGATTATATTCATTCTTTTATCAAACATTTATCACATTATAATGACATTGAGGAAGATATAGCAATAAACTATATGACTGGTGAAGAGGTACTGCAAAAATGGGAAAAATGGAAAATTTTGAAAAAGATTGAAGAAGAAAGAAAACAAAGGAGTGAGCCTCATTTCCATGATGATCAGACAAATTAAGTGATGAGGATTGAACTATGCCTAAAAGACCTCAAAAAATTATATGGAATAATAGTGACTAGTGCACCACCTGAGGTGAAGCCTTCTTCCAAGAAACACCGCAAACTAATAGTATAAGATTCATCAAATTTAGAGGCTACACATAGTTCTCCCCCATCAAAGAAGCAAAAAAAACATGAAGTGATACCCATTGTACCTTATGATGATTTAGAATGATAAGGGGATATTGAAGAGGTTGCAAGTGCACTTAAGGCACTAAAGAGTGATTAATAAGTAAACATTCCTGAATCTCACCTAATATATTAGGAAGAAGTACATGGATATAAAGCCTAGTTGCAAACTGATGAACAACCTATTGGTTTCAATGATGAGAGATAGGTTATACCTGTAAGGTTCTTGGAAGATGAGAATTTTATTGAAACTTAGGAACTCAAATATTTTTAGATCCAAATGAAGATGAGGTCAGATTTTGAGGAAAAGAAACACTTAAATATAATGGGGGATGATGAGTCTCAAAATAAGGAAATAGTTAATCAAATTCTCAAGGACATGAGAATAGATGAGGTCAATATTACTCCTGATGAGGCCAAACAAATGGTTTTGAAAAGAAACATGATAATTGTTCTATGTTTATCCTTGAAACATTTATTTCTACTTGATCAAGTTGGGAAGTAAGAACACCCTATATTTGAAGAAGAGTTTGACATGGATGAGAAAATAACTCTATCAGTGTATAATCCAAAAATTGAGGTTCTTGCCACATGGGTTAGTTTTAAAGGTCCCCACAAACCTAAAATTCTTGACATTTTAAAGGTAAAAGATGGGATGTTCATGGTAAAAATATTAGTTGAGGATAGTGGATAGTGATATTCAAAATCCCACATTTTGTACTAGATATGGGCACTATGAGTTCATTGTGGTTCCATTCGGTCTTACGAATGCTCCAACTATATTCATGAATCTAATGAATGGAGTATTTTGTACCTTCCACAAAAAAAAATTTGTGGTGCTCCTTGATGATATATTAATATATCCTAAAGATGAGAGAGAGCATGAAGAGCACCTGAGATGGGTCTTGTAGCATCTGGGGGTTCAGTTGCTTGGTAGGTTGTCAAAGTGTGCATTTTTCAGACCAGATTTAAAATATTTAGGACATGATATCTGGTGATGAGATCTAAGTAGACCCATCATAGATAGATGCTATTATGGATTGGCCAACACCTACTACTATGACCAAGGTGATAATTTTCATGGGTCTAACTGGTAATTATAGACGGTTTGTCGAGGGATTCTCTCGACTGGCACACCCCATCAGTTCTCTTCAAAAAAAGGGAAAGAAGTTTGAGTGGATTGAGAAGTGTGATAGAGCCTTTCAAGAGCTCAAGAGAGAACTTACCAGTGCACCCATTCTTGATGTGCTAGAGCCTTCAGCGGATTTTTTTGTTTGCACAGATGCTTCTTTAGATGGTTTAGGAGTAATTCTTATGCAGGGTGGGTGAGATGTAGCCTATGAGTCTAGGAAAATTAAGACTCGCGAGCTCAACTAACTTACCAATGACCTTGAGCTTGCATTAGTAGTGCATGCCTTAGTGAGATGGCAGCATTTCCTCTTAGGACATCAGTTTTAGCTTCATTCAGACCATCAAAGTATTTAGTATATATTCACTTAGCCGAACCTTAACGCTCGGTAGAGGAGATGGATGGAGCTCTTGTGTGAGTATGCTTTTTTATGTTCATTACATTAAGGGGAAAGAGACCATTTTCAAAGATACCTTGAGTATGAGACAGAATGAGCTTTCTTCTATGTTCACTAGCACAGATTTAAGGGATTGTATTCTTCATCACTTGCATGAGGATGAGATGTATATAGAGATTTGTGAGTTTATTCGATCTCAGAGACCCCTTGAGGGGAAGTATTTAGAGTATTAATTGGAGTATAATGGACTCTTACATCATATAGGATGCATTTATGTACCTTCTTGAAGAGGATTGGTGAGTTTTTTATGCTCGATTAGAGCTAAAATAGTTTGCTACTTATGTTAGCTTACTCCCTTAAGAGTATACAAGACTTATTAGGTCTACCTGATTAGAGGATTTTACAATCTCTACACTTAGATATATATTCGGTTAAAGGATTTACAATAACAAGATCTATTAGGATCTATCTAGTATTGGGATTTAACCTTCACAATACAAAAGTACTTAAACTATGAAATGTTTGTTATAATTTACATCAAATACAAATATTTATTCAGACTCTATGTGCTCTGATATGTGTTACCTTAATTATGATCTCTATAACACTTCACTGATTTTCTCTACTATAGCTAAATCTTCTTGGTACTACTCTTCTCTGTGTTGTTCTTCCTCAATAATTCAATAATAGCATTAACTCCTTCATTAACATAAACTCCATCAACATCAACAAAAAATTCATCTTGTGAATTCATCCTTTATAAATATGAATTTTTAACCTCTTAATCTTGTGAGTTAGTTGGTAAATGGTTATCCTAAACCATTCAATCTTCTTTCTTGCTCAATGACCATGTCACTTTTACCTCGGTACTTGGTGTTCTTCTTGGAAATACAAAACTCCCATTAACTATTTGATCTATGCCTTAGATCTTCATCCTAAATTATCTCGATCATTGATCATGTAACCAACTATTATTAATACTTGTAGCAGTGTAATTAATGCAGTAATAATGTATTAAATGCATCCTTATCACTTTTTAATTAACTATTTGACTCGGTTACATATTCCTTCTGTCTTAGTTGTATGATCTCTCTGTGTTTGGTAACTAGGAAATCAGTGTAGAATACCCACTCAGTAACAAAATATGCTCGGTATACTTAGTTCTCAATTCTTTGTTTTACCAACTGCATAATGCTTTGTGTCTTGAATGACTTCATCGGTGTGTATTACTAACTAGTCCTTTATTATACTTTCTCCATTCACTGACTGTGTTCTCCATGAACTGTGACTTTGACAAAAATAGTGACAAAAAAAATAACTTACAGAGGTAACAATCTCCCCCTTTGACATTAAGATATGTGCAAGATCATGAGGGGCCAAAAAGTGGCGATGTGAAAAAAATCCACTTTTCACTCATCCAAAAGTGCATGAAAATGTTTGTTGACTTTTTAGTAGGGATGGGTGTCAGTACACCTGGGCAAACCTGACACCAAAGCACAAGCCTAATCGGGTACCTAATTTTTTTGAGTACTTGAAACCTATGGCATAAATCAAAACCTGCGAGCTGCTTTCCTCATTTCTCTCATTGTTTTGGGTTTGGAAAATGGCTCTAAATATCCTATACATGATTTTTTTGGGTACCTGATTTCTCCAACAAAAAATTTGACTCCACAATTTATTCGGTAGGTAAATTCTTGTTATATCTTGATTAATTTCTTTCATTTTCATGTTAAATGTATTTTTTTGGTTAAAATGGTGTTTTGTATTGATTTTTTTAATAATATATGAAATCAATTTGAAATTTATATTTGTATAGTATTTAATCAAGCATGGCTAACAACAATTAAGATAATAACCATCCCCCACCAAATAATGATCCCCAAAATAATATAAAACCACTTCAAAACCCTCAATCTTTAGAGGATTTGATACAAGAGAATTTGAACACTATATAGGGCTTCAAAAACACGTATCAGAATATACCTACGTTAGCTCCTATGCTTGCCACCCTAAATGCCATTGTTGAAAACATTGACACCCTTACGCAACAACATAATGTTGCTCTTCATTGGCGTGATGATATGCATGCCCAATTTGATGACGGGCTTGACCATGATGGGGTTGCGGCCCTTAATATAAATAAGGAAGATATAGCCTCCCTTTTTGTTAATCCTAAAATCAGATTAAAATTTGACGCCAAAAAGCCCAAATTATCAATAAAATGGTGCACAAATGAAGCAATGCACACACACTTTTGGGATCGCTGGTGGATGGTTTTTGATAAACCACCCCATAGAAATTTGGAGCTCCCTTTCTATTTCATAAAAAAATTGTATGTTGAGTTTGTGCTTAGTCACAATGTTAATTATTGGAGCATGAGGCCCAACATGGGCATAGGTGGAGGAGCTCCTCAGGCTAGGCCATTTTCCCAGTGCAAAAAGGCCACTACCTTTGTCCCCCTCACTGATGTTGCACCCCTTCCTCTAGTACAACATCCTGATATCATTACAGAGGCTACCTCACAGAGTATTAGGGCCATTCACATGCTGAATGATCAGTTGACCATGTAGACTAGGTCATTGTTGCCTCCTAGTGTGGATGATGCTAGCACATCAACATCTGGCAGCAGTTCACATGTATGCATTCCCCATACTTGCATTTTGTGCAAGAATTTGTGCCTCGGACTGCTTACTGACGCTGATACATGTCAATATGTTATTGATGAGGAGGACACAGGAGACGTAGCTACAAAGGCTGTAACACCTCATGGAGCATTTGCATCTCATGAGAGTGCTGAGGAGGGGTACGCAGAGCCATGGAGTCCTGTTGATACGGTAAGAGTAAACATTATAAATAAATTTTTCATATGACTTATTTAATTTAAAAATAATTTATTTATTTAGATTAGTTTTAATGACTACATGCACTTCTGTATATATATTTGGTCCATTTATGTTCAATCGACGAGAGAGGAGGAGTTGAGACAGGTGGATGACTCCACACTTTCAGCCATTTCATTTGGCCTTGACACCTATATGGTATATTATAAATTATGTACCCATTATTTTTTTTATATCATTTGGTGTACATGCTTA
>MU225835.1:1510470-1523807 GCA_018584345.1 Thuja plicata
GTCTTGATCGGCCAACGCAGTGACTCGAGCGCAAGCAAAAGTCACCCTGGGGGGTTCTGGATCTTCCAACCCTTCATCATCTTCCAATAAACCATCGGTATCCAAATCCTGGGTACCTCTTAGCAAAAAACCTACTGTGGGTACCTCTAAAGTATCATAGTCCAAACAACTGACTTTGTCCAATACTGTGGACTATAGCATCATCGAGCAATTGTAGAGAACCTCTGCCCAAATTTCAATATTTTAATTTCTCAAACTATCTCCATCTCACAGAGAGGTCCTGGATAAAGTGCTATCAACTACCAACATCCCTAAGGACTTGGATCTAGATTGATTTCAATCCATGGTGGGTTACTTGACCTTGCCACATTACCTATCATTCTTAGAAGAAGATGACAACTATTTAAGTCATCCACATAATCTCCCCTTGCATGTCGAATACTTGAACCATAAACACTGTGTCAAATGGGCCTTGATAGATGGAGGTGCATGGTTGAATATCTGCATATACAGGTTGATCAAGAAACTAGGCTTTTTAGAGAATGTCATTGATCCTAAAAAGAAAATCACTATCAAGGCGTATGATGAACAAGAAAGATCTTCTAAAGGTCTCGTAACTTTACCAATCCAAATAGGTCCTGTTGAGAGGGATGTTACCTTCCAAGTTTTGGATCTCCCACGGGCCTACAACATTCTATTGGGAAGACCCTAGATCCATGAGATGCAGGCAGTGCCATCAACGTTCCATCAGTGCATCAAATTCTCGTTCAATGATGTAGAAGTCACTATTCCTGCAGACACTAGTTATGCCTATAGCACTAAGACAAGCAGTGGATACCCTTATCCCACACAACAGTGAGGCATCCAACTCTGAATCAGCTACAAATTTATTAAATGAAATGGAAAAGAACCTCAAGATAAAGGACATAGGTATGGGTGGATACACAGTGGAACCTGTACTATCACTCACATCTCTTCCCAGATCACCTAGGTCTTATAGAAAACTGTTAGAAGAGATGAAACGAACAACACCCCAAGAAATCTATGATGAGACCTTTGTTAAATCCAACACACTATTAGAAGATGAACAAGAGGAAAGAGCTTTTCTGGCTTGGTTATATAAGGAACCCGAAGATAATGAAGATGAACAACATGTAATACCCCCAGAAAAATTTAGTGTGGGGTATAAGGTGGCTTGTAAAATGGTTTATTTAGGTAAAGGACCCATTGGACCTAATCAAAATGGTCTTAAAGAACCTATCTCTGCTAACTACAGATGACCTAGAGACACAATGAGTCTAGGGTTCTTATCCAAGAAAGAACAAGGAGCAAAGAATCACCTAGATAAAGGAAAGGGACATCATGTTCTGGAAGAACAAAACACAACAATAGAAAGCACTGACACACCCACTAGCAACTGGGATGATTTAGATGATTCTAATGTAGAGGATGTGTATCATTTTCCCATTCCTCCCAATATTTTGGCTCTTCTATTTGATGAAGGTACACCCTAGGTCAACACTACTGAAGAGCATGTTCTAGAGGAATCACCAATGACTTCTGATTAGTCAGAAACTACTAAATCTAAACAAGATCTAGATACAGAAGAAAGAAGCCTAACCATAATAGAGTTTTTAGGTAGAACTCATCCAAACTGGGGGCAAAGAGTAGATTTCACTCATGTCCTAGATATGAAACCAAATGATGAAATAGACTACCATGAATATGAGTTTGACAGTCTTTCAGAGGGCACTTTAGACATAGATATGGATACCACGCATGAAGTAGCTAAAGGCTTAGACGTTAGATCAGATGAATTGGGACCTCCTATTTCTGACATGGGCTTTGATAATGTCATTAGGGCTCTTTCTAATTTGAACACATCTATACAAGGTTCAGGTCTAGGACTCTACTTAACAGCTGACGTCTATGATGAACATACCATGAATTCCCTCGAACCCATTGAACCTTTTCTGCTAATGCATCCTGAACTCATTGATTGGTCCTTACAAGGACAACCTACTGAAATGCCTACATTTCCCAATGACTACTCTTTAGCCTACTATCTTAATGCCACTGAACCTATCACTTCTTCCACCAGTGAACCTAGTGTGAGTATGACTGAAGCGGACATCAAGTATCTCAGTTATAAGATAAAAATGAGAAAAATAAAATGGTCTGAAGGTGAAAACCACATTGTGGTGGTTTTAGAACCCAAAATAGTAAAAATAAAAGATGCATCCAAAGGTGAAAACCTCTCCAAGGCACCTGAGGATGGGATTCTTGATGTCTTGCCTAGTCATTTACAAGAACAATCATCAGTACTCATAGAGCCAACTCAACCAATTAATATTGGTACAGAGGAACATCCACACATCATTCATGTAGCTAAATCTTTGTCTGCAGTAGAGCTCAAGGAATTCACAAAATTCTTTAAAGAGAAGAAGATAAAATTTGCATGGACATACTCAGATATGCCTGGTTTAGATCCAAATCTTATCATGCATCATCTCTCAATCACTCCTGGAGTAAAACTAGTAAAACAAAAACTCATAAAAATGCACCCACATGTTGCATTACTTATCAAGGCTGAACTGGAAAAGTTACTCAAAGTTGGATTCATCCGAGCTATTGACTATGCAGAATGGATATCCAACATTGTACCCATATCAAAGCTAGACAAATCCATCAGAGTTTGCACTAATTTTAGGGATCTCAACAAAGCATGTCCAAAGGATGACTTTCCTTTGCCTAACATTGACATGATTGTAGACATGACTGCTAGGTATGACATGTATTCTCTCATGGATGGTTTCTTAGGGTACAATCAAATCAAGATTTCTCCTGAGGATCAAGAAAATACTGCCTTCACATGTGCCTGGGGAACATTATTTTAGAATGTCATGCCTTTCGGTTTGAAAAATGCAGGAGCTACCTATCAGAGGGTATTAACAACTATCTTCTATGATATGATGCACAAAACAATGGAAGACTATGTGGATGATACCCTAGCTAAATCAAAGAAATGATCTCTGCACCTACAAGATTTAGGCCCAATCATGGGCAGAATGGAAAATTTTAAATTACAGTTGAATCCTAAGAAATGTGCATTTGGTGTTACCTCTGGCAAGCTGTTGGGTTACATTATCTTAGCTAAAGGCATAGAAGTCGATCCTAAAAAGGTGTGAGCGATACTGGAAATGTCACCTCCCAAGAACATAAGCCAAATGAGAATACTCCAAGGGAGAATCCAGTCTATTAGAAGGTTCATCTCACAGTTGGCTAATAGAGCACAACCATTTACCAAGACTCTGCGCAAGGGCATTACTTATCAATGGAGTGAAGAATGTGACAAGAGTTTCACTCAAATCAAAATGTACCTGGCTACTCTGCCAGTACTCATGCCACCTCAACAAGGCAAACCATTGATTTTGTATATTTCAGCTACCTCAACATCATTGGGGGCACTGCTAGCACAAGAAGATGAAGACAAGAAAGAATGTGCTATATAATATATCAATAGAACATTGGTTTACTATGAGAAGAACTACTCTATGATTGAGAAAGCATGCCTAGCAACGGTCTTTGCATCTTATAAATTGCATCACTACATGTTAGCTCACTCAATCAAATTGGTGGCTAAAATTGACCCTTTTAAATATCTCCTAAGTAAAGCTACCCTCACTGGAAGATTGGCTAAGTGGGTTATGCTTCTTAGTGAATTTGACATAGAATATATTGAGTGTAAAGTGATCAAAGGGAAAGAAATCACAGATCAACTGGCTGATGCTCCACTACATGAAAATGAACCAATCAATGCTGAGTTCCCAAATGGATCTATTTTGCACATCACTCATAGATCCTAGAAAATGTTCTTTGATGGATCATTCACGCAATAAAGTTTAGGTGCAGGGATTTTTTTTTGACTCCTCAAAACTATTCCATTCCAAAGGGGTACAAGCTCATGTTTCCTTGTACAAACAACATAGCAGAATATGAAGCACTGGTAAATGGAATCAAACTAGCTCTTCAATGGAATGTTTATGAGTTACATGTCCATGGTGACTCTCAACTTGTAATCAAACAAATAAATGATGTATACCAAACTAAGGATGAAAAACTCATGCCTTATAAACAAATGGTTGATGACTTTAAGAAATATTTCACTTACATCACATTTCAACAAGTCCCAAGGGTACAGAATAGAGTAGTTGATGCCATGGCTACACTAGCTTCCTCGCAGCAACATGAGGATGATTTCCGCTATGAGTTCCTAGTGGAAGAAATCCATTTCCCTTCCTACAACTCCCCTGACTCCCAAATGGTCTGTTCAATCATTGAACAGGAATCCTCCCGTTATCATAATGTCTACTCTTACCTGTTCCATTAGATCATTCCTAATGAAAAAACCAAAAATGAAAAATGACACCTCATCTGCAATGCCTCACGGTATGTTCTTGTGGCCAAAAATTTGTATAGGCAAAGATTAGATGGTACTTTTCTTAGGTGTCTAGAAAAAGAAGAGTCTAAATATGTGTTGTCTGAATTCCATGAAGGAATTTTTGGTTCTCATTCTAACAGTCTGACTCTGGCCTAAAAATTGCTTAGAGCAAGGTATTATTGGCCAGACATGGAGAAAGAAGCTATCAGGTTCACAAAGACTTGTAAGAAATGTCAGCTACATGGCAATCTTATACATGCTCTAGTAAGGGAGCTCATTCCTTTTGTAAAACACTGGCCCTTTAAACAATGGGAATTTGATCTCATTGGGAAAATTTACCCCTCATCTTCTAATGGACACAAGTTCATTATCACAGCTACTGATTATTTTACCAAGTGGGTTGAGGCGCTCCCACTCATTAAAGCAACAGGATAGTAGGTTTCACTGTTCATTCTGAACTACATCATTTGTCACTATGGAATACCTTCCTCCATCATCACTAATAATGGAGGTCAATTTAAGAACAACATTACAGATGAGTTGTGTGAAAAATTCAAAATCACACAACACTGTTCTTTAATCTATTACCCACAAGGTAATGGGCAGGCTGAGGCCTCAAATAAAAATTTGTTGAAAATCTTACATTGTACAGTTAACAAGTTTGGAAGGGATTGGCACCTATAGGTCAATCCTGCATTATAGGCTCATAGAATGAGCATCAGAACAGCTACAGGGCAACCCCATTTGCACTGGTGTATGGGGAAAAATCAGTCTTACCCCTAGAGGTAGAAATCCCATCTCTTAGGGTTTCTTTGCGCAAACTTGTACTAGATGAAGAGTATAGATTTTTGAGACTCCAAGAACTAGAGCTGCTGGACGAATGTCGAAAAGTGGCCTTTGATCACCTTAGAGCTTATCAGAAAATAATTTCAAGAGGATACAACAAGAAAGTCAGACCTAGAGAACTTCAGGTGGGCGACCTTGTGTTGAGAGAAAATCCCCGTAATCAGTCACACAAAGAACAGAAGGGGAAGTTTGAACCCAACTGGCTGGGTCCTTATATCATTACTGTAGCATTTGGCTCTAGAGCCTATCGACTCTCCACACCTGAAGGAGAACTACTTTGAGAGCCCATCAACACTCTCCATCTGAAGAAGTTCTACACCTAAGGCATTCTCGGTGATCAACACATGTACATAGTAATGTCGTAAAAAAAATCTAAAAATTGGAAAATTTTTTGAAAAAATGATCATCTTGGTGAAAACCTAGCAATAGGCACCTTGATGTATCAATCAAAAAATACAAAAATACAAAAAAATTGAAAAAAGAAAAAAAGTGCCTTGGTGAAAACTTGGTAAACAGGCGCCATGGTAGAAAAATTAGAATCTCTGCCAAGAAGGCGAAACCTGGTAAATAGGCACCTCTTGTACTTAATGCTCCATCTATCAATGCTCAATCTTAGCATCAATCCTTTACTTCAGTTTGTACATATCTTTCAGTCACTTTCATGACACTCTAGTTCTTTTGAGAACCCTCCTGGCTTGAAACTGATCCAGAGTCATAACTTGGGGGCAATCAAATCATATTTGTCCTCGCAGTATGAGTCAAGTTAGTTATCATCATTTGCTACTAGGGGCATGGGTCCCCAATTTGATCACATCTTTGGTTTACACCAGAGTCAGTAATCTTGTCATTTCTAAAGGACAACTCGCTACTGACACAAATGGGTGTTTCTCAACACCACAATCAACAGTGTTTCTTAACACTATCTTTTGACACATCTGTGTTTCTTAACACACATTGGATATCACAAACGTAAACAATAGATCGATAGAAATCAAACACAAAGAACTCACAAGCAAAATGGTGTTTATCAACACCTCATTCATATACACATTCAAAAACTTTGAACATGGCTGAAGTATACTGAACTTCTATTTGTATGCTATCTATTTTTATTGATTTCACTAATCTTTTCTTTGTCTACTGCTTGTTGGTGTGGTCCCGATGATCCAGCAACATCAAATAAACTAGGTGTATGTGGTAAGAGCTCCTGCATTAAGGTAGAAAAGCCTCACATCCCTTGATCCTCTTTATTTGTACACCAAGGTGAGGTCGGTACTATCTCCTTGTTTGTTATTTATCTATTTATTTATGCAAGATCACACTCATGGTTATCTTGGCTTTAAATGCCTCGATACTAGTGTACTCTTGCAACATCAACTAGAAACAACGTTCAGGTCATCTCGGCTATTGTACCTTGATGCTTATGTTGGTTTCCCATATTTTATCCGATGAAAGTCATATTCATATTCTTATGGTCACAGTGGCACCGGTAAGGATTGTATCGACTCCAATGTTCCAAAAATGCTCAATGATGAAAATTTTCAATGCTAAAGCTCAGTGACTACACCTTAGGTTGCATTCATGTTAGTCTGCATCTACATCTGCATCTACATAGTGTTGAAATCAGCATAACAACTTTATCTCTATCCAATGTGAAGGATCTGAGATTCTAATGGATCACTCTTCTCATTGTCAAGTGGTCATTTGTATGTGAACATGACACCCCTTGCTCAATCAACTGTCCTGATTCTATTTTTAAGATCTAAATCAAAATTTGAATTTGACCACTTGCACTACCAATGGAAATCTCTCATTCTTTTCTTCTCATCAATCCACGTATCTTACTTTTGGTTAATCTTGGTCAACAAGACCTCTCATCAAGTACAGATTTTGTCCTAACCATGTGAGACCTCTTTCTAGTCATATCAATTTCTTCCTAAATTGTCTAATCAATTGAATTTCTTCTCATCACTAGGGAACCTATCCATATTTCAATTTTGCCCCAATTGGGGGCAGGATCAGGACATCAACATTCCAGTGATCACATCTTCAATCAAAACCCCATCGCTTGGGGCATCTCAACTTCATCGCATCAAATCAAGTTGAGATCATATTAAATCAAAGGAAACCTAATCAATGATCTTATACAGTGGTGACTACACTCGAAACTAGACAAGATCGGTCTTATACGAGCTATTCATTATTGAAACCAGATACATTGATCAAATTGGCTTCATCGCTTCAAATCAAGTCAATTTTCTTGCTAATCAAATCTCTTAATGGTAATTAGTTTCATCGCTTCAAATCAAACTAGTTATGCATTAAAACAAATCAAAAAGTTTTAAGAGTTCCTGATAGATGTTTAGTTTCATCGCTTCAAATCAAATTGAGCATTCTATTTTATATCTTTTGATTGATCTTCATCCAATCAAGCTCAAAGTCGGTCTTCTTCTTCAAAAGAATGGTTTCATTACTTCAAATCAAACTATTCTTGATCTCATCAATAACAGTTCTTTGAATCAATGTGCTGATTGCACATCAATTCAAAGAGGGGAAAATGTAATCACCTAAAAATGGTCACATAAACCCTAGACCCCCAATCTCAGCAATTAATCAAGAAACCTTAATCTTTATTATTCTAAGTCCTAAACCAAATAGGAAATTCATCAAATCAAACTGATCTGACCTAAACCCTAGGTCCTAATTGATCATCTTAATTAATTAATTAATTCCTAAAATCACATTACATTGGCAAATATATCTTATGTTAATTATTTAATTGATATTCTGATATATTAATTAAATAAAAATCACAAAATTGTCAATTAAATAAAAAAGGAATTAAATTAATTATAAAAACATAAATGTGCATCCAAAATCAATTAATTTATTAAAAATTCACATAAAATCATCAAATTGAGTTGACTGATTATCAAAATGGAAACAATCCAGTTCTACTCAGTTAACTGATTCTCCACTATTTATCATTTTGGAAAAATTTCAGTTAACAGAAAACTGAATATGGAAGTTTCCAAAATTACTGATCAGTCAGTTCAGTCAAATAACTCTCTCGACCAATCGAGTCACTTGCATATGGATTGTGCTTCTTCAATCGAATCTAAGCCACTCTTTTTGTTTGATCTCGACCGTCGATTCGAGAGAGATTTCTATAAAAGAGAAACTCTTTTCCTTCACAAAGGATCCTAACTTTCTTCTAACATTACTATACTACATTTTCTTCTATTTTATTAGCATTGTTGTTTTAATTTCAAGCATGCAAATCTAATCATTAGAGCACATTCAATTTGGGTTTTAAAAAGAATCTTTCACTTTTCAATTTGGTGCTTCTAAAATCAATCTTAAGTAGCTTGGATGAACAACAAACTGCATATGCACATCATCTTAGATCATTTATCATAGCTTAAAATCCTTCATTTAGGTTAGTGTGTAGTCACTAAGCTTGCAATGATCTGAGAGAAAGCTCATACTCCTGCCTACTAGGAGGCAACAGGTCGATTCTTTCAGACATGCAAGGTGAATGAATCCATATTCATTCATGTATGCAGCTGAAGTATAATGACCATGTTGAAGTGTACTGCTAATTAAGAAGGCCACTTTTACCATGCATAGGTGGAATGGGGTTGTCACTAGTGTTTACTCGGCCAACCAGATCTGATGGCGCAGATGATTCGATGCCAGGACGGACGGTTTGAAATATACACTATGGACCTACTTTCAACTGACCCTCATTGCAAGTTTTGGCATCGACTAAGATTGCCTTGCCAAATGAAAATGAAGTCAAATCGCCCAAAACTAAGTGAGGTTTTTTTAGACCTTAGAAAAGAAACCTCGTATCCCCTAATGATTTGTCAATATCTCTCATGAGGTCTGAGATACAATCCTTGGAAAATACCTTCCCAATCGTGCTTAGTGCACCTTGGGGACACTTGTGTCGAGCATGGTCGCTAGTGTTCCAATAAATCCATGGGTGGAATGGGGTTGTCACTAGCATTTACCTAGCCAATAGGAGCTGATGGAGAAGATGCTTTGATGCCAAGATAGACAGTTTGAAATATACACTATAGAGCTACTTTCAACTGACCCTCACTACAAGTTTTGGCATCGACTGAGATTGCCTTTCCAAATGAAAATGAATTTGAATCACCCAAAACTGAGATATTTTTTGTAGACCTAGGAAACATGATATTGTATCCCCTAACAGTTTGTCAATACCTCTCACAAGGTCCGAGATACAATCCTTGGAAGATCGCTGTCCAATTGTGCTTAGTGCACCTTGGGGACACTTGGGTCTAGCGTGGTCGCGAGCATTCCAATGACTCCGTGGGTGGAATGGGGTTGTCACTAGTATTTACCCAGCCAATTGGAGCTGGTGGAGAAGTTGATTTGATGCCAAGATAGATGATTTGAAATATACACTACAGAGCTACTTTCAATTGACCCTCATTGCAAGTTTTGGTATCGACTGAGATTGCCTTGCCAAATGCAAACAAAGTTGAATCGCCCAAAACTGAAAGAGGTTTTTTTAGACCTCAACAACATGACCTTTTATCCCTTGATTTTTTTCAATACCTCTCACGAGGTTCGAGATACAAGCCTTGGAAAATTGCTACCCAATCGTGCTTAGTGCACCTTGGGGACACTTGTGTCGAGCATGGTTGTGAGTGTTCCAGTGACTCTGTGGTTGGAATGGGGTTGTCACCAGCATTTACCCAGCCAACCTGAGCTGATGGAGTAGATGCTTCAATGCCAAGATGGATGGTTTGAAATATACACTACAGAGCTACTTTCAACTGACCCTCACTACAAGTTTTGGCATAGACTGAGATTGCCTTGCCAAACAGAAAAGAATTTGAATCGCCCAAAACTGAGAGAAGTTTTTGTAGACCTCAACAACACAATATTTTATCCCCTAACAGTTTTTTGATACCTATCACGAGGTTTGAGATACGATCCTTGGAAGATCACTGCCCAATTGTGCTTAGTGCACCTTGGGGACACTTGGGTCTAGCATGGTCGCGAGTGTTCCAGTGAATCTGTGGGTAAAATTGTGTTGTCACTAGGGTTTACCTAGCCAATCAGAGTTGATGGAGTAGACGATTTGATGCCAGGACAAATGGTTTGAAATATACACTATGGAGCTACTTTTAACTGACCCTTGCTGCAAGTTATGATGCATAGGCTTGGAGAACTCTAAAAATTTGAGAACAAGACTCCACACCTTTGTACAATAATCCTAAGGTCTCACCGTATACCCAAGGGATTCCTCTTGCTTGAAGAAGTCAAATGACTTTGAAATGACACAAGGCTAACCACAAGACTTCCTAGGGTCCTAACAAACTCCAAATAACTTGTCTTGACAGGTTACAAGTGCATGATATGTGAATTTCAAAGACCAGTCAGCACCTATTGATGAAAATAATATCCTTAAAGCATTAGAAACAATAATCAAACTTATAAGAATTCAAACCATGCAAATGACATAAGTAAATAATAAAAAATTATGAGTTTTCATTGCCTATTTTTTGAAAATCTATACTTAGATCCCTTTTTGGCACTATTGGCCACCCATACATGATTGTTACAAATTGCCATTATGCTTCAAAAGATCTCAATTAACCATTAAGGATTATTTTGTCCTTCTATCTCTGATTAGATCCATGGCGACTCTAGGTTTCTTCATAGGTGCTCCTGCACAAGTTAAAATCCACATACAAAACCAAGTTTATTGACTCAAAATAGAATCTAAGAAAGGTGAAATTAATGTATTGAATTTAAACTTAACTTAGAAAACCTTGCACTGAGTTAGCTTATTACCTAGTAAAGTGTTCCTAAAGGGTCATCTCTTTGCTTCAGGGTCTCCAATAGTGCTTCATGATCAGTAGTACTAATAGTCCAAAGTTCTTTTATCTTTGGTTCTCCTTGATGCTTTGACAACTTTACATTTGTTGCTATAACAAGGTGTGAATACATGAGAATAGTTGTTTGCTTCTCATAGTCTTCAAATGCAAGAATTCCATTCTTTCTAACCATGTATGTTCGCAGCCATGTTCCCACAACAACAACTGAACCAGTAGGATACGTGAAACCATCACCATTTTTCATTGGTTGTACAAGATTTTGTTTACCTTGTACACAACGTGCTAACCAATAATCTGACATCTCATAATTCCCCTGCGGTGCAACCAATGCAAAAACATCTCCTGGCTACAGAAGATCTGAAAGATGGTCATACTCAATTGAAGTGTCCATATAATAATTTATTATAGAGAGTGTCAAAGATAAAGGAGTTAGATACTATGTAACCCATGTATCCACCCACTCACCTGACTCACAATGATCCCAATCATACTGAAAGAACATGGGGCAAAAACAAGCCAACTCTCGTGTCCAAATGGTCCATGTACTACTATCAGAGCTTTAGAATGAATGCATTTTTGAAGAGTCTCTCACTGTTTGAAAATCTAATCTATCTCCTATAGTTCCCTCCTCAACCAACCAAAAGAATCTACGCACTGTAGAATTAAGATTCCCCCCTGTGACAATGCTAAAGTACACTAACAAACAATAGAATGAGCATCAAGAAGTACAACACCTAAAATGCTCAATTGCTCCTTAACTAGAGCTCTCTTCACACACACATGTTCCATCATGCTCCCCTTTCCCATGCCCTAACTCAAAAAAACTCCTAATATGAGGTACACCTCTCTCCACATTCATTCTACACAACCAATAAATTATTCTGGCATTCTTAAATTGACCAGTGCAATTATCTGACCAAATGAGATGCCTATCCATAGCAATATCATTTTCTTGCAAGAAGTCAAAATAGTTCTGGAAACAATTCTAGACAAACTCATGAGAGTGAGACCTATCATCGCTCTTATAAAAATGGTAATCTATGATTATCTTCCACTCATCTTTTGTGCTATCAAGGGAATATATATATGTGATGTGTTAAAAAATAGCAACCTGAATGGAATTGCAATATTGAGCTTGAGTCTCATTTTGGGGCTGCAATGTATAGTTCTCCGCAAATTCTACAACTGATATAATAGTTATAATGGGGAAAGTGTCCTTACATGTCCTGAATTGTTGAACCAACCATTGAGACCTTTGACTATGCCTTGCATACCTGTAAAATAGATTTGTCTTGAAATCTGAAATAAAATCAGCAACATTCTATTCTTTTGCAACTAACTCACATCTAGAGCCTTCACCTCCACTCTTGAATGTATATTTCACTCTTTCATATACCTCAAATTAACTAACTTTTAAAAAATGGGCCCCAAATCACTTTTTTAAACTGCAGAACATTTGTAACACGTGAAAAATATCTGAAATTCCGTGATTCTTTGGTCTGTAGGGGTAGGGAATATTTTGGTAAAATTTACACCAGTGCATAAATGGGTACCTGATATTTTTGGGTACCCGAGATTTTCAGGTACCCAAAAACAAGGCAAGACCTAAATGAAATAATTGAAAGTTTACATATAAAAGGTGGTGGGAACTCTTTTCAATGTTATTATATAGTTATTATATTTTTCTACATATAATTATATTAAATATTTCTCTAAATATTATTATATTATTATATATCATGTAAATTATATAATTATTATATTATTAGATATCATGTATTATATTATATTATTATATTATATTATATGTATTGTATTATAAGAGAGAGAGAGAGAGACCATGACATGTGTCAAAAGGGGTCATGGGGACTTCCTATGGGTCCTAATGCATGATAAGGTGTAATAGGAACCCTAGGAAGACCCCGTGACCCCTTTTGACATATTAGACACTCAAGTGTGTCCTAAGGGGTCATAGGATCCCTTGGGACACACTTGAGCATTCAAATGGGTCGAAAGGAGTCATGGGGTCTTCCTAAGGGTCCTAGTATACCTTATCACACATTAAGACCCCTAGAAAGACTCCATGACCCTTTTCGACACATTTGAGTTCTCAAGTGTGTCCTAAGGGGTCGTAGGACCCCTTAGGACACACTTGAGTGTTCTAATATGTC
>MU225835.1:1542024-1555185 GCA_018584345.1 Thuja plicata
CGTTGGACTCTTATGTTGCAGACATATCTTTCTTGTTTGTTGAGTCTTATACTGCAGATTTGGAGGATTATTTTGAGGACATTCATCTCCTCTACCTTGACAGTCAAGTTATCACTGTTTGCCCACCATTATATGTGCATTTTGCGGTTTCTTTTCAGGATTCTCCACATCAGTTTAGAGTTGGCATCATTTGTTTTAGTTTAGACAGAGAGATTCTTCAGCATCCGATCATGGCACACATCCTAAGACATATTGGTTTATCACTCTTCACAGGGTTTCTTCGACATTGTCCTTTGGATCCATTTCTTTCCAAGGGGAGGAATATCATTTGCCGCTTCAGGATCTCATTTTGGATTCTACATTAGGCATCTACCATTGTGACAGGAGTTTCTTCATTTTGGGGGGACTTTGGTGTCTCATCCCTCTCTCATGGGGGGGCTAGCTGTACTTATGGTCTTGAGAGAGTCTCTTGAGCCATTTATTTTCTGTTTTTTTCTATCTCTTTTTGGAGAGGGGTTTTTCTCACTGGGTTTTCTTCTTTTTCTCTGGTTTACAGAGATTTCTTTGTATTGGGTACCTGATCAGGCCTTGTTGCCAGGACCCATTTCTTGCTTTCATAGCTGTGCTAGGTTAGCTTTCCCCCTGTGCTTAGCTTAAGGGGGGGTGTTAGAGTATTCATTAGTTTGCTTATTAATTAAATCATGTTGATTTAATTAATTAAGTTATTACTCTTTAGTACTTAAGCTTTCTCTTAGGTGCATTAATAATTAATTCTTTTATTAATTATTAATGTGCAACCTAGCTTTTTTAGGCTTTAGGGTTTTGTTCACCTTTATAGGTTGAACCTTGTAATTCTTTTTTAATTAATTTAGATTATAATTTTGCTCTCACTTTTTGAGTAACTTCTGAGTTCTGTTTTTTCCTCCTTCTGCTTCTCTCTTGTAATAGGTTATTTGCATGTAGGTATTCTTGGCATTCTATGGATTTGTATTTCTCAAATCCTACATCAAAGACATCAGGGACTAATAATCTGGCCAAACCACAGGTCCAAGGGTTCGAGATAGGCATAGGTCCATCACTATTGTTAAAAAACTAGTTGAAAAGTGAATACCCTGATGACCCTGGTGTTTTTGCATCTCTAATAAATAACATATCATCAATCAAATCATCTACACTAACCTTTTGATTTTGACTAGAACCGGGAAGCCAAGTGAGGGACTCGTTTGAGTAGTTTCTTTTCCCTTTTGAATCACCTTCAACATCTTTGATTCTTCCACTAGTAGATGACATACTCTGGGCTTGACTCAGACTTCTGTTCTATCCTGATCACAACCCTAGATACTAATATTGAAACAAATACTATCAAACCCTCACCACAACTGTAAATTATCTTGAATTCTGCAACTATGAGCTCTGGAACACTGTCAACTGCAACCTTTACTGAATTCTAAATCAAGAAATCACCTTTAGAATCATTTTCTACTAGAAATCTCAATCTCTCTCAAAAACTCTAAAACTCTGTAAACTCTTCGCTCTGAGAAATAGAAGCTTGGTAAAAATGAAATAATAACAGACAAGTATACTTATAATTGCTAATTGAATGCAAATTGTCACTTCTGGCTAGTAATTCCATCACTTCACCATGAGATTCACATACTGCTACATTAGTTTCTGGTATCAATCGTGGCATTCAAATTATCATATAATTAATTCCTGATGAGTGATTTCATATAAAAAACCTTATAAAATTCAAAATATAATCGAAATCAAATCTGATTGGCTACATTAACTCATACCACAGCTATTTTTCCATCTGTCATAATCGTTAAAATCTGATTGGTTAACAACTGTTCATAATGGCGCCACTAAAAAGTCCACTATTAACTCTGATTCATTTCTAGTGACTCAATGACTGAGTAATCTCCTTGTTGTTTAATATTTTGACTAACTGTAGTTTCTTCAGGAGACCCAGCGACTGTCGTCAGATTAACTCTTTGATCCATGGTTTTCGCGATGTCTCTTGATATATTAACTTAACCTTTCATCTTATGGAGACCTCGCAACAAAGCACTAATCTTAACTGTCATTTACTTTTGGCTATATTTGGAGACTTAGCAACTATGATATCTCTATGTCGCTGGATAAATTTCTTAACTCTTGTTCAATCAAGTGACCCCACGACTAAACACATAAGTCTCTTAATTTCTTGATCATGTCTGACTTTTCAACTTTATTAAGCAATCTCTTGACCATCGTTAGATATTTCTTCATCAGATGGCTATCGCTATGTCTCTTAATATTCAACTTAACTCACCATCTCTCATGAGACTACATGACAACATCTTTACTTAAACTCACATCAAAACCCTTAGTTTATCTAGAGACTTGGTGACCATTGTTTCTCCATGTCGCTTAATAATTTCTAAACCATAGTTATAATCATGAGACTTCCTGACAACACTGTTTGTTTCAACTGATGAAGTTAACACATAACCCCATGTTACATTAAGAGACAACGTGACTGAGTAAACTCAAAGTCACCAAATAAAATAGCTAACCCTGCTTTTATCAAGAGACAAAGTGACTATCATTGGATCTTTTCTGAGATGAACGGTCTGCATTAAGTCTCATATCCATTTTGGCGTATTCTGTTTCATTAAGAGACAACACGACCAAATATTTTCGCTAAGTCTCAAGACCATAAGGAATATTCTATTTTTCTAATGAGACTCAGCGACAAGGTAATAAGTACATGTAAATAAGTTCTGACTTTAAAATATGAAAAAGGTAACACAGAAATAGAACTTGGACTAAGCATTTAGGGTTTGTCTGCATTTCCAGACAAATTTAACCTTTTGCTTAGGGTTTTTGACATCTTGAACTAAGTTTTGGACAAAAAATACCAATTGCAGAGAAATGTAAATGGTTTCAACCATAGATATTTACCCTCTGGGCATAGGAAAATTAGAGACTTCAAAATTTTTAGGGAAAAATTCAAAAATAAAGAATACAACCAACAGTGGCTCTATCTGAGGATGGCTAAACACAGTTTATGGCAAAGAATATCAGAATCTCTGTTTGCAAACCTTTTCAAAAAATGCAAGCGACACTGACTAACCTATTTCTCAAAGAGAAACACACAACAGAAGGGAAAACAAACCTATATACAATATGATACAGACCTTTTGTGCATTACCTTTCATTTTTTCAACTGAAGAAAGGCTTCAAAAATTGCCCATGCACTGGCAACTCATACTCTTCATCATCCATATTTTTCATAATATAGGAATTCTTTCCAAAACTCTAAGAAATAACAAAAGGACCAAGCCATAAAGATCCAAATTGTTTATGCTTACCTTTTTCTTCTGATCTTACATTCCATTGAAGAACTAGGTCACCTAGTTAGAATTTTCTCTCAGTAGCCCTTCTATCAAAAAAATATTTCATTTTTTGTTGCAACTTTATATTTTCTTCTATCCTTCTCTTCTAATCTCATTAAGTTCAGTCAACTATAATATTTTGTCCTTCATTAGATCTGAAACTTCTAGCTCATCTTCTTGTATGAACTTGTATACAGGAAATAGATTATTTATAGGAATTCTAGCCTGCAAACCATATACTAACTCAAATGGTGACCTACCAGTAGCCTTCTTAATTCTTGTTCTGTCAACCCACATGGCTAATCTCAACTTTGTATGCCAGGCTCTCTTATTCTTTTCTAAGGTCTTCTTTAAAAATTTTAGAATACTTTTGTTACTGGATTCTACCTAGTCATTTGCCTATGGATGATATGGGGATGAATAAGACATTATAATCCCATATTCATTGAAATAGTCCTTGATCTCATTAGATCTAAAAGAAACGGCATTATCCATGACTAATTTGGCTGAGACACCAAACCTAGTTAAAATATTCTCCATCAAAAACTTAGTAACTATCTTACTTGTTGCTTTTTTAGTGGGGATAGCTTCTATCCATTTATTAAAATAATCAGTAGCCACTAATATCCAACTATGCCCTCCAATAGACTTTTTTGAAAATTCTCCAATAAAGTCAATACCCCACATGGAAAAAGGTGCCTCAGTACTTACAAGATTTAACAATAGGGCACCTTAGAATTTTAACTTGTTTGAGAATCTTTGACAAGGCTCACACTTGCGGACAAATGCATGGGTATCTCTAAAAATACTAGGCCAATAATATCCTTCCCTTAAAATCTTATGAGCAGTAGTTTTTGCAGAAGAATGCCCACCACATATCCTAGCATGCATTTCATTTAATACTTTGTGAGCTTGATCTTTATCCAAACATAAAAATAGCACACCATTTTTATCCTTCCAAAATAGGTCTCCTTGAATAAAGGTGTACTTCTGAGCTTGTAGTTTCAGACTTCTCTTTTGATTTTCTGACATATTTTTCAGGACACTTGGTATTCTTCAAAAAATACACAATATCAGTATAACATGGTTGTCTTTCTATACTTGTGACTGTCTAATCTTTTGTCTCTATATCATTTACTTGTACCAAATCTAGGTTATCTTCTGTCATGAGTTTGGCTAAACCCTGACCTCTTATTAGCTTTGTAATGTGGATTTAAAGATTAAATTCTTGTATTCTATTTATCCACTTACACCTCTTACCAGTGACTTCTGACTAAGTAAGGATATCTTTTACTACTGAGTGTGGAACGTATGCTTTCACCTTTGTACAAACCAAATATGGTCTAAAAGATTTCATAGCCTTTACTAGAGCATATGCCTATTTCTCCATCATCTCATAATTTAGCTCTACTGACTGGAGAGATTTACTATAAAAAGCTATTGGATGCTCAAATCCATCTTCATCTTTTTGTAGAAAAATAGCAGCAATTGTATGATAAGATGCAAATGAAAATAGAGAAAAGGGCTTACTATAATTAGGTGATTTCAGAACAAGATCCTCTTGCACTGCCTTTTTTTTATTTTCTCAAATGCTATCTGAGCTTCTTCATTCCAATTAAATTTTACATCTTTTTTTAGCAACTTTATAATAGGTTTAACAATTTCTGCAAAGTTTTCTATAAATCTTTTGACAAAATTTATCTTTCCTAGGAAAGATTGAACACCCTTTAAATTTTTTGGAGCAATGACATTTTGGATTGCCTCTATTCTTTCTGGGTCTATTCTTACTCCATCTTTAGACACTATGTGTCCCAGCAACTTTCCTTCTTGTACTGCAAAGTGACATTTTTTAGGATTCAATGACACACCATATTCCAAATCTTTACTAAAATTTTTACCTAGGTGTTCACAATGATCCTCAGCTCTTTTAGAGTATGCAGTTAGATCATCTTGATAAAAAACCATGAATAAATCAATAAATTCTTTAAAAGCAACATCCATGGCCCTTTGAAAACTTGTTCTTGCATTTATCAATCCAAATGGCATTTTGATATAGACATATGTTCCCCAAGGAGTGGTAAATGCAGTCTTATATTGCTATGATTCTTTTACTAAAACTTGGTTGTAGCCTGAGAAACCATCCATCATTGATAGTAGTTCACAACCAGTCACTTTGTGTAACATTTCCTCCATGTTAGGTAAGGAATAATTATCTTTTAGTGAGGCAATATTTAGATTTCTAAAATCCACACATAGTCTAATGTCACCATTCTTTTTTCTTACTGGCACTAAATTTGAGACCCATGTTGAGTGTCTAATAGGCTAGATAATCCTAGCATCTTTTAACTTCATCAATTCTTGCTGCATCTTAGGAGCTAGCAAAGGGTTAATAGGTCTTTGTTTTTGCCTAAATGGTTTTACTTCTGATTTTAGTAGAATCTCATGTTGGAAAAGGTCTTCCCTATAAGCCTTTAGGTCTTCATATGATCATGCAAAAACATTCTTATATTTTCTTAATAATTTAATCAAATTTGTTCTGATATGGGAATCTAAACCTTTTCCAATGTAAACAACTTGAGGACTGGTTTCTGATCCTAAATTAATTTTGTCTAAGTCCTCAACCTTAGCATTGCTTATTTTTGTTGAATGATCATTCTAACTACTGAACAATGCTTCAAGTTCAACCAGACCCTTAGAAATTTGATTAGAACTCAATTGGACAACCTCATTTCCCAAAACATAGTCTTTACCATTATTATTTTCTAGCAAAGTATTGCAATCTATGTACTGATTCTCATAATGGTCTAGACACTGAATGAATCTAAAAATGTCTTATTCATCCTGAAAAACTTGCTAGTTTTATATATTATATGGAACAACTGGTCTTGTCTTAACTTCAAGGATTGATACCCCATGTAAGGTCTGATCGTCAGTTTTCAAAGCAACATTCGCTAAGAAATTTGCCATTATATTCTTAGACCTTTCTATCCAACTTATATCAAAGGCATCAAACATCTCAATCTGATTCCAAATAACATATTTATACATTTTAATTTGTCATTTTTTACTACATATTTGGATCTGATTTGGGCTACCACTAATTCAGAATCACCATAAACCTTTAAACATTTAATTCTATGTTTGATGGCAATTTCTAGCCCTAAAGATAAAGCCTCATACTCTGTAGTATTATTTGTACACTAGAAGGATAAAAAAGGAATATTTAAAAGTTGTACTTGATGGAGATACCAGTAATACACCATCTCCTGATCCTTCTTTCATGCAAGCTCCATCAAAATACATTTTCCACAATCCATCACCTTGTACAATCAACTCTTTAACCAGAGGATCAATATTTTCATTATGATGACAATGATCACTCCTCTGTACTCTAAGATTCTCCATATCCACATCAACACAATAATTAATGTTAGTATCTTCATACCATTCTATCATGTGAGGAGTCCTGCCCTCTCTTGACACTTTAACATTATTTCCAGCAATGTTAAAAGTAGCATATGATAAATCACTTTGTATACTACCTCCCATTGAAGCACTCCACTTTCTTGTTAGTAACATGCCATAATGTGGTGGTATGTCAACAACAAGAACATTCATAGCTAACACCACATCAGGACATATTGCTAATTTGTAAGGCATGGCCTCAATGGTACCAATAATAGGGACTTCTCTAGAATCCATTGCTTGACATCTCCCATGAGGAGTGTCCACTTGTAATCCCATAGACCTCATAATTTCTACTGGAATAATAGTGTTTGATGCTCCTGAATCAATCATACATTTTTTTAGCATCCTTCCATCAATTACCAGTGTAAGAAAAAAATGTGTCAACAGCCTTAGGAGAAGAAGTTGTGTTAAGAAAATTTGAGGAATCTCAGAGGTTAAGATTTCAACTTCCTTCCCTTTGTTAATTGGTTTCTTCTCAACATTTTTTGGATTTTGAACCTTCATTGTAGGCACACTATTTAATAATGATAGAACCTTTTATTTGTGTTCCTTGATTCTCATCATTTCTAAAAATGGCACTTTCACAGTCATTTGAGATAAACAGTGACCCATGTCTACTGGAGTATATTTTACATCTGAGGATTTTGATTTTTCAGCAATAATGTTATTTTCCTCAATCTGTATATTCAAATTCAGTTCTTTAGACTTTTTATTTTCTACCTTAAGAGAATAAGTACTTGTTTCTTGCTCTTGTGCTTTCCCTTCTTGTACAACATTTGGTTCTAAGGATTTTGTTACAATTTTGACCTTAGGTTTATTTTGATTTTCCCCAGGTCCTTCCTTCTTGTGTATATATCTGGTGTCTATTTTATTTTATTTTATAAACACACCATATGGTTGACTACCAGTACCACCCACTACTCTATTTCTTAAGTGGTAATTGCTTCTAGCCTTGTTTACTAGATCTATAGTAATCCTTGCTTTCTCTTCATCTGAATCTTTTCTGACTAAAGGAATGTCTTGATTGTTTGGTGCATAACATCCTATATGGTCTTCAGTTTCTTCTACTTCACTATCTGATAAAATTATTGATGATGATTCTCTACATTTCTTTGTGAACCATATGAATCATGATTTTCAATTTCAGTGTCTGAATACACATTTGTCATATTGTGATCACATTGTTCACCTTCATCATTTCCTTGTTCTTCATTGGCTTTCAAATCTAAGGAAATAATGAAAAAATTAGGGTTGTGTGGGGCTTCACAAGCTTCACACCATAAATCATCATTGCATAAATGGACAACATTTTTATGCAGAGGGTCTGGAGTTCTGTTATCAAGTTTCTCTTTTCTAGGTGAAACAATAGGCTTTCCATCCTTAAACCGAGTTCCATAAGGATGATTTTTCATTCTATTCTGAGGATTGTAATTTTTGTTATAGGAAGGCCTACTATTTTGAGGAGCCCTATACTCTTTATACTCTAGTTCCTTTAGGTTACTCCTACTAAACCTTGAATCATCTCTCCTATTTAGTTTACCAGACACCCTTCTGTTTATTTCAATATTTACTGCTATCTTATAAGCATCGGTAAGAGTTCTAGGGTTTTTATCCCTAAGAGAATAACCCATTTTAGAATCAAAAGCATTCAAATAGGTTGCTAAACATACATCTTCATCCATCCTTATTTTTTGAAATAATTTATGCATAGCTCTCTGGAATCTGGTATTGAACTCAGTGACCTCTTCATTGTAGTTCTTCTTGATGTTATTGAATTCATCCAGCAAGAATCACTTGTTTGTCTTATCACCATATTGATCTTTAAACAATTCAATTAACTCATCCATGGAAGCAACAAAACCATTAGAAAGAATTCTAAACCATTCTCTAGCATCCTCTACTAGAGACTGAACAAAAAACTTCATTAACACATCTTCATGAGTGATATTCAAATCATCCACAAAATCAATGAATTTCCTTAAGTGAGTTTCACAATAAATAATATTATACCTGTGAATTTTTGGAGCTTTTCTCCTATATCACCCACATCTTTTGGAAATGCATTTGGGTATCTAGGAATACCAATGAAGTTAAACTACTTATACCTTTCAGTATGCAATGGTTTCCTTTGAAAATTATCATTATCTTTAAAAGTAGTGGCTTTTATTTTAGAAGATGTTGTATTCTCAGTTCCAGCATAAGAATATTTGGAAGACTGCAAAAAATCAATTTTCCTTTTCATTTCAATTTTTGCAGCTTCCATCTGTGCCTTTTCTAACATTTTTTCCATGGTTTCTTTTTCAATTCTTATTTTTTCAACATCAATATCCAATTTGGACATTTTCTCTATTAGGACCTTCTGAACTTTAGGTTCTTCAACTTTAATTTCAGTCATTTTTTGTTTACCTTTATCCCTAACATTTTGTGATCTAGAAGCATTATGAGTAGTGGGTATTTCATGGCTCTTTTGAAACCTCTAGGTATTTCTTGTAGTTTGATGTATTGAGGATCTTCTTCTAACTTTGTCAACATCCCTATGCTCATGCTTTTTCTTTCTCAGTTCTCTTTCCCTTTTCATCTGCTGAATAAGGGTGAGATGTTTCATGATGAGTCTTTCTTCCTGAATAAGTTTATCAGAAGGAATTTCCTGAGAATCTGAACTGATTGTAGTTGTTCCTTCTCTTTCACTAGAAGTGGAGGTGGTTACAAGTGTTTCTAATCCCTTCTCTACAGCTTCTTCATATTTTGAATTATTGCCATCACAATTGAACTAATTGCTATCCTCCTCCCTCCTAGTATTACTTTCTTTTCCCCTTGGAGGAGTTTCATCAATATTGAATTGGTTTCTTTTCTTCCTCCAAAACATCTCTATTCTTGAAGATGATGTAATTCCACCATCTAATGCAATTTCTAGATTATTTCTCATTCTAGACCTAGTATTCATTCTGAAAGATATTTACCTAACTTGTTACTGATCACAGAGATTTAACTTTAGAGTCACCACCCAAACTTGGGAGTAATGAATACTATTAGAATGTCTCTAGGAAACTATTAACTATAAATATAGTGTCTTCTAAAACCTCAGAGACTCTAAATACTTTTACTAAGGTCTTACAATCTCTATCCCCAATAGAGTAGCCAATTTGTTAGGGTTTTTTCTTGCTGAACCTTCAACAAATGCTTGATTAACTCTATGACTCCCAATGTCTAAATAAACTGACTCAAGAAAGAGAAAACTCTAATTGATGAGGGTTTATGATAATATCTGGGGAAACTACTATCACCTCCTTCTTTTTAGGTTCCACAACACCCAGGCGGGTATTACCTATATATTATTTCTGTCTCACAGCATTAATAAATGTGGATATTGATTGGCTACTTGTTTATTGTATTATCTTATAAATTACTCTTCATGAAGCTGAAAACAACTTAAAATAGAGTTTAACCATGAAAACTATTGAAAGGATAATATAAAATAGTAGTGCTTTAAGGATATTCATCCTTCTTCCTTTTGATATTAGAAGGGGTAACCTAATGATCCTCTCTTCAAAGAATCAAAAAATTGAATTGTATCCAATGAATACAATCACTTGAATGGAATTATCTTTTCTATATTGTGTATGATTAAGTAAATTGAAAGTATTGGATTATGAATCAATTACTTAGCAAATAAGAACCAGTGCCTAATCCTTGGGTTATGAGTCAATATCTTGTAAAAATCCATAGTGAGGTGATCAATATAACACTTGCAACAAAGATAGAATACCTTGCAGACTATCCTCTTCCTACAATTTCATCATCCAATCCTTAAACTTATGCTATGTTCCATGGGGTTACTTGAAACCTTTTAATCCTTCCTTGAAGGAACTTACAAGTAAGTGCATAACCACCTTGTGATCAGTATGCTTAAATGCCTTACAGATAAACATACAAGAACAATAACAAAAATGCAAAGAGATAATTCAGATGCAGAAAAGAGATTGCAAGATAATTCTATTAATATCTCAAAAGCTTCAATTACATTCAGATAGACAAATAGTACAAAGGTTCAAACACAAATTTTAGTCTGCCTTGTAATTCTATTAAATCTTCCAACTCCCTCCCTTGAAAAGGTTACAATTACATATATATATATATATATATATATATATATAGGTCTCAAATCACCTTGGAATACTTAAGAAAAGGATGCAACAAGCTTCAGATGATTTGGAGACCTAACCCTAAAACAAAGAAAATGACAAAAGACAAAAAGACTTCAAGCAGTGGGAAGACAAAACTAGAGAATAAAATCTGGTTTGAACTCTGTCTTCTTGTAGATGTCGGCATCTTTGTCTTTTGTGTGTGCTTCTTAGGTGCCAGGTTTCCTTTATTCTTCATCCATGATATCTAAATCCACTTTCACTGGCTTCTTCTTTTTGGGCTTTGTCAGAATTTCCCATGCAGTCACGTCATCCTCCTTTGGCCACCCAAAATTTTGAATATTTTCCAATTAAGTCTTTTTCCTCTCCCACCTAGCATCTATTATGCTTTTAATATCTAATATGAATTTATTGCAGTCTCTTTCTACCTTAATTTCCTCATCCAAAAGTGCATTGAACCTTTCCATAGACAATTCTCCCTTATCTGATACATAAATGTCTTTGTTGGGGAGTACACTATCAAACTCTGATATCCATAACCCTAATGGTTTGATTTGATCATCCTTTGCTCTAATTGGGGGAACAAATATACTATAATCTATCCCAAACATATTTAATTTAGCATCAATTTGATTGGCTTTACCCTTGAAAAAGGATAAAGTGGCCCCAATCTACTCTATCTCTGTACCAACCACGATTACTATTTCTGGCACATCTGATCTCAATGGTTGTACTAATGCTAATCTTTCAAAAAGAGATGTTCTACCAAACCAAGTTGCATAATAAGGATCCAAAATTGTCAAAAAACTTGCTACCTTAACTTGTAACCCAGGCAATCTATTATAGGCCCCATATACTATATCTATCTTTCCCTTGATGACATCAATTATGTGCTGCAAAATTGAAGCCAGAACCTCCAAAACATCATTGTTAGGCTTTGTAATCTTTGGCTCTGTTCCAACGGGTATCTCCCCTGCATCCTCTATTTGGACTTCTATTTTTTTAACCCCTTTAGGCTCAACAGGGGTAGGCTTTGTTATCTCCATCAACTATCTAGTAAGCTCATCTATGAGCTTAGCCTATTCCTTGATCTTTATTAAAGAAAACTCTCTGTCCCTGACAATATCACTAGTGAGCTTCTGTAATTTATCTTACAATTGAGTTATTTTTGCCTCATTTAGGTGGGAAAAATGAGTCATCACTTGGGCTATTTCCAAGTCCCCTATGTTATCAAGTGTCCATATGATTTTTTTTCCCTCCATCTTCTCCTGAATGTTGAGAATAGATGGCTTTTGATCTTTGGGAGCTAAGCTCCACATTGCAAGTGCTTGAGATTTGGGGTTATAGCTAAACCCTCTTATCATGTTTCCAACCTGAGTTTTTGATGATGATTTGATGTCAGGTTGTCTTCTAATTTGATCTATAATAAAAGCTGAGGATAAGTCCCAGCCTTCCAGAAGTAACATACCACTGGCCTTAACCAGTTCTCTAGCTTTCTCTAGTGTTATCTCCTCAAATTCAAGATCATACTCATGTAATGTTTGCAAGGCTTCTTCAATAACTAGATCACCTCTTGCCAGTTGCAAATGCTTCCCAACTTGCTAATTCTTCCTCCAAATAAGGAAATCCTTGAATTCCCTTGTCTTTTTGAAATTTTCATCTTTGAGGAATTCCTCCTGATCCAATAATCTCTCATCAGTACAAGACCTAAGGGGTAATTCCTCCTCTTCCTTAGCATCTTTCTACAATTTCTTCCCTACCCTGATCTACTTTCTCAATTGATGATCATAGGGCCTATTCCCAATTACTATGGCTCCAATCTTATCAGTTCTCCTTTTCTTAGAAGGCTTCCCTGCTTCTGTCTTCTATTTTTTAAGTGGGGGCTCATTTGTCACTTCTTTTTTTGGGACCTCTGTTAGGTCAATGATATTTTCATCCTCATCTAGCTGAGCATATGCAATTGCTTGATATTCTAGATGGGAAGTAGGTCAAGGGTAACCCTGGTCACTTTCATCATCATATTCAGATTCTGAGTGATCTTTGTTGTTGGAAATAATCAAGGCTAACCAAGTTACTGAGAGGGGAGGGGTGAATCAGTAACTCTTGAAACTTTTAAAACATTTCTACACATGTATATACTTTGACCATTCATTCATCTAATCTACTGCAAG
>MU225835.1:1561134-1573347 GCA_018584345.1 Thuja plicata
CAACTTTTTGATATTAGGTTGATAGCTAGTTCAAATTTTCACGTCAAGTTGACTAACCCTGATTTGCTAATTTTTCATTGCCACTTAAGGGCATAGTTTGGCCCCTCATGATCTTGCACATACCCATTAGTTGGGCATTTTTGAAAAAAATTATTCAAATTCATCAAAATGTGTAACTCCCCCTTGGTAGTTACTCCCTATATGCTTTTCCATCTCCTCTTTTTGTATTTACACATATATGATTTTTTTGTTTTTCTAATATCTCATATATCTCCCTTTTATCTCTTATACATAATACATCCCCTAAAATCTTCATAATATATCCACCTTTTTTGAAAAAAAACTGCTACAACTATAGTCTAATTGTTAAAGATATTTATACCTTTGTTGAATACTTGACAATACAGTCTCCCCAGTGTCTCGGAGAGTCTTTAATACCACAATATTCTTGGATATATCTGTTGCAATGCCAATAAGACCATCTAGTGTGCTTACTGCTAGAAAATTTACTAGCTCTTTGGCCTTGTTCAGCTGGTTTCACATCAATTGGATGTGTGGTATGAGTAATGCTTAAAGTTCAAGCAATTCCAATTGGATCTTATTCTCCTCCTGCTTCAATGAAGCTTGAACAACTAGTATTTCTTGTATTTGGGCATAAAATGTCTAGAATAATCCAGTCTCGGTCGGTATAGCCTTTAGTTGTTCTGTCATCTTTTTCTCAACTTTAGTTTCCTTCTTTCTGATATCCTAGGAAAAACATGAAAGAATACAAGATTTTTGAAACAAGGAAATAATAGAAGTAAGACCAGTTTCAATTTCTTCACATGAATCAGATAGAGTTATCTTATCCACATTGCTTGCTTGAAGTAGTCCTTCCATAATTTTTTTTTCCATTTTATCTTGGTGAATCTTCATCATGTATTCTGTCATATCCTTATTTGGTCCTTTGATCTATTTGATCAATTCACCAACTTGATTCAGTAGATTCTCTATTTCATCAACTTTGGCCTCGGGAACAATTATTGAAAATATTTCCTTGACATCTTCCTCTATTGTAGCCTTGTTCCTCTTTGCAACTAGCTTACTCTAAGCTATCTTTAGAGATACTAACTCAAAATATTTTGCTAAATCCTTATGCTTCAGAGTGTTAGGATCGACTTGGGGAATGATTATTTATTTCTCTAAGTCGATTGCCTTCCTCTTCTTTAATGTGATGCCTTTCTTGCATCGGGTGACTTGGTATGAGTTCTAATAATGCTCTTGTCCAATATTTTCTTCTTATTTATGTTCAAGGTGTATCTCTTCCTCTTTCTTCTTATCTACTTTCTCATTAAGATATGATTCATGTAGCTTTTCTTTCTGTGTATCATGAACATTTGTTGTGTCAGTAGGTGCAATGTTCTATTGCTGACCATCGGTGTTGGTTGGTGGTACCAACTCAGTTGTCTTTCCTTGCTTGGTCTTGGTGGTCTAGGTTCCTTCTACCTTTTCTTTCTCTTTCTTTGTCTCAGTGTCCTTGGGTGCTTCCTATGTAGTGTCAGTTGAAGTATCTAACTATTTAGTGTAACTAAAGACTTGTGTCAATATCAATTCATGACTTTGTAGTGGATCTAAATCAATATTCATACACTCGGTGTCCTGTACTTGAGTGTCCATAATATTCTCATCTTTTTGTAAATATTTTGTAGGGTCCACTTCTTCTGTTATATCTTCAATAAGGATCTCTCCTTTGTCTACAGTTAGATAAATTGGCTCTACATTGGTAGTGGTTTCCTTTACTTGATTACCCATGCTTCCTTATTGAATTGTCTCTACCTCTCCATGCTTAGGGTTATCTAAGTTGTATATCTTTCTATATTTTATCACTGTCTCCTTTTCTACAGATTACATATCTCCATTCATTATCTTAAGGGCTCTTCCCTTGACAATGAATTCATTAGAATATATCTTCAATGCTTCTTTGATTTCTGATGGTGCAAGGTCAGGAATAGTGTGAAACTAATAACCTTTCTCTCATTTTCTTTTCAACATTCATGGCATACTTCCATATAGCAGTAATTTTATCATATAAATCCTATGGTATGTGATTACCAAGTTCAATTGGTGCGAATCTAGAGTTTAGTAGTGTTTCTACCACAACATCTTCAATTTTCTTCTTGTATTCCTCATTTCTTTTCTCATACTTAGTCTTCCTGAAAACTACAAATCCTCCAAATTTCTTTAATGATTCAAGAAAATCATTTAGACTCTTTGGTACTAATGCAGGAGAATCTTGGGTCCTCAGCAATCCTGCTCAACCAAAAATATGTTTTCTTTTGTTCTTTAGTTTGTTTAGAGGCTGATTGGTAAAGTACTCTGTTTCTCGAGCTCTGCTGCTTAGGTATGCTTGTTCTGAGTTGGTCTCTATTGCTCAAGTTTCTATCACTTGGATATGCTTGTTCTGAGTTCATTTTTCTGTTGCTCAGGTATGCTTGTTCTGAGTTCATTTTTTTGTCACTTGGGTTTGTCTTCTATTGCTCAGGTATGCTTGGCCCGAGTCATGTTTTGTTTCTTGGGTTGTTCTTTGCCCGAGTCACTCTATTGCTCGGTCATCCTTTGCCTGAGTTATTTATTTTGGAGTTGGATATGGTGGCCAACTTTTGCATTTAATTTTCATGGCTTAATTAATGTGGGGTCTCTCTTTGGGATCTCTGTGGACCTAAATTTGGGTCTCACTTATGGATTTGAGAGCGGACCTCTTTGGTGGACTCTTTTATATATTTGTTTCTATGTTCTTAGTTTTGGAGGCAGTTTTTAGAAGATAGAAGATTAAGGATAGAATTATTTGGAAGATAGGTCTGTGACCTCCCATGTATGAAGATCATTTTGTAATTCACTAACTATATGTGGCCAAAATTGGGAAGGCCTTACAGTCCAACATGTAATGAGTTTGATTAATTAATGAAAAGGATCTCTAATGTTTCTTCTCTCACTGTATTTTTGTTGTTTTTGCAAGTTGGTTTGGTAGTTGGGAGTTCCTTTGGGCCCTTCTATCATCCCACACTTGCGTCAAGTGGTATCAGAGCATTAGTGAGATCTAAGTTCCTTATTGTAAACCCTAACCCTAGTTAGTGATATTTTGTGGGGTAGAAGATTGTGATCTGGTGTACAATTGCAGAGGGATTCAAGATGGTTTGTAAGAGAGGAAATGCAAATCCAGGTCTAGCTAATATGCTTAGAAAAATGGCTGCAAGATTGGAAGTTGTTGAGATAGCCCAATGCAGAGGAAGACATCTTGAGTATGTTAGTGATGATGAATTGGAAGAGGTTCAAGGTGAAGCAACACTTGCACCTATGATGGATCAGGAAGAAGAGCGATTCCTAAGAGCATTGACAAGTTTGAAATCCACACCTCAGTTTAATCCTCCTAAGTATGGTGGAAAACTGGATTTAGATGAATTAATTGACTAGATAACTGAGATGGAAAAATATTTTGAATATGAGAATGTATTAGAGGACAAGAAGGTGAAGATTGCATGCACAAATTTGAAAGGTCATGCATCCTTATGGTGGGAATATCTGCAATTGGATCGAAAGTAGAAAGGTAAAGATAAATCCAAGGTATGCAACAAGACAGTAAACAAATTGAAAGGAAAGTTTCTACCTTGTGATTATCAGATTAACCTGATTAGGAGAATGCAAATTTTGAAGTAGAAATATAGATCAGTAAAATACTATACTAAAGAATTCTATATATTGGACATCAGATCTGGACATGTTTAAGATGAAGTGGAAAGAGTGACAAGATATCTGAATTGATTGAGAAGTTCCATACAAGACGAGATCATTTTGGTCAAGATGGAAAGCATTCAGGAGGCATATCAATTTTCTCTAAAATCCAAGGAGAAGTTGAACAAAGACAAAGAGGAAGAGGTGGTAGATTCCCTAGAGGAAGAGGTAGATCTCAAGGTAAAAATAGTAGATCTGAACCAGACAAGTCAATTTTAGACACATCTCAAGATAAAGGAAAGACTGAATGGAAAAGTGGAAGTTCATACCGAGGAAGAGGCATTTACTCCCAAGGTGGTTATAGTAGAAGAGGGTTCCAAGTAACGTGTTACAATTATGGAGAGGAAGGACACAAATCCTTTGAGTGTACACATGCAAGTAAGAAAGTTGGCAATAGAAGAAATGATTTGGTGCAAGTGAAATCACTAAATGAAGATAAGAAGGAAGGAAATATCATGATCTAAAGGATACTATGGAGTGAGAAGGATAAACAAGATCCTCTTAGGAAAATTTTGTTCAAGTCCAGATGTAGAGTTGCAGACAAATTTTGGAAGGTCATTTTTGGTAGTGGAAGCTCAGAGTATCTAAAATCTGAGGAAATGGTCACAAAGTTGCAGTTGGAGAGGATGAAGCATCTGAAGCCCTATCAGATCTCATGGATCAAGGATGAGCACACATTAATGGTGAGTGAACAATGTTTTGTGAATCTAAAAATTGGAAAGTATTATGATAAGGTGTGTGTGATATTATGTCAATGGATAATTGTCATATTTTTTTGGGTAGACCATGGAAGTATGATAGACACGCTATACATGATGGAAGATTGAATAAATATTATATTTGGGTTGATGGAAAGAAACAAGTTTTCTTACCTTTGGTTGAAGAATCTGTTGGTGAGATATTTACATCTGTGAAAGTTTGTTTGACGGAAGGTAGACAGTTTGTTAAGGATTTGAAAATAAATGATATTTTTTATGCTTTGATTCCTAACAAACTAAGTAAGAATATAGATGATGGAATTCCTACAAAAGTTGAGAAGTTACTCACTGAGTACAAGGATATTATTTTAGATAATGTACCGGATGGTTTTCCACCAATGTGAGATATCAGCCATTGTATGGATCTGATTCCTGGAGCTAGTTTATTAAACAAAGCACCACATTGATTAACACCGACCAAGAATGAAGAGATTAACCAACAAGTTCATGAATTGTTGAACAAAGGTTTGATCTAAGAAAGTTTGAGTCCATGTGCAGTACGAGTTGTATTGGCACCTAAGAAGAATGGAGAATGGAAAATGTGCACTAATTCAAGAGCAATCAACAATATCACAGTGAAGTATAGGTTTCCTATATCGAGAATGGATGACATGATGGATTGTTTGAGTAGAGAAAGATATTTTACCAAAATTGATTTGAAAAGTGGATATCATCATATCAGAATCAAAGAAGGTGATGAATGGAAGAATTATTTCAAGAAAAATGAAGTTTTGTATGAGTGGTTGGTTATGCCTTTTGGTTTAACTAATGCACCAAGTACATTTATGAGGTTAATGAATGAAGTTTTGACGAAATTCTTGAATAAATGTGTGATTGTATAATTAGATGATATTCTAATATTTAGTAAGACTAGAGAAGAGAATTTGATGCATATAAGGCAAGTGTTGTAGAGATTGAAAGAGGAAAAGTTGTTGATAAATATGAAGAAGTGTTCCTTCATAAAAGAAGAGCTTGTGTATTTGGGTTTTGTAATTTCAGTTGATGGTCTGAAGATGGATCCTAAGAAGGTTGAAGCTATACTTAGTTGACCTACACCTGAGAATGTCACTGAGGTAAGATCATTCCATGGATTCCAAACTTTTTACAGGAATTTTATTAGAAATTTTAGTTCTATTTGTAATGCTATGACTTAGACAATGAGAGAAGACAAAAGAGAATTCAAGAGGACACATGGAGCTGATAAGAGTTTTGAGGCTTTGAAGCTAAAGGTTTTTGAATTACCTATGTTAGCATTACCTAAATTTAATAATGTATTTAAAGTTAAATGTGATGCAAGTGGAAGTGCAATTGGAGCCGTGTTGACTCAAGAAGGTAAACCTGTTGCTTTCTTTAGTGAAAAGAGTTGGAATAGTCCCAAGGGATAACTAAGAGGGGGGTGAATCAATTATCAGCCATTTAAATTCTTTCCTTTAATTAATTACAAAATATCATAAGCACATACACATTTAAGATAACACAAAATATAACACCACAATTTTGGTTATGGGGAAACCAAACTAGGTAAAAACCTCGGTGGGAATTAGCACCCACAAAGAACTGTACTTGAGTATAATAATCCCTATTAGAAGATCTTACAACCCTGTTAGGAGTTGATCTTTACAAAGCAATAAGTATAATGACCTGGTTAAGGGTCTGACCCTATCAGGAGTCTTTTACAAATAACCCTGTTAGGGGTGAGGACTCATTATCCAAAAGCTCACTGCTAAAATGATGAAGGCTACAACCCTCAAGAAAAAAGATACACACTATATCTGATAATGAACTATTTAAGTAGACCTACTGTCTTGATCAGTTCCAATGAATTTTATACACTCTTTGCTTCTTCACATAGATCTTTATTTGATGAATGAAATGGCTTTACTATCCCAAAATGATCAACATTATGTTCTATCCTTCTTTTGTCTCTTTTCTTATCATTCACACTTGGTGATCTTAAAATAAACTACTATAAGTATCTTCTTCAAAAGATGTGATCTTTGTCAGCTTTATAAATCCCTTCAATGCTTCTTTTTTTGACCAAACCAAGCACACAACATAATTAGAACCACGCAACTCAGATTGAATAGACGCATCACTTCACAAAGTTGGCTCCACCAAAATTACCCAAATGTCATGCTTCAGATGAAACATGATTAGCGCCTTTGGTTAATTATCTTAGACTCATAACTAAACATGAATCTGAACACACATATTTTTTGCAAGTTGACTACCTGAGGATGCATGACTCATTTTGTGTTGTCATCATGGCAAAAAAGTCATGTTTAGTTTTTGTCATGAAATACAAAATGACCAAGTATGAAAATAGGGTAGATAGAGATACTCAGCGATCAGCACATCAGCGCACATGAGAGAGATTGATTCAGCTTATTCACATTCAGATATAAGTTGTATGACATGTGTATATGCTACATCCAGACATGCATAGTATGAAACTATAGTACGACAAAGTTACAGGCAGATCAATAGACCAACAGTCCAGAAGACAGAGCATGGAAGCTGACTAAGTGTTTTGATCAGCGTGTGTTATTTTATAATGTAATGGCTAAGAACCTTTGGTTATATGATTGTAATGATGTAATTAACATTGTAGTAAACAAACTTGAGCCAACTTGTTTGGAAGCATGTTATATTTTGTTTTAGGGTCAACTAGTGTTTTGTTTTGGGTCGCGCCTATTCGGATTTGAATATATAAGTATGTAATGTAAAGATATGATAGAAGAGTTGATTATTATGCAAGAGGAAGATACAAAGGGATAGTGCTATGAAGACAGTATATGATATATCTCTTTGAGAGAGTAAGAGCATTCGCACATACACAAAACTAATCAGACAATAGTGTCATCACAGTAGTTCATTTTGATATAGTGCATATCATCTTTCAAAAGGTTGTAGCCTTCATCTTATTGGGTAGTGAGCCTAGGAAGTGAGCCATATACCTTTAACAGGATTTTGTAAAAGACTCCTAATAGAGTTCGACCTTTAACCAGGTCATTGTACTCATATTGTAAAGACTGCTTCTAACAGGGCAAAGGAACTCTCACAAGTTCATTATACTTAGTACAATATTTGTGGGTTCTAATTCCCACCGGGGTTTTCCTCTAATTAAGGTTTCCCCGTAATCATATCATGTGTTATGAGTTGTTATGTTAAGCTTCATTCTATGTATGTTTGATTTATGTTTAAGTTGTTGAAAAGTAATTAATAGACAAACACTGATTCACCCCCCCCCCTCTCAGTGTTTCTAACAACTGGTAGCAGAGCTCTAGTCCTCAGCAAATAAGTTTAACCACTTGAGGAGATCATGGACTCAGCAGAAGAAAAACACTTGAAAAATAATCTTGCAGTAGCTCTTGAAGATCTTGATAGATCTGAGAAAGAAAATGAAGAACTTAGACTGAAAGTTGATGGCTCACAAATGCTTATCAAGAAACTAAGTAAAGATTTGAAAGATTGTTCTAAAAGTGACTTAGGTAAAATGATCAAAAATCTCAATGAAGATAATATGTCTCTAAAAGATAAAGTTGAAAATCTGGATGAACAACTCACAGACAGCCAAATTGCTATTGAAGAAAATATCAAAGAAAGCAAGCAACTAGATGATGAACTCTTAAAAGAAAACATGAAAGTTCTGGAATTGGAAAACATAAAAAAGTTGGAATCTGAATTAACAGAAGCAAAGGATAAGATTGATAAACTTCACAAAATTTCTGATTCACTTCAATCTCAACTCAATGCACAAAAGCAAAAAGGAGACACTAATGGTCTTGGATTTAATATAACACAAACCAAAGTCAATTCATTACAAGAAAGAGAGAAAACTCATGAAGCACTTTCAGAAGCAAGGAAAGTTGAAAATGTTGAAGAGATTAAAGCAGATCTACCAAAAAGAGAAATCAAGAAAGTTAACAGAACTTGTTATGCATGTAACAAACATGGTCATTTGGCAAGAGATTGAAAAAAGGTAAGAGCCTTCAATGGTTATTGTTTATCTTGTAATAAATTTGGTCATAGGGCTATACATTGCAGAACTTAGTCATAGCAGAATCAAAGAAGAATGAATCAAAACAATTAGAGAAATCAACCTCAAAGGAATTTTCAGAACACTACATGTCAGATATGTAACTACAATGGGCACATAGCAAAGAAATGCAACATGATGAACAAAAGCATCAGACCTCCTATTTGTCACACATGTGGAAAGGCAGGACACATCTCAAATTTTTGTAGATCCAAAACTCAGAAGCAAGATGAACCTAAGAAATCACTATTTGAAGAAAAAGGAGAAGTAAAGTTTGTTCAAGCAAATGAATATTCAAGACAAATTTGGGTTGAAGTAAAGAAGAAAAATGATGTTGACAAAGTATTTGATGCATCCACAGTGGAGACACCCTCTACTTCAGCTTGAATAGACCTTCTTGGTCTTAGGGGGAGCTATTCTATCTCAAGACCCCTGCACGGTTGGTATACTCACCTCTGAGTATGCACCTATGAAATCATGGTTACAAGAACATAATATTTCTATGTGCATCAGGATCAAAGTTTCAAAATCTCTGGGTAATTTGTGTACGGTTGCAAACATTAAATGTGGTAGATTGTATAAAAGAAAGAAAGTATTTGATCTTCTTCACACTTTCATTTGAAGAGCATAGAATTTAGAGAGCATTGGAGCACTAGAAATCAAGGCATGAAGGCATAACAAATTTAGAAATTGAGCAAATGGATAAGAAGTTTGGAACGGAACCCTAGCAGTCGCGTCATTTTAGAATTTTGTGAAACCCTACTTAAGCAAATTCCAAGTAAGTATGGCGACTCCAGTTGTGTTTGATATAGCAGAGAGGAAAAGATTTGTATTCAAGAAACATCCATTCAAATCCATACTAGATGATGTGGAAGGGGCTTTCTCCAAAACCCCACTAGGTGTTGTTCATGTGGAAGATATCCGCCCATATATTTACTTTAAGAAGGAAACAATAGGATATGTCAAAATAGCTACTCATATGGCATCCATGATGAAACTTGACTACACATTCAAAGATGAATTCGTGCACTTGATTGATAACCCTATCTTTGAGTATTCTAATGTGCATGAGTTTGATGAGCCTGAATGAGTAAAGATTTTGTTAAGCAGAATACATGATGATCTTTACTAGATTGGTGAGGTCCCTGTGCCTATCACCACAGCCCTAATTCATGAATTAACTGAGCTTCCCAACACTGGACCACTCTTTCCCACTGGCAAGGATGTCAAAAAGTAGATTGAACAAGTTTGTCTATCTAGAAGTGACAAGCGTGGAATGATAGTTGACCCTATCAAAGAAGATGACATAAAAATTCTCACAATGATACTCGGGTATAAGTTTCAGCAAGCTAGAAAATTGAACAGTGTCTCTACAGTAACAGTCCTAGCAGCTATCAGAATGGTGAAGGATAACACTCAATACAACTTATGTGAGATCTTGTGTGGTCAATTGATTGACAACATTCAAATTATCAAGCATGACAAGAGAAAGACATTCAGGTTAGGATCTCTGATCATCTACTTATATTTTCATATAGTTGGAAAGGTTGCAAACCTTTACCTAGATAGGAGCAAACCCATAATGTCTCAGATATCACTCAAGGTCACATTAGAGAGCAGTGCAAGGGATGCCATGGATATGGATATTAAGACATTCAAGATCAAAATGCAGAATAGGTACAGATTATCTGAGAAGATAGTTGACAAATACAAGGATACCATATGTTTCATGGTAGAAATAGATTGCACATGCATGGAGGTAGTTGAACCTAGAACTAAATGGATTCATCCTCTTGGTTATGAAGTAGAAGAACATGTGCTAGAAGGATATGCGCAAGTTCTATTGTCTGTGCCCAAAGATCCTAATGAGCCTAGGTGGGGCACTTATAGAGAGAAGACCAATGAAGTGGATACTATCTTACACAGTGCTGATAATAAAAGGAAAGCATCCAGAATTACATCCAACATACTGAAAGTTCATGGAGTCACCCAAGAAGATCTTGACAAAGCCAAAGATGCCAAGATAGCAAAAGAACTTGAGAAAGCTGAACAAATCCAGAAGAAGAAGAAGAAAGTAGAGAGCACCTCTACACCCTCTACCACCATTGACTTAGATTCATCTCCATTGTCTACACCAAGCAAGAAGACTAGAGGAAGAAAATAGGCGCCTACAAATCACCCATCCTCAAGGAACACTCAGAGAAAAGAGAAGAATACTCAAGCTCCTCCTAAGGTAGGATTTAGACCTAGTCTAAATATTTTGAGGAACAAGATTGTTAATTAAGGGAGATTAGACACACTTTCTAAAGTCTATGACAAGTATCAAGAAATTGATAAAACTGAGATACACTCTATGATCATATCTCATATGATCAAGTTCAAGAAGACAATTCTTGAACTCAAGATAGTGATATTGGATCAGTTATGGAACTTATTAGAGATCATGAAAAGACATGCAATTAAGGAAGATATGAGGATAAGAGAAGAAACATTGGATACTCTTCTTCCTATATGCTCACATAATGAGAAGGCTATATTGTTAGATCTGGTGAACCCTCATCTCTGAACTAAGACAAGGACCCTAAAAATTATGAACAAGGAGTATGAATAGATAGGTAAGGAGACTGAAAATAAATTTGCACAAGTCTTTATGGACAGACACATGTATCCACCAATGGCGCCTATAGCAAAAGTTACTCCAGCTCCTCCCAAACAGGCTACAAAACCAGTGATTCAGATTGCACCTATGACAGGTCCACAGGCCTCAATGCCCATAGTGAAAATAACTTTAGATACAAATAAAGACTCAGAAGACACTATAGTAGTTAATAATGTCAAGATATCCATGACTGCATCTAAAAAAGATATGGACAAAGTTGATAAGGCATTTCTCAGCACTGCAGAAATGTGCACTGATGATACCGTTGCACAATAAGATGAAGTTCCCATCAATGATCAAATTGACACAAATGAAGATACTCAAGATGATATTCAAGGTGACAAGATGCTGATAAAAGAGAAACTAGTAAAGTTTGAATGCATGGATACCAGTCAGAACACTATATTCTCACCATCCACTCAACCATCTACCTCATTGTTGTCAAGGTTAACTCCTGATTCAACAAGTTTGGATACATGGGGAGAAGAAGACCTAATCAAAATCAGTGTTCTTGCTATGGAAAAAGAAAAGGAGAAACAAGTGATGAGGAACCCTCACTTTTTGGAAACAGTGAACATTTTGAATGACTTAGTGCCTGTTGATCAGAAAGTAGCCAAAGTCCAATTAGTTGAAGATGTGGACAACATTTTGTCAAACTTCAAATCACACTTTATAAGCTTAGTAGACTCTGCTAGTAAGATTGCAGAAGATGAATACAAGAAGGAGAGTCTGGATGATTTGGTAAAGAACTTTACCTTAGACTTAAACTCCTTAAAGATTGGGCAATCTATATTGAAGGGATTGGTAGATAAAGGAAAGAGAGTCATAGAAAACTATATGGATAGAGTGATGCTCACCTCTGAGCACACCAAAAAGGTAGAAGAGGAAGAGTTAATGATAGATAGCATAAGAAAATTAGTTGAAACTTCCACGCAAGACATGAACATATGTAACAATGTCTACCAAGGGCAGTTAGATAAAATTGAGAA
>MU225835.1:1610988-1626157 GCA_018584345.1 Thuja plicata
TCATGTTGAACCACTACTCATGAATTATGGGTCAATGAGTTTGACTCAAAAACTACACAGTTAAATCCTGATAGCAATATCACAATTTGACTTGCTGTGGAAAAATATCTCCTACTTATCAAGACTTTACTACTCTGATCTCCAATGATATCTTCTTTAGAGTGGTATTTAGATGTGTATTTTGAGATTTTAGGTGTGACACTCTCATCTATAATCTGTGATTCTTCTTGACTTGTTTCAGGGTTATTGCATGATACATCAATACAGTCAAACATTTCTTCAATAACTGTATCCTTATTAATAGGTCTAGGTTCATCTTCAATCATAGGTGCATATTCATAATATCTCTCTTGAATCATGAACTTCTCATCAATCTTCACATGTGCACTATCAATGATTTTCTTTAACCTTAAATTAAAACATCTATAAGATTTTCTCTTAGTAGAGTAACCAATAAAAATAGCTTCATCGCTTCTAGCATCAAATTTTCCAACACCATCATCTCTCTTGATGTAGCACTTGCTTCCAAATATTCTGAAGTATTTTACTATAGGTACATTACCAAACCAAATTTCATAAGGTGTTTTGTATGTGCCTGGTCTTAGTTGAATTTTGTTGATAGTATAGACTATTGTATTGACTGCATCTCTCTAATAGGTGTGCGCAACTTTTCCTTCAATCATGATAGTGCATGTTGTGTCAAGTATTATCCTATTTCTCTTTTTAGCAATTCCATTTTGTTGAGGGGTTCTGGGTGCACTTATTTGTCTTTTGATCCCATGTTCTTCGCAGTGCTCAAGAAACTTATCAGAGGTGAATTCTCCTCCTCTATCAGATCTTAGACACTATCTTTAATCCAAATTCATTTTCAACTTTAGCTTTGAATATTTTGAACTTCTCAAAAGCTTCAAATTTGTCTTTCAAGAATGCAACCTACATCATCCTGGAGAAATCATCAACAAAAAAAATAAAATACCTTTCACCACAATGTGATCTTATTTGAGTAGGTCCACATAATTCTGTATGTATTAGGTCTAATTTGTTCTCTGTAGAGTTCTATTTGCTTCTAAATGAGGTCCTCACATGCTTCCCCATCACACATTCCCTGCACATAGTATCAACTAGTCTTGCAATACTTGGAAGGTCTCTTACTGCCTTTACATTACTTATCTTCACTATGTTGTCAAAATTGATATGACAAAGTCTCTTGTGCCATAGCCAACTGTCATCTAATTTTGCAACAAAACAAATTACTTCAAAGTTAAGCTGAAAAACATTACCTTTGGTTTTTGATCCTGATGCAATCATGCCTCCTTCTTTGTTTTTAATAATGCATCTGTTGTTTTTGAATTCCGACTGATATCCTTTATCTAGCAACTGTCCAACACTTAGTAAGTTATGATGCAAACCATCAACATAAAGAACATCATTTGTCTTATTCTTTCCATCTAGGGTGATAGATCCTCTACCTATGATAGGTTTGGGAGTGTTATCTCCAAATATGACCACACCACCTTTGTACTTGTCTAGATGTACAAATCTATCTTTGTCTCCTGTCATGTGATGTGAACACCCACTATCTATGATCCAGTCTATTCTGATGTCAGCTTGTGATACTAAAGCCAATTTGTGTGCTTTCTTTTCATCTTCAATTTCTATTTGATCAATCATTTTTTCATTATCCTTAATTGCAACAAATCCAATTTCATCTTCTCCTGAGTCATTATCAGTTACACCATCCTCAGCTTAATAGCATTCCTTAGTATATTTGGGTTTGTAATCTGATCTATACTTCTTGACTCTTGTAGGACACTTGGATGCAAAGTGGCCAACTTTGTTACATGAAAAAAATTTAAATGGAAGTTATCCTTCATATTTTCCTTTACCTTTTCTTTCCTTCTTAGCTATCATAGCAATGATTTCTTCTAGTTCTATATCAACTTCTTCTTTCTCAACATTACTAGTGATGTTTAAGGATTTCTTACCATGGATTGAGGCTTTGAAAGTTGTTTCCATTTTAGGTTTTGTCTTCAATCTTGATATCTCAAATGCTGATATTTTACTAATCAAGGTTTCTCTTTTGAAGTCCTTTGAGAATTGCATGGTTTCATCCAAGATGTTTATCTTGATTTCATAATCTACTGTCAATGTGGTCATCATTTTGTCCATTATATCATCCTCTAGAATTTCTCCACTGTTGTTTCTGATTTGTGAGACTGCTTCATTAATCCTCTGATTGTAATCTCTGATGTTTTCTTCAGGTAGCATCTCTAAATTGTTGTATCTTTGCTTCCATGTATTTTTATGTGCAATCTTGGCTTGGATGTCTCCTTCAAACATATCTTCTAGGTATTTCCAAATTGAATATGCTTTTTCTGCCTTCTTGATCTCAGAAAATTCACTGTCAGATAGGGCACTTATTAGGGTTTCTTTGGCAATTGCATTTTGGGTGAATACTTCCTTTTTTTTATTGGTAGAATATTCTTCTACAAGGTCCTTCAAGGTGGGAACATCTATTGCATGAGTATAAATCTCATAAATCTCAAAACCAATGCACTGAAGATGTGTTATCATTTTGTTCTTCCAGTCAAGATAATTCTCTCCATCAAACTTAGGACTCTCTTTCCTGAAGTACGCTATTTGATCTACCTTAAGCTGTTAGGATTTCTCTCCAAGGAACTTGGCTCTAATACCAATTTTTGGAATAGTCCCAAGGGATAACTAAGAGAGGGGGTGAATCAGTTATCAACCATTTGAATTATTTCCTTTAATTAATTACAAAATATCATAAGCACATACACATTTAAGATAACACAAAATAGAACACCACAATTTTGGTTACGGGGAAACCAAAATAGGTAAAAACCCCGGTGGGAATTAGCACCCACAAAGAACTGTACTTGAGTATAATAATCCCTATTAGAAGATCTTACAACCCTGTTAGGAGTTGATCTTTACAGAGCAATAAGTATAGTGACCTAGTTAAGGGTCTGACCCTATTAGGAGTCTTTTACAAATAACCCTGTTAGGGGTGAGGACTCACTATCCAAAATCTCACTGCTAAAATGATGAAGGCTATAACCTTTAGGAAAATAGATACACACTATAACTGATAATGAATTTTTTAAGTAGACCTGTTGTCTTGATCAGTTCAAATGAATTGTATACACTCTTTTCTTCTTCACATAGATCTTTATTTGATTAATGAAATGGCTTTACTATCCCAAAACAATCAGCATTTTGTTATGTCCTTCTTCTATCTCTTTTCTTATCATTCACACTTGGTGATCTTCAAATGAACTACTATAAGTATCTTCTTCAAAAGATGTGATCTTTGCCGACTTTAGAAATCCCTTCAATGCTTCTTTTGTTGGCCAAACCAAGCACACAACATAATTAAAACCGCACAACTCAAACTGAACAGACGCATCGCTTCACAAAGTTGGCTCCACCAAAATTACCCAAAAATCATGCTTTGGATGAAAAACAATTAGCACCTTTGGTTAATTATCTTAGACTCATAGCTAAACATGAATTTGAACACGCATATCCCATAGATAGATGCAACTAAAGAATCAATAAAATTACTATCGACTTTCTGAGAACAATCTTCTGAAACCATGTCTGGCAAACAGAGTAACATAACTCAACTGTCAGTGAACATTTGAATTTGTGTGTATGTACATGGTGCAGTAACTATTTTTGAAACATAAAAACAACCGTGCAAGGCTTCCACATACCCATACTGAAAAGTGAATACAGTTCACTGTTGTATATTATATGTTGTCATCAATGACAAACATCCAATCAACTATTTGCACAGAAGAAAATCTCCAACAAAAAGTTGAATGATGCTAAAAGGAAATATTCTATCTATGATCAAGAGTTCTATGCTATTTTTCAAGCTATGAAGGAATGGAGACATTATTTATGTGCAAAATGAATTTGTGTTGTATACTAATCATAAGGCTTTACAGTATTTGGGTAGTCAAAATAAGTTGAATCAGAGACATATAAAATGGGTAGAGCATTTACAGAGTTTCACATTTGTAATAAAGCATAAGAGTGGAATTTATAACTGAGTTGTTGATGCATTGAGTAGAAGAAGATCTTTTTTGACTGAAATGAGAATTGAAGTTCTTGGTTTTGATGACATGAAGAGTTTGTATAAAAGAGATCCTAATTTTTTTGAGCAGTGGAGACTGTGCAGAGCACCTAATTCAAATCAATCAAGTATGAAGACTATTTATTCAGGGAGATATGTTGTTCAAAGGTGTTTAGTTGTGCATACCGAGAGGATCAATGAGAACTAATTTGATTAAGGAGAAACATAGTAGTGGATTGGCTGGACATTTTGGTATTGATAAAACATTGAGTTTTCTTAAAGAAAGGTATTTTTCACCTCATTTGTATAAGGATGTTCAGAAATTTGTGAAAAGTTGTGGAGTTTGTTAAGGTGCAAAAGGAGTGAGTCAGAATACTGGTTTGTATATACCAATTACTGTTACTGAGAAACCTTGGAGTGATATTAGCATTGATTTTGATCTTTGCTTACCTAGGACAGCAAGAGGTAATGATTCCATATTTGTTGTTGTGGATATATTTTTTAAGATGACACATTTCATACCATGTAGGAAAACATCATATGTAGTACATATAGAAGATATTTTATTTAAGGAGATTTTCAGATTGCATGGATTACCAAGGAGTATCATCTCTGACAAAGATAGTAAATTTGTAAGCTATTTTTGGAGAACACTTTGGAAGAAGTTGGATACTGAGTTCAAGTATAGTTCTACATTTCACCCACAAACTGATGGACAAATAGAGGTTGTAAACCAAAGTTTGGGTAATTTGTTGAGATTTTTAGTTGGAGACACACCAAGTAATTGGGATTTGATGTTGGCACAAGAAGAGTTTGCATACAACAATTTAGTAAATAGAAGTACTGGAAAGACACCTTTTGAGATTGTTCATGGAACACAACTGAGAGGTATATCAGACTTGAGAGATATTGTTGGAGAAGAGAAAAGAAGTGTTGAAGTAGAAGAATTTGTTGAGTTTATGAAGACATTGCATGAAGATGTAAAATAGAAGCTGGAAAAAAGTAATCAAAAGTACAAAGATAGTGCAGATAGATCAAGAAGACATAAAATATTTGAATTTGGTGATGCAGTAATGGTTCATTTGAAGAAAGGAAGATTTCCTATTGGAACATATGGTAAATTGAAGATGAAGAAATTTGGTCCTTGTAGAATACTAAGAATATTTGATAGTGGAAATGCTTATGAAGTTGAATTACCTGATGACATGGATATATCACCTATATTCAATATTTCAAACTTCTATGAATATCATGAACCTGATGAAGAAGTGGCAATACCAAGTGATTATCCTAAGAAACAGATAGAGGAAGTTGAACAGATTTTGAAATAGAGAATTAGTAGAAGTACAAGAGGAAAGGAATACATGGAGTATATGGTAAAATGGAATAACAAATTGATTGAGGACTCATCTTGGATTTCTCAATCTAAGTTGGATTCATTTTAGGTTGGACCTAATACATGATTTAGAGAATCATTTCTTGACCGCAGGTGTCTGATGCAGGAGCATCTTGGGTCCTTGGAAATCCTTCTCAATTAAAAATATGTTTTATTTTTTTCTTTAGTTTGTTTGGAGGCTTCTTGATGAAGTACTTTGTTGCTTGGGCTATGTCACTCAGGTATGCTTGTTTCGAGTTGGTCTTTGTTGCTTAGGTTTCTATCGCTCGGGTATGCTTGTTTTGATTTCATTTTTTTGTCACTAAGGTATGCTTATTCTGAGCTCATTTTTCTATCACTCAGTAATGCTTAGCCCAAGTCATCTTCTACTAAGTAGGGTGTTCTTTGCCCAATTCACTCTATTGCTTAGTCATCCTTTTCCTGAGTTGTTTATTTTAGAGTTGGATCTAGTGGCCGACTTCTACATTTAATTTTCGTGGCTTAATTAATGTGGGGTCTCTCTTTGGGATCTGTGTGGACCTAAATCTGGGTCTCACTTATGGATTTGAGCACCAACCTCTTTGGTGGACTATTGTATATATTTGTTTCTATGTTCTTAGTTTTGGAGGCAGTTTTTAGAAGATAGAAGATTAAGGATTAAATTATCTAGAAGGCAGGTCTTTGACCTTGCATGTATGAAGATCATTTTGTAATTCACTGAATGTATATGGCCAAAACTAGGAAGGCTTTACATCCTGGCATGTAATGATTTGATTAATTAATGAAAAGGATCTCTATTGTTTCTTCTCTCACTGTGTTTTTTTTCTTTCTACATTGTGTATGCAAGTTGGTTTGGTAGTTGGGAGTGCCTTTGGCCCCTTCTTCCATCCACACTTGCATCAGCTACATTATCAAAAATTTATATAGTTACAAACTAATCTTCCTTATCAAACTATGTGTCACTTCCCTTTCCAAGATTTAGTCTTCTTTTGGTGTGTATTTCCTTCCTTCCTCCTTTAGTTCTTTCATATGTTCTACCTTTCGGTTGAACTGTCTTGGTTTTAGCCTTCTCTTTTTCTTGTATAGAGGACTTGGTGTTTCTTTTTGTTCCAATAGTACTCAATGAAGGTACTATTGCCAGTTTCTTTTCATCTACAACAATAGCTTTTGCATTACCAGTTTCATCTTATCCTAGAGTCTTAGATAGATTCTCAATCATCTTCTATGTTTTCCTTATTGTCATAGGTATGGAAATGTTTTTCTTTCATTTCTCTTTTACTTCCTCATAAGTATCATAGCTCAGAGCTTTGGGATCTGATGGGAGACCCCTCGACCTTGGACCATGATGACAAGGTTCATAATGTTGTAATTTAGAGTTTCCTGGAAATATGTTAGGAAATGGTTTAGTGCGTTAAAAATGCAATGTTTTAGTGGGTGAAAATGGCATTATAATGTATTTAAAATACATTCCCATTGTAATAGGAATATGGGAATCTCCGTAATGAGGAAACATAGGCAAAATAAGGCATGAAAGGTGGATAGTTATAACAATCCAAGATGGTCTTTAATAACCATCATTATGTAATCAAAAATGGAAATCTCTTTAAAAAGAGAGAATGTAACCGATTAGAGGGTTAATAGTTGAAAAGAAAAGAGAGAGAAGAGAGGATAATAGGAAAAGAGAGAGAAAAGGAGTGAGGAGAAATTGGGCTCTCTAGCGGCAGCCAGAGAGCCACACAAAAATGTAATTTCAGTATTAATGTTAAGGAGTTTTCTTTTATGTGAGTTGGTTGAAGTCGTGTTCTTTAGAATGGTTTTTGAAATCTCTTTTATTTCCTCTCTCTATCGATAATGTGGAAACGGTTTTGAAAATAAAACTGAGTGCGAGTTCTAGAATGGATTTAAAATCCATAATGGTTTCCAAAGAAACTGTTACATGCATGTTAGGAGGATGGTGAGCTAAGCCATCGAAAAGATATGGTGGAGCCAATACATACATTTTGTGTTTATGTTGAGCCATGTCAAGCAGCGACAAAGTTGGTGAAGTGGTTACGCCCGTGTGGAGCCCGAGCAATAATGTGGTTACAGTCATGTTTGTGTAGACCCAAGGGAGAGGTATGTTGCAAAGTTCTTGTCTTTGGAGAAGTGGAATGATAGAAAATATGATTCCAAAAATGACTAGCAAACTCCATCATGGTTTGATCTTGGCCATCAAGTGGAAGAAAAGGTGGCGAATTATATATCTCCCTGCATGCTCGACCGAAACTAACCATAAGGTGGTGGAGCATGATGTGAAGTTTGCAAAGATAGTTATTATTGTAGAGAAGTGCTATTGTGCAGAGATCCATGTAGACATTGAATGTCATTCTCAAAGTGGCAGAACATTTTTATCATAATGCAACTCGGTTATTGAAGCTATGTGGAGAAAAAGTGGGGAACGTATCACCAAATATGTACATAAACTGCAAGCAGTCAAGGTATTGGAAGGAATCAACAAATGTACATTATGGAATGGTAAAAAGTGTACTCAGACCTGAAGGAGCTGTAAGACATGAAATAGTCATCGAACATTGCATTAACAGTCTCTGAATTGAAAAAGGAAAAAGGTGGCGGCCATGCATGCTCGAGTTATGACCAACTTGCATGTTGGTGGAGTCGTTGTCTCTCTTGCTGGTCGGAGACCCAAGAGAGACAAGAAATGATTTTGAAATATATACTAAGTTGTTTGGGTGTGAAAGGGCCCAAAATAGTATTGAATGTGATGTATTGCTGAGTGACTATGAAGAGAGAAAGTCGATGTCAAGAAAGAGATGCAGATTTAAGGGTGATTATGGAGAGTTTTGGAGAATGGAGTATTGGGTTTATTTGCCTCCGCATCAGGATCAATGGGATTTTTTAGTAGGGATTCTATCTATTATGAGGCTTCATCAATATTCATCTCATATCCAATAGGTTTATTCCATTCTTCTCTCAGTTCAATGGTCTTTGCTAAACATTCATCAGTGTCAACTTCAAAAAAATGTTGTCTTGATATTTTGCAATCAATTGTGGTGGTATTTTGTACCTTTTTTGCATTATAGATTGAAACTTTGTAAAATAATTAGCCATTATAGTGTCAAAGTTGTCACCTAAACTTTGTATGCACTCATTGATATGATATATGATAGGTTTTTCTGTCTTCCATAGTATATCACCAATCGAAGGGAAAGAGTTCTAAAAATAGAAAAATATACATGCCAATATTGAACTAAACTTAAAAGTATTGGTCTTTTCTTTTCAAATAGTATTCTTTTTGTTGTCCAGTTACTTCAACAAAATCTCACAAACATCAAATTTTCAGTCCCTTCTTCACTATCTTGTATGCTAAGTCCACAACACTACATGGTACATTGTCCACTCTGGATGATTGAAATACTTAGAATGATAGAATTTTTCATGCATACCTCAGCTCGAGGTCTTCAATAGTAGATATTTGCATGCGTCTACCATCCCACAGTGCCTTTGTAGACTCAATAAGTTTACCTCTTTCAATTTGTTTCACCGCCTTGGGTCTATCACCAATAGGTAATCCAGTAATGAGATGTAGAACATCTTTTGTAATTTTGATTGACTCGTCCTGTATGCACCATAAAATGGTTGCCTAGACTATGGGCCCCATTTATCAATTTATCAATTTATCAAAATTTCTGAATCAATGTTTTGCAACATTTTCAATTCAAATCAATTTCCTTGACCAAATCGCAATTAATTCAACTATTCCAATATTTCCTAAGGTTCGATCATTTTTATTTAATTAAAAGATTTAACCTCCCTTTTAATTAAATAAAATTCATCTTATTTAATTAAATTAAATTCCTCCCATTTAATTAAATAAAATTCACCTTATTTAATTAAATTAAATTCCTCCCATTTAATTAAATAAAATTCTTCTAATTTATTTAATTAAAATAAAACCCCTCTTTTAATTAAATAAATAAAAACCCCCACTTAAAGCTCTTTATTTGATGAAAAAGGAAATAAATTAAATAAAAATTAAATCAAATTCTCTTTTTCTTCACATCTTTCTAAGTGGTGGGCTTTTTGCTTTTAATGAGCACATGGATCAACCAAGATTTAATCTCCATCATTGCTCATTTCTTTTTGCCTCTCAATCTCCACCGTTCACTTTCCTATAAAAGGAAACCTCTCCTTCTCATTCTTATATAGAATTTTTAGGTATTGTTATGCTACAATTTTGAAGAGCAATTTTGGAGGAGAATTTGAGCACTGAAGCCTGGATATTGCAACTTCTCTATCTTCTTGTCTTTTTCTTGCATCCATGGATATTCATGTAGATTAGATTCACATTAGATTAAATTCATATTTCCTTCCATAGATTAAGCTTGCATATTTCCTTTTATAGCTTAATCATGCATTGTTATCATATAGATAACAATCTGGTCAATCTGAGGGCCTTCATCACACACCTTTGCACTCCATGACTAGGGAGATATGAGTCAATATTTGAGGCCTCATTCTTGAGCAACCTTGAATGGAATGACCCATAGAAGTGTGACACATTTTCATCACACATTTTTGGCGCCCACCGTGGGGCATGATGCTCCTGATTTTCCTTTATTTTATTCAGATCTTTAGATTTTCTAATCTTTACATGTTTATTTTATTGAAGTTTTTCAAGCCTAACCCTTGTGCAAGATGAGTTGAAGACAAAACCTAGGGTTTTTTGAAAGATTTGATCATATCTCCCAAATGGCTTGTATTTTTGGTCTAAATTGTTTCTTGCAGATTGTCATTGGGTCAAAGGTGTCTCAGTTTGAAAATCAGATTTTTTGGATCATTTTTCCATGATTTATAAATTTTTTATGATTTTTCATGAAAATTCATTTCTGGTCACAAATCAGTGAATTTTTTAGAAAAATTTACATTTCTAAAAATCTCTTGGAATTCTATAGGGGGTATGTTCTTTGTGTTTTTCATTTTGATGACAAATAATAGCTTAAAAATCTAATCTTTAAAAATTGGTCTATTTTGATAAATAGGGTCCCTAGGGCACAAATCAGAAAACATTACTAAAAAAGTTACATTTTTGGAAATCTCTCTATTTTTTAATAGGGGTCTCTTTTTTGCATTTAGGGTTTGGGATCCAAACTCATGTCATATAGGTCCAATCTTATTGACTAGGTCAAAAATCAAAATTAAAAAAAGGGCATTTAATGATTAGCTTGCACTTATTTTTCACATGGTTCAATGCATGATGTGAGTTATCATTTAGATTATTTGCTGGTTATTATTTCTCCTAAAAATTGATTTTCAGATCTAACCCTAGGGTTTGCATAAGTTGAATATACATTACATATCTTGTTTGCTTGTTTGCTTGTCTTGCTTGTTGGAGAGTTTGTGGCTTGCTTTCACGGAAAAGCTCAACAAAAGAAACAATAAGGTAAAATATACTAAGCGTGTTTCTTTGGACTTGAGGTATTTTGTTTCATATCTATAAAATTTGGATTTTGGAAATAAAAATGAACCTCTCATGTGTTTAGCTTGAGTGTTTCTTGCTTTAATAGATCACATTTCCAATTGGTGCTCTAAAAATGGATCTAGATTTTCTTTCTTGCATATATGTTTCACATAGTAATTAGGCCCTATGAATACTATTTGTGGAGATCTTGAGAGTGGGCTTCATTCTCTTTTCTTACATGCGAAGCTCTTCTTGATGATAGATCCGCTTGTAGGTAGGGAAAGATTTGTCATTACTTCAAACTTGGTTTAGTCTTCAACTTTAATTAGTACTTTCTCTCTTCAAATTGGTGGTCATTTTTGTTGATATACAAACCTTGGGTGAGGTGATTTCAAATTAGTGGGCCAATTAATCTTTTTTTCTATGTCTGGGTGAGGTGAAGAGGCTAGAGGATTATGCTCTTTTCCCTTTTGGGAGAATCAGAAACTTGGAACCCTTGAATCTGAACTAAGTCGCCATGTGGTCCATATTGCGAGTCTTCCTTGTTAGAGAGGGTTAACCATAGTGGACATTCACCTTATTGGGTAAACCATGTGGATGGAACCTCAAGTGGTAATAGCCATTTTTGCCATGGTAGAAACAACCGCTATATAAATGTCCTTGTGGAAGAAATCTCCACGGGTGTAGTTTCTTGTTGGGTTGTCAGATCTCCTTAGAAGCTATTGATTGATTAAATTCTTGGACTATGTCAAAACCTCAATGCACCGGGATTGGATTTCACCCACTTGAGATTGCAAAAGTTGCAGAGTCAAACCATTACTACAAACCATAGTGCAACCAAAATTTTATTTTCTAGGACTATGTGCATGACTAAAAAATAGTTTGAGAACATACACAAGTAAAATTCTTATGGAGTAGAATAATATGACACTATTCTTGTTCATGTGCAAGGTTTCTTTGTCCCTTGCTCATTGTTTGGAGAAAATTGTTTTCTTTAACTCCCTGATTGTTGTCTTACGTGCTTAATTGGTGATAAAAATTTGTTAATGCATCTAGTTGGTCAATTAAAATGAACAAATCTGAGTTCCCGAGTGATAAAAATTTCAATAGATCTCCCCAAAAGTGCTATGACATATTTCTTAGCATCCAAATGAATGTAAATGGTATCAAGTTGCACAAAATGACTCTTGGTCTTCTTTCTTCCACATCTCCCATGTCTTCCTAGTCTCCCATTTCCATCCTTTCTCTTCTTCCTTCACGCTTCTTCCTCTTCTGCCTAAGTTCTTCACATATTCTTATTTATTTTCCTCTTATTATCTAATCTAGCTTCTTCTATTCATCTATTCTGTCACTCCCATGCTTGATTCCTCTTCTTCTAGAACCATGGATTTCCACTATCTTGTTAAGGAACGTCTCTTGACAATAGATGATCTCAAACTTATTTCTTAATTCATGACATGTTATTCCTCCAATGATCCTTCTAGATATTACATGAGTAATGAATTTATGGAAAGAATAAAAAAAAATCAAATGAATCAGACGTCTTTGGCAGAATCATAGACATAATCTTGTCACAACCTCCTTCTTCCAAACATCTTTCATCTTCTAAGTCTTCTCATTTTTCCTCATCATCCAAGTCTTCTTCCTCCACTAGGTCTTCACTTTCCTCTTCTCCACATTCTCATTCTTCTTCTACTTCTCCCAAGAGTCATACTTCTCCTTTCAAGACATACCATAATGAGCAACGTGACAATCCTTGTGATACCTCTTCTACGAAGAGTGACACGCCCATTTTTTATGACTATGATGACTATGATGATGGACAATATAGTGATACCTAGACACCTCTATTCCTAAGAGACCTCCTCATCATGTGCTTGTTCTTACTGGTAATGTGTGTTCACATTCGATAGATTGTGATGGTGATCCATATGACTCTAATTTTGAAAGAGAATTTGATGATTTTTGTGAACAATACCTGGATGATACTGAGGAAGAGAAATATTTTTTAGCTGATTATAAACATAGCTACTATAAGAATCGTTCCTCTAAGGATTCTCATTCTGAAAATAAATATTGCACTCTCAAGAAAGATCATGTTAATGATGAACCGTTGTTTTGTGATGATTCCCTTACATCCTCTACTTCCTCCAATACCTATACATCTTCTAAAGTTTCCAAGATTTTCAAATCTTTCACAAATCCTTCATCCAACAAAGGTCCTAATGTTGTTCATGTGATTTTCTATAGTTGTCCTCAAGGGCTACCTCTTAAAGAAACTCAAGCTATACTTCACTTGGTTTCAAATACTTTCAATAATACTAAACCTAAAGAGCCTAAGCCTTTATATGCTATAATGCCTACGTCAGCTAATCCTTCCCCATCTCTTCCAAAATCTCCCATACAATTCCAACATGATTCCTTGTCCTTAGAAGTGGCTCCATGTCAAGAGGACTCTAAAAATGATAAAGAAAAGAACATAAAGAAAGATCAAGATCAAGAAACCTCCATGTCATCCAATCCTTTTCATGATGTCTCTTATCCATTTCATGTTTCTTTTGATCTCGCACGCCCTTTCTCATTCATTCCACCATGTCTTAAGTCTTTTCCTAAGCAAGATCAAGTTACTACTTACACCGTTGAGCTTATTGACAATCAAAATAACCTTACCCCACTTACGCTTTCCAAGATGATACTTCCATTAAGGTCATTAAAAATGGTGTTGTTACTTCCAATATTACACCTATTAAAAATCAAGAGGAATATTACGCACTTATGCTATCCAAACATCCTTGTCAAGATCAATGTCTTCCATCTTCTTGTTCTACCACTCCATGTTCGCTTCCACTTTCTACTCTTCCTAAGTCTTTTCAAGCTTCTAACAATCCTATCAAAGAAGGTGCTCCTATTCAAGATGTTCACGATCCTATTGAAAATCACAATGCTCTCACTAAAGATGTTGATGTCCTTGGTTGTCATATACATGCCAATGAACTTATGTATTATCCTTTTGCATCCTCCACGTCCATCCTTAGACCTCCTCCACCAATAATAAGGGCTTCACATTTTCCTTCAATCTTGGGTCCTTATGTCCCTTCACTTTCCCCTCCTAAACCTCCTAATTCATCATCCATCTTAGGTCCTTATGTCCCTCCATCTCCTATCTTTCCTCAAGATAAACATAGATGCATACTCTTGAATCCTTTTCATCCATCCACCCATCTAAACCAGTCATATTCTTCTTCTTCCTCCATAATTCCCAAGTCTTTTGGAAGAAACTTGAATGTTAAATACAAGCAAAAGAAGAAATACAAGAATCTATCTAAAAAAGAAGATCACCATGTCTTGTCTAATCCACATGGGGACATAAATTCAAAAGAGATATCTAAGAAGAAAACTACAAGGCAAGTATGGGTTCCAAAATCCATCATTGAAGATATTCTCTCTAAATCATCAAAAAGAAATGAAAAGCCTATGACTATATGGATTCAAAAGTCTCTCTTGAAAGAGTCTCGTGTTGAGAAACAAGTGAAGTTGACATTCAAGCTTCCAAAGGCTTCCACTTCATCTTCTTCCAAAAATATTCTTTCATTCCATGCACCTAAACTGCAACCTCTGTTATCCATTCACCATATTCCTTCACATATTCCTTCATTCACATTTCCTCCATCCTCTCGCCACCCTTCAAGGTGTGTATTGACATTGATCTTGCCTTCCTTTTCATCTACCCTTTCACAATCCTTCCATTCACTATCCTTCTACCTTCTATCCTTTTTCCTCATTTGTTTATTCCTCCTATCTTCCAACCTCACTCACTTTGCATAAAACCTTATCCTCCATTTTTTCTTTCATCTTCCTTTCCCTGTCAGCACCTTTGAGCATATCATTTTGAATCCTTTGCATATCATGGTTTATCCTTTCAAGGAGCATTATCTAAAAATCTTGCCTTCTTCCAAAAAAAATTTTAAAAAAAAATTAAAAAATTAAAAAATTAAAGAGAAATAATTTCGTCCTATGGCAAAAACCATTCCCTTGTGGTGCCTTGGATAGGTACCATGATGAAAACCTGGCAATTAGGCATCATGCATAGTTCTTCTACATCTTTCATCCATTCTATATTCTCTCTTTGATCTTGACAATGTTGACCTATACACGAACATTTGGGCTATCTTGTGAGCTATCTTACGATGATCTTGCTTTCATTCCTTTCATGTTTAGCCTTCATGTCTAT
>MU225835.1:1626207-1648089 GCA_018584345.1 Thuja plicata
CCATTCTATATTCTCTCTTTGATCTTGACAATGTTGACCTATACACGAACATTTGGGCTATCTTGTGAGCTATCTTACGATGATCTTGCTTTCATTCCTTTCATGTTTAGCCTTCATGTCTATCTTCATCCATTCATTTATTCCTATCGCTATCCTTTTTCCCTTTGGTGAAAGATGGTTTTATGAAGCCTCTTGACATATCTACACCTTTGGACTGCATCCTTTCCTACTCTTGCATTATGCTTTTGTGACTTATCCTATGTTGGCCTTTCATTGCTTGTCCAAATGTGTTTTACATGATGTTTCTTTTTCCCTAGCTTAGGTACTCTTGAGGAGTTTTCCTTTGAGGATTTCTTCCCTTCATTCTCCTATCTTACATCTCTTCCACCAGCTTTCTAATCCCTCATGTCCACCACCATGCTAAAACATTGGGGCTGTGCGATGTGATCTTGCTTGGGAGTTTGATGCCCATTCTGTCTGGGGGCATCCTTTGTACATAATTATTGATCCTGAAAAAATCCAAAAAATGATATATTGTCAAAAATTCTAAAAATAAAAAAATGTCCTAAAAAATGATCATCTTAGTGAAAACCTAGCAATAGGCACTTTGATGTATCTCCAAAAAAAATTATATATTCCAAAAAATCAAAAAATTCAAAAATTCAAAAAAAAAAGAGCCTTGGTGAAAACCTAGAAATAGGCGCCTTGGTAGCAAAAATTCAAAAAAATTATAAAAAGTCCTGAAAAAAAGAAGAAAAAAATGAAAAATTGTAATAAAATCTAAGTGGTGAAAACTTGGAAATGGGCGCTACTTGAGGCCTTTGCACCCTTGTTTCTTAGCGCGTGTCCTCGACAGTTAGCCTTTCTCCATCATGTCTTGTCCTTATTTCCTTGGTCTAGAATTGGTCTTTGTCTTTGTCTAGGGGGCATAACTGTGTTAGCTTTGGTCTCTTGGATGCGTTAGTCTTTAGGACATCCTCACAAATGGTGTTTTTCATCAACACCACTCCAACTGTATTTTTTAATACAATCCCTGACATCAAGTGTTTTTCAACACTTATCAGTTTGGGCTTACCTGGTTTCGTCATGTGATCTTACTTGCTTGCAAGCATTTGATCCTTATCCTTGGAACTCAGTATCAGTTAACACACTTAAATTTTTAAACGCAACACTTAATGCTTGAGCTATGTCATGATCTTTTTTTTGTGTGCTGACTATTATTGATTTTCGTTCAGTGTCCTTGTCTAATAAGTTTCTCTGGGATACATAGCTAGAGGACCAGCATTCAAACCTGAATGGGTGAGAATGGTACTCAGATGAGTACAAATGCAGACCATGTGGTTCATTATGTGGTTCAGATGCTTTGCTTCTAGGTGAGTGTGCTCATCCTTCAATTTCTTGTTTACACACAATTTACTAAATGATGCATCAATTTATTCTTGACCAAGATCTTCAATCTTGCAATGTATAAAAGTATGCACATCATCATTCAGAATTACTCGCGGAGGGATTGATGATAATTCTCTCATCGTATCTTTTTCTAATGCAATCATTGGGGGCATCTTGTGCTTAGTAGAAATAGATTTTGTATCCTTAACCAATGTGGATCTCTGGACTCTTGGTGCCATATCTTCTCAAGATAGGTTAAAAACAAACTAGGGCACGCTCAACTAGATATTACTTCACAAATGTAGCTCAGTAATATAAAGTAACCAAAAATGCTTCCAAAATGCTCTAAAATGATTCAAAAATACCTTCTCATATCATTCAGTGGATACCAAAAATGATCACTTTGCAACATGCTCAAATGCTCTCATAAATAGTAATTTCAAATGAACTACAAACCTCCCTATTTATATATTTTCCTTGATTAGGGTTTCCAATGGCTATTAGTTTTTGCAATAAATGTTGTGCCGAGTTCATTTTGTCTTATGTACCAACTATGTAATGACTTTTCTTAACTGAATAAAACAAAATAACTGTACACAATACTTCAAACTCACAACTTATCCAAATGCATCTTAGTGTGCTAATATGGATCTCAAATCTACTACTGCGGAACTAAAATAAGATTTTTAATAGGTTTGTAGTCCCTAAATACCTCTCACCAATTAGGTGGAGCTTAGTGCAACCAACTTGGTAGAGATGGTACAGTCTATGCTTCTCGATGATGTCCCTTCATCCAGAGTCTTTTTCCTCCATGTCTTGTTCATTTATTCTTAGATTTCCTCAACATTAGTAGGAGATTTTACTTGAGATTCATCTCCGATCGATGCATCACCTCAGTCTCTACAATTCATCGCAAGGTGTCCTACCTTATGATAGTGAAAACATGACATGCCAAGATTTCTCCAAGATCTTTTTTTGTTCCTTCCATGCATCAATATGCATTTTGCAACAATGTTTCCATACCTTCCATAGGATAAACATGAAATTCTTGTATTATAGTCTCATGGTATAAAAATACCTTCTCAATTAGTTTTAGCATTCTCTCAGTTAGGCTTCCAGTTGTCATTCCTTTTCTTTATCCTGCATTCTTCAGCTTTGTGTCCAAACTTGTTACAATTCTTGCAGTAACCATCAAAGTTTTCTTTCCTTGTATTGTTGACTAGATTAGTTTTGCATTCAAATACTTGATTTCTATACCTATTTCATCTTAAACAATAACCATCAAACTTAGGTATACTCGGTGATTTACCCTTCTTGGTCCTGCAGACATTAGTAGTATGTCTAGGCTTCCCACATTAATTTAAACTTTTCTTATTTTTTCTTGGTGAGGGTGCAGTACTTTCATCTCTTTATGCTTTTGATGATTCTCCTTTCTTGGTGGTGTTTTCCTCTTTGAATCCAATGCTTTTTCTTTCATTTCTTTGCTCTGATTCTTGAATTGTTGATCCAAAGAATTTAGTGCTTCTTCATTTCTTTTCAATATTGCATTTGCATCTTTCTCATCTTTCAATCTTTGTTCCATTCTTTCAATTTCAGCTTTTAGTACTTTATTCTCAATTTTTTTCTGGTGTTCTCCTGATTTGTACTCAGAAGTTGATCAGCCATGTCATAGTGAACTTGTGTCATTCTCATGATCTCATCATATTTTTCTAGTAGCTTCATCTCAACTTGTCTCTTGTCATCTTTTTCCATCTTCTTTTTATCTTCAGCAATCATTTTTCCTTCAATCAGTTTGTTCATTCTTATCATGCTGGTTTCAAGATCTATCTTCATTAGGTCCAACTTCTCGGTAATTGTATCATTATTTTTTTAGTAATTCTTTTATAGTTTTTTCACATTCATCAATAACATTGCCTTCATATGTTGTTTCAAGTGTATCAACTTGTTCTAGTGTAACCTTTAGTTCATCATAAATTCCAAGTCTAACCCTTACAAATCTCTCAAGTTTATTTTTAAAATCAATGATTAACTCTCTTGCACATTTCAATTCAGATTCAAGACCATCAAGTCTTTTATATTTCCTAAAACTTTCCATGACTAGGATCTTTAACTCTCAGGTGGTCAAACCCTATAACTCAAGAGTAATAATCTCTTATACCAATTGTTGGAATAATGTATGGAAAGTAAGGACTGAGAGGGGAGTGGTGAATCAGTACTTATAAAACTTTTAACTTAATACCTTAACTAATTAAACATAAACTTGATGTTCTTTGTTTACCCACTTCATTGCATTGAGATGAAAATAATGTAAAGTATGTAATTCAAAACATTAAAACCATAACAACTAAACTCATAGCATAGTGATTTTGGTTATGCAGAAATCCTTGGATAGAGGAAAAAACTATGATGGGGATGACACCCACAACTTTCACTAAAACTGTAGTATGAAAGGTTGTTTGATTAGAGCTATAATGGTTTGCTACTTCTGATAGCTTACTCCATTAAGAGTATACAAGACTTGTTAGGTCTACCTGATTAGAGGATTTTACAATCCTTACACTTAGAGATGTACCTGGTTAAAGGATTTACAATAACAAGATCTGTTAGTATCTACCCAGTGTTGGGATTTAACCTTCATAATACAATAGTACTTAAACTATGAAATGTTTGTTATACTTTGCATCAAATACAAATGTTGATTTAGACTCTATGTGCTCTGATATGTTTTACCTTAATTCTGATCTTTGTAACACTTCACTTCTCTCCTCCACTGTAGCTAAATTTTCTTGGTACTGCTCTCCTTTGTATTTTTCTCCCTCAATAATTCAATAATATCATTAACTCCTTCATTAACATCAACTCCATAAACAACTAAAGCAACTTCATCTTGTGAATTCATGCTTTATAAATATGAAGTTTTAATATCTTAATCCAATGAGTTAGTTGGGAAATGATTACCCTAAATCATTCGATCTTCTTTCTTGCTTAGTGACCATGTCACTTTTACCTTGGTACTTGGTGTTCTTCTTGGAAATACAAAACTCTCATTAACCATTTGATCTGTGCCTTAGATCTTCATCCTGAATTATCTCAATCATTGATCGTGTAACCAACTATTATTAATACTTGTAGAAATGTAATTAATATAGTAAAAATGCATTAAATGTGCCCTTATCACTTTTTGAATTAACTATCTAACTCAGTTCATATTCCTTCTAACTCGGTTGTATGATCTCTCAGTTCTTGATAACTAGCAACTCGGTGTAGCATATCCACTCGATAAAATAATATGCTAGGTATAATTAGTTCTCAATTCTTTACTTTACTGACTGCATAATGCTTTGTGTCTTAACCGATTGCCTCGATGTGTATTACCAACTATTATTTATAAGACATTGTCCATTCATCGACTGTGTTCTCCATGAACTATGACTTTGACAAAACTAATGACAACAAAAATAACTTACAGAGGTAACAAGACTTGAGTCACCTCCCCATTAACGATTTTCAGATATTTGTTGAATGAAAGCATTTTTAGGGGGATTTGGGAGGAAAGATAGGGTTGTTCACCCACTCTCTATTCTTAGAGACCTCTAGTTTTGAAAGGAGATTTGGAGAAGGAAGAAAGCATAAAGGGAAAAAAATCTTCTCAACATCATTCATTTTCCTTAGCTTGGATTTGATGCTAGTTTTCTTCTTAGAGTAACTTAGTGTAAATTTTCTTTATGTGTGTAGAAATATTGGATGTTTCTTTAATGGAGTCTTAATCATTTTGTGGAATAACCCCATGAATGTTCATGGGAGTTATTTATGTTTTTTTTGTGTTTTATTTATGATATGTAATTTTTAAGGGAGTCTTCAAGGCATGCTCACCCTTGGGAGGATAGAGTAACCTTTAAGGGGTGAAAGGTTAAACACAACCCTTGTATTGTAGAGTCTCCCATGTGTGATGGGATGAAGATGGGTGGTTTTGGTCCCTATAATGCCAAGCTTGCCTAAGGAAATTTGGGGGCCATAAGGATAAATTTGATGGCTTGAAGCCATGGTTCTAAGTTGTGACGAGAAGAGATTTTGGAAGTAGTATGAGCACATGTGTGGCATTTTTTTCTTGTTTTTAATTGGTTTCTCCTCTTGAGGTATGGTCCACTTTCACCCCATGTTATAGGTCTTTTGGAGACCTTTGTAAAACCCTGGGTTTGGGTGTTTGTTTGTATTTCTTGATTTCAATTTTATTTTTCTTATGAGTTTGGTTGTCACCTATTCACTTATGTTTCCCCAAGCTCAAGGGTGTCCTTGTAAAGGCCTAGGTTGAGAGGTGAGCCTCCATGGTCAACCTACTATTTTATGCAGGTATCTGATGGACCTCACAAGAAAGCTTTGTTGGAGCTGTAATGAAACGTACCACCTAGTGGTCTTTATTTTTTCCCTTGTAGTTAGTTATTTCCTAGCCTTGATGTTAAACAAGGAGCTTGTAAGTTTTAATGTAAGGAGTATTTGTAAAGATATAAAAGTGTATTTAAGGTTAAATTCCTATATGAGTATTGAAGAAGTTGTTTCTAGATTATTCTTATGAAATAATAAATTTCCTCGTATTTATTGTAAACATGTTGTATTAATGGTTATACGGTTTTCATAAGTAGGCTCAATATGAATTTTTGTTAGTAATCCATTGTAATATAGAAATCAAAACTTGAAAATGAAAGTTGTGATTACAAAAAAAAAATTTAGATTAAAATTTAGATATAAACATACATGTAAATGTTCATTTGAATTGAAAGTTAAATCCATAACTTTGGTTAGGAAATACTCTTATGTTTAAATAAATCTTTTTTTCCCAAAAGACTAGTTAGATTAAACCTATAATCCATTTCTATATATATGTAATATTTGACTATTAAAAAAAGAAGTGATTTAAATAACCTGGTTATTTATAGTAGCTTGGTACAGTTAAATAAATTGCATATATATACATATATAGAGAAAACAAATTTTACTTTAACATTTTTTTTAGATTTCCATATAACAAGTTGAATAAAAATGTTTTAACCAAAGTAAAGTAAAACTTTAGAATCTCATGTTTCGGGGTTGGGTGGGGAGAGGGCTGAAGCCGCTCCACCCCCACCGTAACTTCCTTGGGAAGGAAACTTCCCACTATGTTCCCATAGTGGGTTCATGGCCATGACCATGACCTCCATTGTGGAGATAGAGTGGGGGTGCAGGGGGAACACACCCGTCGCGTGGATTCCTCCACCACTCAACTATTTGTTGTCGCCCCGTGCTTGCCCAGTTTCATCGCCCCTCTGTGGTTTCTTTGTCCACATTACACAACACCGCCTATATTTTTATAGAGCATCACTCGTATCTCCACCCTTCGCCTTCGACCATCCCATTGTCACTTCTCTATTAATCTACAAAACCCTAACTTCCAACCCTTAAACAAATGAATAAAAAAAGGGTATAGAATACACAATGAAGTGCAAAAAAATAAATAATAATAATAATAATTATAAGCAGGGGCATAAAATGTGAAATATGTATGGGGTGGTAGTATTTATATAAGTTTTATTTTAGATATTTTTTAGGTTATTTTATTTAATAATAGCTTCTCTTATTATGGATTTCAAAAGTTTATCTTTTTAGGCTCATAGTTGTCAATTTTGACCTTATCAAAGAAACATCTAGACACTTTCCTTAAGTAAAAAACATTAGCATATAGCTAATGTTTATTTTGGAGTTTAGTATTTTTAAATAGAAGGATTAGAAATAAAGCATTTTTATTAAAATATAATATTATCTCTTTGGGATATTAAGTCAACTTAAATATAACTTATATTTTCATGGATGATTAATTATCTTCTAAATTAGCTTATTAGAATTTAATAGTTATTAGATTGAAGGTCACTATATTATTTAAAATAAAGTTGATATTTTAATATTAATGGTTTATTAAAATTTATCTTTAACATTATTAAATTGGAGATAATTTTATCCAATGACTATTAGATTTTAATTTTTTATAAATTAATTTTAATCAGACTATTTAATTAAGTTGTCCATATTAGATTAATGGGATTAATTAAATAATTAGATTGTATAACGTTGACATTAATAATAATTATTATATTTAGATATTCGAGTGGATAAAACTATAACTTTAATGCATTATTTTAAATTAATCATTCAAATACGATTGATCAAGTAGGAATGTTATTAACTAATTGAGTATTGATTTTCCTATTACCCTAGATCAAATTGTACCATTTAGGATCTAGTTTAGTTCAATTATATTATAAATGTTTAGTGGATCAACGTAGTCATCCATAAGTCAACTGGCATCCACTCAAATCACACCTATTAGTTTAGCATCTATGTGTTTTTAACCATCCTGGAGGGAGGTTGACAAAGTCATCATTGGTCATGATACCCCTTGAACCTATTTCAAGGTTCTCAACATATAACTATAAACTTAAAATACTAGTCAACTTGAGACTTACACATGTGCATCGTAGTTAACTGTAAGTCTTTCAAAAAATGTATTGGTGTGTTTTGCCCAACATTTGGGCATGACAACAACTCTGAATGGACTACAATCCACTATGAACAAAAATCCACAAATTATGAACTGACCGATAGCATCTCTTCCATGCCAATACAGTTCTAATAAAGTACATCAAATATCTCACTCAAATGTATATTGCACGCATACCTCTTCACACAATCTCTTCATTATTGTGCATACACACACTCTCTCTCTCTCTCCAATTACAAATGATTACATCTTTAAATACATTTCATCAACCTTGAAAAGATAAAAAAAGGTCAACATCAACCTTAACACCTCAATTAAAAATATTTAATCAAACATAATACAATCTATAATGTGATCCAAAACATGTAGGCAAATGCATAGCTAGGATCCAAATATTAATCCTTGAACATGCTCCAAATCCATAAATCTCACCTCAATCTATCATAACATACTAGACCACTATGCCATCCAATAATAATAAAAACACCAACAAACCACAATAAAATCACCAAATTCAAGCACATAACCCAATGCGATCTAGCAACATGAATAGGACACAATCTAGAAACACTAATGAGGAACATTAAATTCCATGACAGCAACAAGAACAATTTGTCTTATAAATCACAAGTATCTCTCTATTATTCATTAGGAACACCAATTAGTAACCTCTGTCACTTAAGAAAAATATCTTGGTAGGATCCAAATCATGAACCACTCAAGTTGAGAACACACATCCAAGTCCTAAACTCACCAACAGGTTAGCAAAAAAAATATTGCATAACCGATCCACACCGATCAAAAAACTACAACACTATCTCTTCCTGAACAACCAAAATACCAATCTTCAGATAAATCATTCATAGCTCACTCAAATCATCATTTAGACCTCTGTAAATTGACATAGCTAAACAATAAACATCTTTGAAACCATTTGTACCTTCATAACATCTTATCTTCAATACAATAGCCATACCAAAACAATCTTCTCATTGAACATACCAGGAACATTGTCACCAAAAGTAGAAATATGTTGACATCAATGACAAAACATCAATGTCAGGATATATATGCATGATATCCCAACAACATCCCCCTTTGGAATTGATAGAAACATATGATGTGAAAAACCAAATCAATGCACAAATAAACCATATCAATAATACTACCAACAATATCCACAATATATCTTTTAGAAACTCTCTAACAAACCTTATCAAATAGACAACAATATATCCACCTTAGTATCACACTTGTTTTTCACATGACTATCTCTTCCCCTTTGACATCAATGACAAAGGTATGTATGTTCACTAAGTCACAGAAGCCAAAAATATGAACAAGCATCTCTCCCCAAAATTTGAACAATTGACTCATCAAGCTGACTACTCCCACTGAGTAGCAGCCATCAAAACATCAATCCAAATCTATAATAATCTCTGTAAGAAAACAAGACTGATGAAAATCAATGCATCTCTATCTCTAATTAGGAGGGGAAATCACCCTAATCTTACCTTGGAGATACTCAAAAGTATCCTTTGGAAAGGGCTTCATGAAGATATCTACAATTTGTTCTTTGGTAGACACATATTCCAATTTGACTTCGTTTTTGCTTACCTTATCTCTCAAGAAATGATATTTGATAGATATATGATTTTTCTTTGAATGTAACCTAGGGTTCTTTGAAATATTGGTAGCACTTGAGTTGTCACAATAGATAGCAATAGACTTGGATATCTTTCAACATTTACTTCATCCATATCACCTGTGTACAACTAACAACAATAGAAACACGCTCAGCTTCAATAGCATATTGTGAAATACAATTTTGTTTCTTACTTCACCATGAAACAAACCTCTTACCCAAGAATAATTCTCCACCATTTGTGTTTTTTCTGTCATCCACATTACCTACCCAATCCACAATAGTAAAATAACTCAATGTAAAATCATTATCCTTACCATACCATAAGCCATAGTCAATTATTCCCTTCAAGTATCTGAATATTATTTTAATAGAAATAACACCTGATTCCTTTAGTTCTATTGGAATTCTTGCAACATTGTAAACTACATTTAGAATGTCAAGCTAGGTCTATCTTAAGTACAATAATCCACTGATCATTGATCTATGTCTTATTTGATTTTATTTAGGTGAATCATCATCCTTTGTCAATTTTCAACTGGTAAACATAGAAGTACAAATAGGTGTTGAGTCATCCATACCAAATTTCATCAACAATTCCTTTACATACTTGGACTGATATATGAAAATTTTGTTATCAAATTGTGTAATTTGTAGGAAAATAAATAATTTCATCTCACCCATCATAGACATCTCAAACTCTTTTTACATCTCATCAAAGAATTATTTACTTATCTTGCCATAACCACCAGAACTGATATCACCCACAAAAACTTCAACAATCAAAATATTATCATGATCAAATTTGAAGTACAAGTTACTATCAGAAGTATCTTTATTGAAACCAAGTTTCAATAAATACTTATCTAATTTTGAATACCAGGCTAGATAGGAGCTGATTTCAACCATATATTGTTTTCTTCAATCAAAAAATCATGTCATCTTGATCAATCAAATAAAATCTATTAGGATGCTAACCATAAACTTCCTCTTCCAACTCTTCATTCAAAAATGCAGACTTAGCATCCATTTGATATACCTTAAAATCTTTTGTAAGTAGCATATGCAAGAAAAATCCTAAAAAATTCAATTCTAGCAACATGATAAAAGGTCTCTTTAAAGTCAATACCTTCCATCTGTGAGTATCCCTTACAAACAAGTCTAGATTTATTCCGAACCACTTTATCTTCATTCAATTTGTTTATGAATACCCATTTAGTACCGATCACATTCTTGTCCTTAGGTATGGGAACTAGAATCCATGTCTTTTTTTTCTCAATTTCTTCCAACTCTTCTTCCATAACTTTAACCCAACTTTCATATTTTCATGCTTCATCAGAATCCTTAGGTTCAATCTTAGAAATCAAGCAAATCTCATTTCTAGCGATTCTTCCTCTAGTATGAACGCCTTGATTCCTATCACCAATAATATGATTTTCTGAATGATTTATTCTCACATATCATGGAGTCTTTGAATTTGCATTTGCAGCTAACTCTTATGTTTCCACCTCTTCCTCATTTCCAACTTATTAATATTGATCTACCGAACCATTCTAATTCTGATTTTGATGTTGTGCTCGCATTACCTAATTTTCTACCTCATCATCTGATTCATAACTACAAGATCTAGCTTGTTTCTGATACATTTTATCCACTTTTACATTATCACTCTCAATTATCTTTCTCAACCTATTGCTATAACATTTGTATGTTTTTCTCTTTCTATAATAACCAAGAAAGATTCATTCATCTTATCTAGGATCAAATTTCTCTAAATCTTCATCTCTCTTGATATAACATTTTCTTCCAAAAATTCTAAAGTATTTCACTATATGGACAAGACCGTACTAAAGCTCATAAGGGGTCTTACTAGTACCTTTATTGATTTTAACTTGGCTTAATATATAGACTGTAGTGATAACTACTTCTCTCTAGTAAAATTTTGGTACATTTCCTTCAATCATCATAGTCCTTGTAGTGTCAAGGATAGTTATGTTTCTTCTTTCTACTATACCATTCTTTTGTGGGTTCGATAGAGAATATATTTTCCTATTTATTCCATTCTCTTCATAAAATGAATTAAATTCACTAGATGTAAACTCACCACCTCTGTCAGATATCAGACATTTTAGCTTCATACATGTCTCAATCTTAACCATAGCTTTAAATATCTTGAATTTGTCAAATGCCTTAGATTTCTCCTTCAAAAATGTAACCCACATCATTCTTGAAAATTCATCAATGAATAAAATCAAATACCTATCTACATAATAACTTCTAGTTATACTAGGGCCACATAAATAAATATGCATCAAATCTATTAATCCACTTGAAGAATATATCTTTCTCTTGAAAGGAGATTTAGTTAGCTTACCCAACTAAAATTCCTTATACATCGCATTAGTAGGCTTCAATAATTTAGGTAAATCTTGTACTGCCCTTGTAGTGCTTATCTTGACAATGTTATCAAAGTATATATGACAATTTTTTTGTGTCATAGCCAACAGTTATCAATCTTAGCAATCAAGCATCTAGTCTCTGCATTATTCAAATAAAATATATTAACTTTGGTCTTTGTACCTAATACAATATCAATTACATTACTTCAAATTATTTTTCACATTCCATCCTTGAATTTTAAAGTGTAACCTTTATCAACTAGTTGTACAGCACTCAAAAGGTTATGCCTCAGATCTTCAACACATAAGATATCATTAGTTTTTTCTTACCATCAAGTGTAATGGAACCTCTACTTCTAATCATATAAGGAGCATTGTTACCAAATCTGACAACACCACCATCATACTTCTCCAACTTCACAAATTTTATTTTATCTCCGGTCATGTGATGTGAACAACCACTGTCAATAAATGATTCATTTTTATCATCCACATGTGAAACCAAAGCTCTTTCTTCATTCAATAAAGTAGTATTCTCATCTTTGATAGAAATAAACACAATCTCATCTTCACTCTTCAGATTCATCATCAGTTACACCTTCATCGGTAGCATAATAACACTTCTTCTGATATTTAGGCTTCAATTTCTTAGTCTTGTACTTAGATTCTCTATTGGTACATCTTAAATCAAAATGACCAATCTTATTGCATGAAAAATGTTTCAAAGGTAACTTTCCTTGATACTTACCAACTCCCTTAGGTAGTCTCTTTGCAATTAGGGTCACGTTCTTCAATATTTCTCTCTTCTTCCTCAATGTATTCCCATTCCTTATCATTTATGGATCCATACTTAGATGAAATTTCTCTAGGGTCATATCTTTTCTTATCATTATAAATAGTATCTTTAAATGAATATACAAATGTAGGAAGGCTATCACAAAATTCTCTCATTTCAAAAGAAGATAACTTACCAACTAATGTGTCTCTTGTTACAGGTGTCATGGTTCTAATTTCTTCAATACCTTGTGATTATAAGCAAGAGGAAAGGATATTAGTATCTTAGAGACAATTTCATCTTCATAGTCTGATGTTCCACCAACGTATTTGATTACACAAACAATCTCGGTCACCTTCTGCACATAGGAATTAATTTTTTCATATTTTTATATTCTGCATCTAACAAAGTACTTAGAAAAGCTTCTTTTTCTCTCATATTGTACTCAAATTTCTTCTTATCATCAGGAGTGGCAGTAGAAAGATCAATATGAGGATTGTAAGACTTCTTAGTGACTTCCCAGTATCTTCTCCAATGCATTTCAAATTTGTAATTATCCAACCTTTCCTAATAGAATAATTAGTACCTTCAAATCTTAGACTCTCCTTCTTAAAGGTTGTCATCCTAGATCTCCTAGAGAAATCAAGATTCTAAAACAAGACTTATTTCTACTTCCAATTGTTAGAAATAAGGAAAAACACATGGCTAAGAGGGGGAAGGGTGAATCATTTGTGTCCCAAAACTCAAAACTTAATCCAACTCTTTAACTTTAATCTTAGATCTGAATAATAAACATTAATGCAAGATCACAACACATCAACCAACATGTAACACCAAGATTTTTGATGTGGAAACCCAGTTAAGTAAAAAACCACGGTGGGGATCAAGCCCAAAAGATGATGTACTCTTTTAAAATCACTATACCCTATTAGGAGTATTATAAAGGGAATGCACATGCATTTAGGTACACTACCTAGAGCTCACTGCTCAAATATAAATGAGGGATACAACCCTAAGTAATACAATGAGGGATACAACTCTGAATAGGCTGCAATCCACTATGGACAACAATCCATAAATTATGAACTAAATTATATCACATCTATTATGACAATATAGTTCCAATGAAGTACATCAAATATCTACCTCAAATGTATATTCAACTCACACCTCTTTTCACAATCTCTTCATACTCGAGAAAGCACACACATAATCTCTCTCTATCCAATTACAAATGATTACATCTTTATATACATTTCATCAACCTTTAAAAGATAAACAAGGTCAGTATCAACCTTAATGCCTCAATTAAAAATATTTAATCAAATACAATGCAATATTTAATGCAATCCAAAACATATCAGAAAAGACATAGAAAGGATCCAAATCTTCATCCTTGAACATGCTCCAGACCCATAAATCATGCCTTGATCAATCATAACACACTAGACCACCATGCTAGCCAAGAAAAATAAGAACACCAATATGCCACAATAAAATCACCAATTCTGATCACATAACCCAATGCAATCTAAAAACATAAATAGGAAATGATCTAGAAACGTCAGAAAGCATGATGAAATGCCACGATGGAAACAAGAACAACTATGTCTCATAAATCACAATAATCTTTACATTGTTCATTAGGAACACCAATCAGTAACCTTTGTCGCCTAAGAAAATAGCTTTCTAGCATCCAAATCATGAATCACTCAAGCTGAGGACACACATCCATGTCCTAAACTCACCATCATGTTAGCAACAAGAATATTGCATAACTAATCCACACTGATAAAAAAACTGTAACATTGTCTCTTCCTGAACAACCAAAATACTAGTATTTTGATAAATCATTCATAGCTCACTCAAGTCAAAATGTGAACCATTGTAAATGGAGATAGGTCAACTATGGAAATCTCTAAAACCCCATGTACCTCACAACATCTAAACTTCAATACTATAGCCATACCAAAACAATGTTCTCATTGAACATACCAGAATCACTATCATCTGTAGTAGAAATATGTTGACACCAATGATGAAACATCAATATCAGCATGTATATGGATGGTATCCCAATAATATCCAACACACCTAATTTTAATAATTCTATCTACAATATTTGTTGGACTCTTCCTATTTATGATCTACCAATGTGTGTGCAATGTGAATTCATTTCTTGAGCACGATCTTGACAACCTCATGAAAGGACTTGGGTTAGAACAATCAAATTCAACATAGGCCTTTGAAGATCTTCTACTATCATTCAAGTATCCATAACCCCAATAGAGTTACCTTTGATTTTCACTTAGCTTTTCTCCCCTACTAGTCGAGCATCCATAGCCTTGATGAAAGTTACTAGAATGACCCCCTTTTCAATTTTGTATTTTTTTTCAAAAAATTTGAGAATATTAGCTCTCAATGAGAATTTAGCAATTTTCATAGCTTGATTCCAAAACTATTGAGTTTGATCACTCCTTATAGGGGTTGAACATCTCAAATAAATTATTCAAAGATTAGCTTAATGGACTTTTTTTCCTAAGACTACTCTCAAGTATGTCTCACTTGAGCATTTATCATTATTAGAGTATGTTTTTTATGAATCAAGAAATCACTTAGCATAAAATCATCTTGAAACATTGTAGAAATAAATTTGGCCAAAAAAATACCAATGATAAGGACTCTAACCAAGAAAACAACCTTGGTGGTATTTTTACTAAGAAATACCCTTGCCTCTTGTCAAACCTAGATGGAGGCTTCACTAGATGGGGAGACAACCTCAACAAAACTCACTTATACCAAGACTGACAAACAAAAGGAATAAAACACTTAAGCAGCAAGGAACAAAGACAAACACGTCAAGAAAACAAGAAACAAGAAACAAAAATAACCACTAAAACACAAATAGAAACTAACTAAAACCTACCTAATTGAAATTAAAGTTAAATTAAATACAAAAAAAATAGAATAATACCATATAATTTTTTGATTAATTGATTTTTCATTACATGAAGTAGAAATAACTTACTCCACATAGTTATAAGGAATGTAAACTCATCTTTGTACTCATAAAAATAAAATTTAGACAAGCTCTGTTCAAATTCTAGGTTCAAATTATACAAAATCAAAACTTGTAGAAACTCTACCTGATCATGATTAATCCAAAAACATGTTTTATTACCCTTAGCATCATATTCAAACTAAAAATTATTAAAATTCAAGGGATGATAGAAAGATACAACCTAATTTAGTGAGTTCCCAACTATGGGTGTATGTTCATGCAACATGATTTCTTCTTCTGGGGGTCTTAACTCATGCTGCACATTTACATTCTCCTCAAGTACATGTGTTGGTTCCCAAATCAACATATTGTATAATTCTAAGGTTATGCTAATTCCAAGGATGAAACTCTACACTTGACTTGGCCAACGAATGAGATTCAATCCTTGAAAGGGTTAATTATCTCATACACTTTTGGCTCTGCTAAACCAAGGTGGGTGCACCTATCTATAAGTAGAATGTGATCCCCATATAACTTGATTTTAGTTCTTCTTATCTTCAAATGGCATAGACTTTAAAGATAATTTTATCCTAAATGTTGTCTTCTACTTCTACCTTTGATTATCTTAATTATATTCCTTGTTCTTCTACCACTTCTTTATTTTTACTTCTATCCTTACTTCTAATTCTTATATTTATATAGTTATCCTATTTTTATCTTATTCTACAAGTACATTTACCTATGATTTGTTTTGAATAATGCTTTTCATACTGAAGATTAGTGACTTCTCTTTCTTGGGAAATAGAGTCACCTTCTCTTAAGATCCTAATGTATAACTTTATGAGACACTTTTTAAATTTATCACTTGGATAAATCTATCAACCACCTAACTCTTATTACAAGATAATCATATCTATCACCAAAATTATTCCAGTTGAGTTTAGCTCCTACTTTAAGAGACCAATGAGACAAGACACAAGGAAATAAAATTTTCAAATGATCTTGATATTCAAATTGTACTGAGAATAAATAACTTCTTCATACACAAATTTAAGGCAAAATTTAATTACTAGAATTGAAAATAATAAAGAACTGATTTCAAAAGAAAGTTGATCCACTACAAAATTGTAGAGAAAATTATTATTATATTGTAGTATTGATTATTTATATGCTATGAAAATTTCTTAATGCTTATGATATTACAATACAAAATGAATTCCTTTTATATAGGGAAGAAAGAGTCTTTAAATGAAACATCATGCCCTTTGGTGGAGAAGATAACTTTTAACTACTAACTAATTGTCTTTTACGAGAAAAAAAATTTGCTTCTCCTAAGTGATATATGAACTTCTGATCTTTAAATACAATGAGGTTAATATACAAGTGCATCAAGGAATATTCCTACTTGTATAACTTTTATGTGATTTTTATCATATTCTATAGAATATGTGCTTCATCCTTTATGTCTTCAAGAGCATGAGAAAGAGCTTCAGTTAATGCAACCTTCCACTATTCTATGGAAATAAGTACTCCATCATTAATCATTGTATGAATTATATCTTTTTCATTCCCCTCCAACCTTTTCATATCATCAACTAGTTCTCCACAGAATTTCTTATGTTTATTAAGTAATTTCTTACCCTCTGTAAGGTCATTTGGGGGAAAGTAATCTTATTTTTTCCATCTTCTCATGTAGCCTTCTCTAAAACCGAATATGCTCTTAAAGGGCCTTATTTTTCCCTATGTAAGTATTCCAAAAATATGTTGAATAAATCATCATGGTTTAGAAATGGTGCTTAATCATCTCAGACATTAGCCTATATGTCTTCTCCTCAACATGTTCACTTATATATTTTAATTTCCTATCAAGATTTTGGGCTTTGAGCCTCTATTATGTTGTATCTTGGAAGGACTCAAGTACTCTTTTCTCCTATTCATAGTCATAAGATGCTTCCCCTCTTTCCCCAATCTATGTTGGTCTTTCCTTCCATTGTTGCTTTTCTTGTTGACAATTTTCATATATTTCCTTATAAACATCTCTTTCTCAGACCAGTTGTTCCACTTGTGCCTAATTAAGTTGTGCTACATCCAAATTTATCTTATTAGTGATCCTAAGATTAGTCTCTCCATCTTTCTGGATCATGAAGTGGTGCAGGAGCACACCTAACTCAAACCCCTAGCTCCTTATTTATGGCATGTACTGACTCTAGCCAAGTCAGGAGAGTGTGTGTGGACCTTAGAAGGTCATTTGTTTTATTTCCCTAAGATGGATATGACTAGGTCAATCCATGTCTAGATAGGTTACTTAGTTGGTTTCTTTTAGTTGTGTGTGTGTGTGTGAGGTAGTTTGTGAGCCTCTGGAAATCCAACCAAGGCATTAGGAACCTTGGATAAGCTTCTTGGTATCACTGTCACTCAGCATACACTGGTGCCTAGTAGCTCAGCCTACATTTCCTAGTAGCTCAGCTAACACTGTTGCTTGGCTAACACTTCAACTCGGCTAACACTGCAGCTCAGCTAACACTGCTACTTGGAAAACACTGATTGCGACTGGTGCTCGACTTGCATTACTGTTGCTCGGCAATATTTAGTTGTCATGGCCTGTGAAAAGTGGATCTTGTCTTTTATGGATAATATGGTTAGTGTAATAGTTTTAGAAGAGATTCTTGCAAAGGAGTGGACCGTTAGGGTTGTTTCCTATGGGAGGATGGTCACTAATAACATCCAAAAGAATTCATTTTGGAGATCTAGAAGGTAGAGATTGTAGAAGAGGAGAAGCTACAGGAAAGTTAGAGATTTACAGATATTGTACTATTTTTTTTTTTTTCCAGAAATGAGAAGTTGCAGACTGTGTGTTTAGTGGATATCAAGTTTCTTTGTGGTTCCTTTTACATGCAAGTATATTAGTTACTTTATTTTTTTGTTTTGCAAGCTATTAGTTCTTCAACCATTCTGGGTTGTAAACAGTAATGGCCCCTCAAGATTCCTGAATACATGGTGAGAATCATGTGTTGGGATGAAACTTGAGAGGATCCCTTGTACATAGTTTCCTTTTTGTTTTTTTGTAGGAGAAGTAGCAGCAAAGAGTCTAGAGATCTTACCCTAGGCGAGCTTGGTAATAGTCCGGCTAGGGAAGAGAATGAGAACAATGTTTTGAAAACATTGGTTGAATGAATCTAATTGTGTAGGTTTAGTAAGGAGGAGATAAAAATCATTCTGATGGGGACTGAGTCTTGAAGAGGAGGTAAAGTTGAGAGTGACTTACCTCAGTTTAGGGTTGTGAACACCTTAAAGGATTTAGGAAAAATATCTCAGAATAGAGCCAAGCTAGTTCTGTAGCAGCAATAAGACTTTTGTCCACATTAGATTGGTATCAGAGCCCTAAAATATTTGGGCTTGCATTGTTTGGATGTTATCTGCAGAAACATCTATCAACTCATCAAATATGATGACCAATGCAGAAATCACAAAAGATGTGGAAGAGAAAAAGGAGGATAATAGACTCCTGAAGGAACAGTTAGCTAAAATGGTGACTAAGTTGGAAGAAGTGCAGCTTAGGACTGCAGCCGTCAGTGAACAGATCAGAGAATCTGATGGAAAGAGTAAAGAAATGGTAGAGGAAGACATTATTCCAGAGCTAGACCTTATGCTTCAAGAAGAGCCATTCTTGAAAGCATTGAAGGCAATGAGTGGTAAGTCCTTAGATGGTGTGCCTCTATTTAGTGGCAAGATGGAACCAAAGTTGATCATGGAATGGATAGAAGGTCTTTAAAATCACTTTGACTATGATAATGTGACTGAAGCTTAGAAAGTAAGAATAGCCAAGACAAGGTTGAGAGGAACTGCTCTCACTTGGTGGAAGTTTGTCCAAGATGAGAGGGAAAAAGAAGGAAAGAACCCCATAACCAATTGGAAAGGTATGGTGGCCAAGATAAAGGAAACTTATCTTCCTAATGATTATGAAGTTTAGTTGCACAAAAAGAGACAAAATCTGAGACAAAAATATTTAGAAGTCAGTTCCTACACCGAAGAATTTCACAAGCTATGCTTAAGGTTGCATGTGATGGAAGAAGAAATCCTAAAAGTGGCTAGGTACTTGAATGGACTCAAGTGGAGTATCCGAGAGGAAATTAGTCTCTTAAACCCCAAGACTGTAAACCAATGTTACCAACTAGCCCTCAAGGTGGAGGAAAAATTAAAGAAGAAGCAAGATTCAAATAGCAGAGGAAGAGGAAGAAACAACAGAGGTCATAGAGGAGGATATGGAGGAAGAAATCAGAGTGAGTCCAAACTCACTGAGAATCAAGGAGAATCCAGTATCACAAGAGGTGGTTATAACCGTGGAAGAGGTTCAAATAGTAGTTCAAGAGGAAGAACTAATAACAAAGGAAGAGGATCTTACTTCTCTTCATTGAAATGTTACAACTGTCAGCAATTTGGACATCCTACATATTGGTGTCCTGAAAAAGGTTCTACTTCTCAAGGAGGTGGAAAAAGAGTTTACTATGTCCAAGAATAATCAAGTTGTAGCAGCAAGCCATCTGAGGTACCATTAGAATCAGAAGAAGGTGAGAACCTCATGATAAGGAGGACCTTAATCAGAGAGCCAAGAAAAGAAGAACCAAGCCAAAGGAGAGAACTCTTTAGATTGAAGTGCAAGATTATAGTGAAGGTATGTAGAGTCATTATTGATTTAGGCTCAACTGATAATATCATTAGTGAAGAGGGAGCCAACAAATTAAATTTGAAAAGGATTCCACATGAAAACCCATACAAAGTTACATGGCTCAACAAAGGACAACATGTGTTAGTAGGAGAACAAGCATGGGTAGAATTCACCATTGGAAAGTATAAAGATAGGTTTCTATGTGACATTCTTCCCATGGATGCATGCCACCTTCTACTTGGAAGGCCATGGAAATTTGATAGCCAAGCCATGCACGATGGAACCAAGAATGCATACTCATTCAAGAAATATGGAGTGACTTTCAAAATTCAGTCACTAATAGAAGAAGGTGAGGTGAAAACATCAAGTCCAAGTGTGCTCATGGTTGGTGAGAAGGAGTTCTTGAAGACTCTAAAAGAAGGAGAAGGAGTTGGGTTTTCTTTAGTATTGAAGCCAAAAGATGAAGTTGTTGTCAAGAAATCAGAGATACCAAAGGAGGTAAAAGAAATACTTGAAGAGTATAAGGGTATTGTGAATGATGGCCAGCCCACTCCCCTACCTCCTAAGAGACTTGTTATCCACAAGATTGACTTCATTCTAGGAGCTACCTTACCCAACAAAGCTTCCTATAAGATGAACCCTCAACAAAATGAGGAAAGACAAGCAAATGAGAGATTTATTAGACCAAGGCCTAAGTAGAAAGAGCATAAGCCCATGTGCAGTCCCTACTATTTTAGCACCTAAGAAAGGAGGAGCTTGGAGACTTTGTACTGATTCTAGAGCCATTAACAGAATCACCATTAGGTATAGGTTCCCAATACCTAGAATTGAAGACCTAATGGATTGTTTAGGGGAAGCAAAGTACTTCAGCAAGATTGATCTTAAGAGCGGCTACCACCAAATCAAAATTAATGAAGGAGATGAATGTAAGACAACCTTCAAAACTATAGAAGGTTTGTATGAATGGCTTGTAATTCCATTTGGTTTGTCTAATGCTCCCTCAACTTTTATGAGGTTGATGAATGAGGTATTGGTAGAATGCATTGGTAAATTTGTTGTTGTCTACCTAGATGACATTTTAGTTTTTAGAAAAACTAAGGAGGAGCATATTAGGCATTTGAAATTTGTTTTCAAGAAATTACATGATGAAAAGCTAATGATCAACTTGGAGAAGTGTGACTTCATGAAGTAGGAGCTGGTGTATCTTGGTTTTGTTTTGTCACAGGGTAACCTAAAAATGGACCAATAAAAGGTGGATGCCATTCTAAGTTGGCCTACTCCCAAGGCTGCCACTGAGGTGAGAAGTTTCCATGGTTTAGCTCAGTATTATAGAAATTTCATTAGACAATTTAGTGGGATTTGTGCACCTATGTTAGACACCATTAGAGGTGGGATGAAGACAAAGTTTCAATGGACACCACAAGCAGACAAAGGGTTTGAAACACTCAAGGAGAAGATAGCAGAGTTGCCTACTCTAG
>MU225835.1:1649130-1663544 GCA_018584345.1 Thuja plicata
TGCATACAATGATACAGTGAACAGATCAACTGGTAAGAGTCCTTTTGAAATTGTTTATGGCTTTCACCCAAGAGGGATTTTTGAGCTTAGAGAATTGAAGGAAGGAATGCATGGTAGTGGATATGCTAAGGAATTTTCTCATTCAATAAGGGAAGTACATGAAAGTGTGAGAAAGAACTTGATTGAAAATGTTGAAAAGGTAAAGAAAAAGGTGGATGCAACAAAGAGGGATGTTCAGTTTTAGATTGGAGACTTTGTGATGGTACACTTGAACAAACATAGGCTACATAAAGGTTTTCCTCACAAGCTATAGATGAAGAGGCTAGGTCCATGTAAGATACTTGAAAAGTATGAAAATAATGCATACAAGGTGGAGCTTCCTGAAGACATTGGGTTATCACCAGTTTTCAACATTGCAGATTTGATAGCATACAAAGGACCAATTCAAGATGTTGATCAGAACCTTCAAGAGGTAATGCAAGATGCAAAAGATCTGAAATTAACCCCTACTCCATCTATGATAGCTGAAAAGATACTAGACTCAAGGGTCTACAAGAAGACTAGAAGTAGAGACTATATGGAGCACCTTGTCAAATGGCATGGAAAAGAAGATGTTGATGCTACTTGGATCAGAGAAATAGACTTCAAGAGGTTGGGAATTTATCCAAACATGCTCAATCCAAGGATGGATTAACCTTTCTTTTTGTCTAGGGGAGTATGGTGTAGGAGCACACCTAACTCAAACCCCTAGCTACTTATTTCTGGCATGTACTGACTCTAGCCAAGTCAGGAGAGTGTGTGTGGACCTTAGAAGGTCATTTGTTTTATTTCCCTAAGATGGATATGACTAGGTCAATCCATATCTAGATAGGTTTCTTAGTTGGTTTCATTTAGTTGTGTGTGTGTGAGGTAGTTTGTGAGCCTCTAGAAATCCAACCAAGGCATCAAGAACCTTAGATAAGATTCTTGGTATCACTGTCACTCGACATACACTGGTGCCTAGTAGCTTGGCCTACATTTCCTAGTAGCTCGACTAACACTGCTACTCGGCTAACACTTCATCTCGGCTAACACTGCAACTTGGCTAACACTACTACTTGAAAAACACTAATTGCGACTAGTGCTCAGCTTGTATTACTGCTGCTCGGCAATATTTAGTTGTAATGGCCCATGAAAAGAGGATCTTGTCTGTTATGGACAATATGGTTAGTGTAATAGTTCCAAAAGAGACTCTTGTGAAGGAGTGGACTATTAGGGTTGTTTCCTATGAGAGGATGGTTACTAATAACATCTAAAAGCATTCATTTTGGAGATCTAGAAGGTAGAGATTGTAGAAGAGGAGAAGCTACAGGAAAGTTAGAGATTTGCAGATTATTGTACTATTTTGTTTTTGTTTCCAGTAATGAGAAGTTGCATACTGTGTGTTTAGTGGATATCAAGTTTCTTGTTGGTTCCTTTTACATGCAAGTAGATTATTTACTTTATTTTTCTATTTTGCAAGCTATTAGTTCTTCACCCATTTTGGGTTGTAAACAGTAATGGCCCCTTGAGATTCCTGAATCCATGGTGAGAATCATGTGTTGGAATGGAACTTGAGAGTAGCCCTTGTACATAGTTTCCTTTTTGGTTTTTGTAGGAGAAGTAGAAGCAAAGAGTTTGGAGATCTTACCCTAGGCGAGCTTGGTAATAGTCTAGCTAGGGAAGATAATGAGAACAACGTTCTGAAAACATTAGTTGAATGAATCTAATTGTGTAGCTTCAGTAAGGAGGAGATAAAAAGCATTTTGATGGGGACTGAATCTTGAAGAGGAGGTAAAGTTGAGAGTGACTTACCTTAGTTTAGGGTTGTGAACACCCTAAGGTATCTAGGAAAAAGATCTCAGAATAGAGCCAAGCTGCTTCTGTAGCAGCAACAATACTTTTGTCCACATCGTGAAGTCACCAAAAGATTCTTTGGTGTTTACAAGAATAGGTCTATTATCTCTTGGTTATATCTCCCATTGCAAAAATCTTTCTTCTTAGGGTCAATAACCATATAGAATTTAGGTTCTATCTACTTCATTTGGAAACATCTTCTTTGTTCGGTCCTGCTTCTTTACAAAGCTACAGATTTCATATCCCACCCTGAGAAAATAATGACACCTACATCCTTAAAAATTTTCCTTCCTCTCTAAGAGGTCATCACACTCATTTTTTATTCTACTTCCTCCTAAAACTCTTTCGACAACTCTTCCTCATTCACAGGAGTGGTACTATTCAAATTTGCCCTAAGAAATTTACCCTTGTGCTGATACAAAAATGTTTTGAACTCTTTTGTATGAATAAAATTCTAATCAGACAAAAAAAAATTATAATTAAAGATCCTTACATCTTCAACCTCTTCTATTTGCAAAGGTTCCAAACCAATCTCATTAGTAATATTATCATCAAGTTCCAAATTTTGCATCTGATTAGTATGCATCTCTTCCCTTATTGGTTCATCATTATAGACAAATCCTAGCATAGATGTTGGCGAGAGGTGACCAATAGGGGTTATTTCTCTGATATTCCTTTGTCTTTCTCTAAATATATATAATGGGACTTCATCAATAATTTCTTCTTTATATTCTAACAACTTCTCTTCCTTAGCCACATGGTCTATAATGCCCTCTAGTACTTGCAAGTTAATCTTATTTTGGTTCTTCTTCTATTCATATGCCTTGGAAAACTTTTCATAGGAATCCATCTTTTTGTGGTTTCTTCCTCATCTAGATTCTTTATTAAATCATCAATTAACAAAGGTTCATGTTCAATTTCACATAGCTTTTGATAAGCTTTAGCCCTTTGTATATATCCTTCTAAATCAAAATTCTTCCTAGGATTACCCACTGACATTTAGTAGTAGTCTAATTTATTCTTGACTAAATCATAACTCTTAGTCCTCTTTACTATGAAGTCACCAAAAGATAAAGATCTAGGCATAATGGACTATTTTTTATGGGAACTGAGATGTAATGTACTGGATATAGCCAACTGTCTAATAGTTTCAATATATATGATCCTATTAGGCACAATTTTTGGAAGATCATATGGGAATCCTTCAAAACCATATACCCTCACCCTTGTATATTTTTTGAATGCATACCAATCTCCCCAATTGTAATCAATCACACTTTGTTCTTCAAAATATTTATGCCTAAGAAAATTTGTATTTCATGAGTCAATGTGTGATCATAAGGGTGACCCAACAACATGCATAATGGTTTAACAAAATGTTCTTCAAAACACAAATATTGAGAAAATGTAAATTTGTGATTTCAAATGGACAACCATAATTATACAAGATTTCAAACACCCTATTTATCGTACTCTCTTATTGGTAATCCATCCATCCATGGTCTAATCTATTTTAAAACATACAAAAACATATACATCAAGAAAGAATAATGTTTAAAGTATACACTACTTGGACCAGACTTCATCTTTTCTAATCCATTGTTAGAAAAGCAACATAATTAAATGGGTGTGTGTTCTGAGTTTGGTATCTACAATCACCACCATCACATGAATGTTCATGAGGGGAGGAGCTTCAATTCTGAGTACTTTCCCTTCTAAATAATATGTATACTTTATATAAGGGTGGAGCAAATTCACATTAAATGGGGGATTGTCATTTTCTTCAAATACACAAAGATCCTTTTCATTACGTGGCCTATGTGAAGGTAATTTTTTGCAAGAGACACTAATAGAGAGATTTTATGTCATCATTGATAGAAACTACACACCTTGTAGATGATTGGATGACATAATTTTATGATACCGAAGGTCAAAATGTAAATTTGTCTAAGTCTAAATTTACTAGCACAATGATAGAGTTTTGGTATTGAGATCGATATAGACACATATGATAGAATTTTGATGTGTGGTTCCAAGAGATTATTTATAGATGATATTACTACCTATGTTTATGATTGAATATTTTGATGTTGAGATTTAATTGAGATATTTTTTTTGAGTACTAGGTTAATAAGTCAAACACAAAGATAGAGAAATTTGATCATTAGATCTTGCAGGGATCCTATTGGATCAATTGTGTAATCATTTTAATAAATGGAGGAGTTAGATCCTACATGGTAGATGATTTACATGCTATTATTTGGGTTAGAAGTAAGATTTGATAGGGTATTTATCCGACACACAACACGCTACTTATTTTTTTCTTATGGTCGATAATGTTAAGAAACAATTGATATATAAGATCAATTTTTTGACATGGATCAAATATAGAGATATAATATTGTGATGTGAAGGTTAAGGCATGCCACACACTAATAAAGGAACATCCTTCAGAAGTTTGTCTATCATTTAATTAGTTATATACTTCATTGGAACTATATTAGCATACTTAATGGTGTTTGTCAGTTCTTGATTTGGACTATGATTCCTATTCCTTTTGTATCAAATTGCTAAGGAAGTGAGCCTTGTTGGTGTTTTGGTTATTTAGCAGTGAGCTCTAGGTTGTAAGCCTGAATGCATGTGCATTCCCCTCTTATGTACTTTCACCCTTAACATAGCATTTTATTTCTATAGAAGTAAAACAATTTTGGGTTCCATCCCCACCATGGTTTTTCCCCTAAGAGGGTTTCCACAATAAAAATTTATGGTGTTATAATGTCATGGTTTTTGTGTTATGGTTTACTTTTAGTTGTGTTAATTTCATTGATATGTAAATTGTGGTGAATGTTAAATTTGTTGGAACACTAAATCCCCATCTCTCAGTGTTCTTCAATCCTAACAATTGGTATCAGAGCATTGGTCCTTGGAATAATTCTAACCACTTAAGAAATATCATGATGCAAGATTTGACAGTTTCTAGCAGTGTAAAAAAGCTTAAGGAGGTTGAAAGTTTCATTAAAAACATGAAAGGAAAGATCTTACTGAACAATTCCATAAGAAAAGAATCTTAAATAGTTCACAATCCCTAAAGAAGAATCTGATGAGTTTGAATAGATCACAAAGGAAAGAGACAATCTAAAACATGAATTGGAAGGTGTAGTAATGAAGCTGACTAAAGAGATTGAAGAAATGAAGAATCTTGAGAAAACCTTGAGAGAGAAAATAGAAGAATGCTACAAAGTGAGTGGTGAAGTTGGAAAATTGCATATCTACCTTTAGAATTCCAAACATAATGAGAAGGAACTTGACAGGGTTAATGAAATTTGTAGGAGTGGACTAGCTACTGCAAATGAATTCAAATAAAAAATCAGATCAGGCACTACAAAGCTTGATGAGAAATTGGAAAGGAAAAGACCTAAAGGAGAAACACAAGGACTTGGATTTGAGAAAAGTGAAAGTTATGGATCAAGGAGAGAAAATAATTTCATCAGAGAAGAAAACTAAAGAACCTATGAGACAACATAAATTCAATGGTTGATGCTTTTCATGTAACAAGATTGGGCGTAGAGAAAAGGAGTGTAAAAGAAGACCTAATAATGCTACATTTTTTTCCTATTATCATACCTATAATAATTATGGATCCAAGGAAAGTGAGTGCAGAGAAAGGATGAAAAACTTAGTGAACCAAAGGAATATAGCTTTTTATAAATGAAACAACTTTGGTCATATTAAAAAGCAATGCAGAATAGAGACATAGCCTATGAATACAAGGTATGTGTTAGGGATTTTTCTTGTATGAATCATAGTGCTTGAAATGACTGCTTGAACACCATGCCTTCTAATACTAATTTCGAGACAAGAAAAGCCTAATTGGTAAGGACTGGATAAGGTCCTTCTTCGTTTTTGAACTCCACATATACTCAGGCAGGTTTTACCTTTTATGATTGCTATTTACACTGTATGTTATAGTGTGGACACTGATTTGCTATGTATTTTTATTAAACCAACTTATAAATCACCTTGAAAATGACCAAGCATAACCAGATGCAAGATTTAACCATACAAACCATAATCTTAAATATAGCAAAAACCAGTGATATAAGGATTTTCATCCTTCTTCCTTTTGATGTAGGAGGGATAACCTAATGATTCACTCTCCAAGGAATCACTAAAATGGACACTGTCCTACTGACATAGGTCCTTACTGAGTTCAGTTTGTTTGTTCTTAGTAACAAGAGTATTTTGATTGAATTGGTTTTGATACCTTGAAATAACTTGGAAAAAGATAGATTATCAGACTAATTTCTGGACCAATGCCTATCCTTTGGGCTATAGAGTCAAATAAACTAAGATCTCATAAAAGCAAAATACAGCAAGCTGCCTTACAACCCACATGCAATTCAGATAAGTTGCCTTAAAAGTTACCCTGTCACCTCTAAACGATTGTATCAAATCTTTAAACAAAGCAATATACTCCCTGAAACTACTCACAAAACTTAGTTCTTTTCTTAAGAGAAACTTGCAAGTAATCAGATAGTTACCTAATAACCAAAATGCTTCAGAATGCCTTGCAAACTTAAACATAAAAGAGCATACACAAAGAATAAAGAGACAGCAATGGAAGAGAGTAAAATTGTACCGTATTTTATTTATATGATCCACCTTTCCATACATGAAAGATTATACAACTTCAAAAGATAGACAGAAGTTCAAAATATCTGAATTCTACAATATATTATCTCTTTTCCAAAAAATTCCAACATCCAAGACCTTTTTTATAACAACTCTTCTGCTATATATATAGGTTTTTGACCATCTTGGAATCCCTTGATATTTAGGATGCAACAAGCTTCAAATGGTCATAGAAAACCTAACCCTAAAACTACAAGAGAGACAGAAAGAAAGAGAGAAAAGAAGTGGTGGAATGACCAAGTCAAAAAGATAGGTACAGATATTTTTTGTTCTTCTCCCAATCAGGTGACTTGATCTGATAATGTACATAGTAGATGGTAGCAGTTATATTGAGTTTGGATGACCATGCTAGACTTACCTACATTCTCCTTTTACAATAATTGTTCTCTTTGTCTTTAATAGTGAAGTACCAAGTAGTCATCCTTACTCATCATCCAGCATTTCTTCCTCTACTGCTGGCTTTTTCTTTTTGGGTGTAGTCATCACTTCCCATGCTTTCACTTCATCATCAGATGGCCACTTGAATTCTTGAGTACTCTGTACTTGCACCTTTTGTCTATCCCATCTAACATCAGTGATATTCTTGACATCAAGCAAGAACTTGTTGATGTCAGTCTCTGCTTTAAAAGCCTCATCCAATATTTTATTGAATCCTTCAATATCAATATCTTCTCCCAATAAAAATACCTCATCACCAGGCATCTTGCTGTCAAATTCATTTTTCCAGGCATCTACAGCCTTCACTTGGTCATCAGCTCCCCTTAAGGAAGGAATAAACTTATTAAAATCACTTGAAAAGAGGCTCAACTTAACCTCTATCTGGTTTAATTTTCCTTTAAAGAATGATAGACCAATATTGACTCTTTTGATCTCATCTTCAACTTCAGTCACTATTTCAGGAAAATCTGGTCTTATGGCTTGTAAAGATGCTAACTTTTCAAACAACTTCGCCCTAGCAGACCACTTAGTAAAGTAAGGGTTTAGAATGGCAAGGTACCCCATTACCTCCGTATGCAAATTTGGCAACTTGTTGTATGTATTGATTACAACATCATTTTTATCCTTTAGAATGTCAATTCTATGTTGGAGTATACCCTTCAATGCTTTCAAAGCAATTGCATTTCCCTTTTCCTCATCTACTTCTTTTTCAAAAGCCTCCTCTAATTTAGGATTATCTTCAATTTGCATTGCTGGTGGTTGTGCAGGTACATATACCACCTCAGACTTTGTTTCTAATTCTTCTGTTAATGTCTTCATCATCTGATCCCACTGGTACAATCGTATGTGGCACATTTCCCTGTCCTTAGACAATGCACTTGTCTCTTCCAATAATATGCTACACCTTTAAGACAATTGTTTAGTCTTGTCTTCATTCAAGTGAGCCCAATGTGTCATAATTTGGGAGATTTTCAAATCCCCTGTATTATATACAGACCACACCATTTGATTGCCCACCATATTTTCTTGAATATTCACTAGTTGGGGCTTTTGGTATTTTGGGCTTAGGCTCCACATTGCAAAATCCTGGGACTTTGGGCTATACCCAAATCATTTGATTACATCTCCCATCTAGACCTCACTAGCCATCTTGAGATCTGGCTATTTTTTGATTTGGTCTATGATGAAGGTAGACGCCAAATCCCATCCCTTAGCCAATAGTATTCCACTACCTAGCACCATCTTCCTGGCTTCCTCGGGTGAAATATCCTCACTCTCTGGATCATAAGACTGTAAAGCTACTAGAGATTATTTTTTATTGTCTCTTTTCCATCCACAGTCAACTGGGATCTTATTTGCTCTATCTTGTGCCATCTTAAGAAGTCTTTAAACTCCTCTGTTTTAATGAAGCTGTCATCATTTAAAAAAATTTGTTGATGAATCAATCTCTCATCAACACAGGATTTTAGGGGCACCTCAACTTCATCATCTAGGTCAGGTCGTTGCTTCTTGCCTTCCCTGATTGCCTTTCTTAGGTTATGATCATATAACCTAATGTCAGGTACTAAGGCCTTAGCCTTATCCTTTTTCTTACCTTGTCCTTCCACTGAGGGCTGCCCTACTTCCAATTCCTGCCTCTTTGCAGTAGGCTCCTCTACATCATCAGGATGAGTAGCAACTATCAAATCTATAATGTGACCCTCTGCTCCCTCCAACTATGGTACTTCAGCTATATCCTACTGTGATGCTTGCTGTGGTGAAGGATACATAGTAGGACATGCATAATCACTGTCACTACTACTATTGTACTCAGATTCTGAGTAATCAGGTGTCTGGGCACCTTTCTTGTCAAGCATTGTATCCAATTGCTCTATAAGCACATAATAGTTGTCTATCATGGCCTTAATTATGTCAAAATATGGGAGGTCAGGGTAAAAACCCCCAAAAGACAACCCATTCATCTTAATTTGCTTCTCCAATTTTAGCAACTCTTGGATTCTCAGTCTCCTTGTATAAATATTGTCTTCATCCAAGATATTCCTTGTTGCATCTTCTTCTATGCACTCACAATGGACATTTGTATTGGGGATTGTAGGTGTATACAGTTTTCTAACCCCTACCATGAAACCTTCTGGATCAATGTATCTATAAGGGGCTGCCCCCATCCTATACTTTTCCAACCATTGACCTAATGCATCAATGACACCTTTGCCAATTGTGAAATGAGAAATCTTAAACTGCCTAGGGGTCATAGTCCCCTTCTTATGTGGTGCAAAGTGCTCATTATCTGTTAACAGCAACTGCCATATGAATTCCATTGCAGCCACTCTTGCAGGCACATAGTATGGTAATAAATGAGGTGGGTGAATACACCCATATATCCTGATGAATGTGTAATTTTATTCCATAAAAAAGTCACCCCAATTATGCTTTCCAGGCCAGCTATCTGTATAATCATAGGGCCTAAGAAATTGTATAACCTTTAATGGGATTCTTGTTCTGCTTGTTCCCAAACTTTGCACCATTAGATACACAATCCAATTTTGAAAGGCATAGTAGTCACACTCCCTAGAAGTGTAATTCCAAACCCTCACACAAAATTGGATAGGATTTGGAGCTGACTGATAGAATCTCTGAGGAGTCAAATTATTAACATTCATGATGACAAAATTGAAATATAAAAGGAGATGCATAAGAACCGAGTAATGCAAAAATTTGGGCTCCTTCTCCTTTGGGTTCTTCAATCTTTTCAGGGTTGCAATGAAACCCTCATGCATTTCATCTATTCCCAACACTCTACACAGGGCATATGCAACATACTTGACATAGAAGTGTAGATCCTTGTAATAATATGGGTAGTCTTCGGACATAGGATCTAAATATTTTTTCACTTCCTTTAACATATGTTTTTGTAACTGGCCCCTAGCAATCCCAGGCTTTTCAGTATACCTCTGTTTTTGCTTTTTCATGTCAATTTTGGTAGACATGGTACTGAATAAGCCGAAGGCTTGCATAAATGAATTTCTATTCAGAATTAAAAGGGGAGTGCCATCATCCCTCCTGATAGTTTTAGACAAAGTATCATAGTGATTGGCTAGGTCTACGAATAGGTCTACATCTAGAAAGACATTAGGAACAAGCAACCTGGCTAAACCACAGGTCCAAGGGTTTGATACTGGGATGGGCTTATCAGAATTATTATAGAAATAATTTAAAAGGTAAAAACCTGTTGTCCCTAGGGTAACATCATCTTGAATGTCTTTATACTCATCAATGAGGACATTAGCATTAGCTTTCTTATTCTGTGTTGAACCAGGCAGGAGACGAAGGAATTCATCAGAAAAACTAGCCTTTCCCTTTTGCTCCTCCTCACTTCCCCCACTTTTCGAAGCAATACTAACAGCCCCGCTCATACTTGCAATGCCTTGAATCTCTTACTCCTTAACAATATTGAAACAAATCTATCTCAGAGATTAGCTAACCATCTTGTGGACAATTTTCTGAAAATTAGAACCTTTTGATCAACTTTGAAACACTGCAAACTGAGCAAAATATCTCTTCTTTCTGAAAACTTAACAACTTTGGCTCTGAAAACTAAAATCATGGTGAATGAAAATGAATGCACCATCAACTCCTTATAGCCATCATTCATTCTGTCTTCAATTTGACATACTATGAACTTGAACAAAAACCTAGCCGTAGTTGCATGAAGTTGACAGGAAATCAAATTTTAAAAGTGAATCCTCAGAACAATCTTGAAACATTCAAAAGAGCTGACATGTCAAACTATGATTCGCTAACTATCTTACATCTTAGCTACTCTTTTCGCACAGCAATCAAAATACAAGCTTGTGATTGGTTACCGAATGATTCATGTTGTCACATCAAAAACTGCCACCATTTTTTAGATTTTGGGATCAAGCGACTGCGCGACTGTATATAATCTTTTTTTCATGGGCCTCTATCACTAACCCATGGTTTATCTTGAGACATGGCGACAACATGCTTTCTTTCCTGTAGTTAACCCAAGTTACCATCCGGCGATCACGCGACCCTGCAAAAATCATAGTCGCGCATAGTTATCCTTAACTCTTTATTTTTTCTAAGACCTTGTGACTAACCATTTCTTTTAACCCTTTACGGTTATCTCCTTGTCGCTAAATGTTTTCATTTCATTTCAAGACTATGTGACAGCACCTAGTCGCCCGATCGGAGAATCTAAAATCTGAGTACTTGATTCCAACATGACAAGTTATATGTGCCCTTATTCTGATCTGACAACTTTGTGACATACCTTAATCGCCAAGTCAGGAGGACTTTTCCCTTCGGGAACTTCTACTCTCAGACTCTGCGATCGTCGTTAGATCCCTTGATCTCTTTATCCTACGGCCGTCGCTTAATTTCCAAATGATCTTGCATACCTTTAAATCTTTCTCAGACATCGCGACAAAAGGAAAAGCACCTAGTCTAATGGTCGCAAAATCCATTTTCTCCTTCTGGCGATCATGCGATAAACCTTTCAATAACCATTCGCCTTATGACACATGTCACAAAATCATTTGATGACCTATTGCACAACGAAAAAATGAGTTATCATTTTGTTCCTGGCGACAACCCGACTATGCTTTACCTTAAACCACATACTGTCAGTCACAAAGTCTCAGTCAAAATCTCTTAACTACCATTACATCTCGAGACTCAGCGACTGAAGGCTTTACCTAACTTTTAACTTGAATCCTCTTAGCGATAACATGACATAAGGTAATCGCGAACTCTAAAGGAATTTTTATAACTGTTGAGCATTTCCTGCGATTACCCGACTGATCAATGGGTCCCTTCTGCATAATGCTTCATTACAAAGTTATCTCGCGACCACACGACATGAAGAAATTGTAGAGTCTTGTAATACCAAAGGAATATACTGAACCTGAACGAGACCATGCGACAAAATGAAAATGCCAAGTTGGGATGACTTTTGGAATATTCGTTTGGAGTAACACAACAAGGCGATCAGATTAAAACACATGACTTAAGTGGTCTAAAAAAGCAACAATGAAACAGAAGTGAAAAAGACCTAGGGTTTGATTTTCAACATTTAACACTTGGGAGGCTTAGGGTTTTCAGGGTTTTTGGCAAATTGAGTTAGGTTTATACTTGAAAACCTGAAAACTTGACACAGGTAAACCAAAAGGAAATGAGAAATAGCTAACTTAAAATCACCAAATCAGAGAGAAAAGAACAGGGAACCAAGAAAACTACCAAAACAAGAAAAACAACCAACAGTGGCTCTAATGCAGATTGGCTAAACAAGGTTTATGACAAAGAACCACTGAATCTCTAGTTGCAGACCACCTGAACAACGGAGCAAAACCTTAGTATAGAACTTACAAAGAAGGAAAGGGAGAAGAACATATGATACATATTTATGTGTGCACTCTTGAGCTTTTCTCAAAGAAAGGCTTCAAAAATTTCCCATGCACAGGCAACTCAAAAATATCTCCTTCCATACTTTTCAACAAATATGAGTCTTTGCCAAATTTTTCTGCAATAATGAATGGTCCTAGCCATAAAAACTCAAAATTCTTATGCTTGCCCTTGTCCTCTGACCTTGCATTCCATTGGAGAACTAAATCATCAATTTGGAACTTTCTCTCAGTAGCCCTCCTGTCAAATAGATATTTCATTTGCTGTTGCAGATTCACATTTTCTCTCTGACTATTTCTCCTTATTTCATCTAATTCAATCAACTGCATCATTCTATTTTGCATATTGTCAGAGACATCTAAATGTTCCTCTTATATGAATTGGCAAATGGGTAATAAATTTTTAATAGGCAATCTGGCTTGTAAACCATACACCAACTCAAAAGGAGATTGACCAGTTGCCTTTTTAAGTGTTACCCTATCAGCCCAAAGAGCTAATCTCAATTTTGTATGCCATGTTCTTTTATTTTGTTACAGAGTCCTCTTCAATATTTTCAATATGCTTTTATTACTAGACTCATCTTTTCCATTGGCCTGTGGGTGATATGGGGAAGAATATGATATTATATTCCCATATCTTTCATAGAAACTTGTCATTTCTTCTGATCTGAAACTCATAGCATTATCCATTATTAATTTATTAGGCACTCCAAATCTGGTCAAAATGTTTTCTAATATAAATTCAGTAACCACTTTACTTGTTGCTTTTCTCGTGGGGATAGCCTCAATCCATTTAGTAAAATAATCTGTGGCAACTAAAATCCAACCGTGTCCTGCACTAGACTTTTCTTGAAATTCTCCCACAAAATCAATGCCCCATATAGCAAAAGGAGCCTGAGCACTCACCGGGTTGAGCAACAGAGCACCTACAAATTTCAATTTATTGGAGAACTTCTGACATGCTTCACATTTTCCGACATGTATATAAGTATCTTTGAACAAAGTTGGCCAATAATACCCTACCCTTAAGATCTTATGGGCAGTAGTTTTAGCAGAGAAGTGACCTCCACATTCTCCTTCATGCATCTCAATTAGAACTTTCTCAGCTTGGTATTTGTCTAGGCATAGCAACAGCACACCATTCTTATCTTTCCAAAACAAATCACCCTATATCAAAACATATCTTTGAGCTTGCAATTTCAAACTTCTATTTCGATTATCAGATAAATAATCAGGACATTTAGCATTTTTGAGGAAGAAAACAATATCAGTGTAATATGGTTGCCTCTCTATACTGGTAATGGCTTGGTCATGAGATTTTTCCTGATTTGATTATACTAAATCCAAGTTCTCCTCTGTCATAAGTTTAGCCAAGCCCTGACCTCTTACCAATTTGGTGATATTGATTTCCAGATTGAACTCTTGAATTCTTGTAATCCATTTGCATCTCTTACCAGTAACCTCTGACTGTGTAAGGATATCTTTCACTGTTGAATGTGGAACATAGGTGTGCACCTTGGAACACACCAAATAGGGCCTAAAAGACTTCACTACCTTTACCAATGCATAAGCTTGCTTTTCCATTATTTCATAGTTAAGTTCTGCAGCCTGCAATGATCTACTATAAAAGGCTATGGGATGTTCAAATCCTCGCTCATCTTTCTGAAGAAAAATTGTAGCAATTGTATGAAATGATGCAAATAAAAATAGGGAGAAAGGCTTAGTGTAATCTGTAAATTTCAACACTAGAGTTTCCTGCACTGCCTTCTTTATTCTTTCAAAAGCCTATTGGGCCTCGTCATTCCAAACAAACTTAGTATCTTTTTTCAGCAATTTCACAATGGGCTTCACAATTTCAACAAAATTGGCTACAAATCTTCTGACAAAGTTAATCTTTCCTAAGAAAGATTGTACACTCTTTAAGTTTTTTGGGGCAGTTACCTTCTGAATTGCTTCTACCCTCTCAGGGTCTATTCTTACCCCTTC
>MU225835.1:1669824-1707636 GCA_018584345.1 Thuja plicata
TTGCACCTTTTGTCTATCCCATCTAACATCAGTGATATTCTTGACATCAAGCAAGAACTTGTTGATGTCAGTCTCTGCTTTAAAAGCCTCATCCAATATTTTATTGAATCCTTCAATATCAATATCTGCTCCCAATAAAAATACCTCATCACTAGGCATCTTGCTATCAAATTCATTTTTCCAGGCATCTATAGCCTTCACTTGGTCATCATCTCCCCTTAAGGAAGGAATAAAGTTATTAAAATCACTTGAAAAGAGGCTCAACTTAACCTCTATCTAGTTTAATTTTCCTTTAAAGAATGAGAGAGCAATATTGACTCTTTTGATCTCATCTTCAAATTCAGTCACTATTTCAGGAAAATCTGGTCTTATGGCTTGTAAAGATGCTAACTTTTCAAACAACTTCACCCTAGCAGACCATTTAGTAAAGTAAGGGTTTAGAATGGAAAGGTACCCCATTACCTCCATATGCAAAGTTGGAAACTTGTTGTATGTATTGATTACAACATCAGTTTTATCCTTTAGAATGTCAATTCTATGTTGGAGTATACCCTTCAATGCTTTCAAAGCAATTGCATTTCCCTTTTCCTCATGTACTTATTTTTCAACAGCCTCCTCTGATTTAGGCTTATCTTCAATTTGCATTGGTGGTGGTTGTGCAAGTACATATACCACCTTAGGCTTTGTTTCCAATTCTTCTATTAATGTCTTGATCATTTTATCCCACTGGTATAATTGTATGTGGCACATTTCCCTGTCCTTAGACAATGCACTTGTCTCTTCCAATAATAGGCTACACCTTTCAGACAATTGTTTAGTCTTGTCTTCATTCAAGTGAGCCCAATGTGTCATAATTCTGGAGATTTCCAAATCCCCTGTATTCTGTACAGACCACACCATTTGATTGCCCACAATATTTTCTTGAATATTCACTAGTTGGGGCTTTTGGTCTTTTGGGCTTAGGCTCCACATTGCGAAAGCTTGGTACTTTGGGATATACCCAAATACTTTGATTACATCTCCCATCTAGACCTCACTAGCCATCTTGAGATCTGGTTTTTTTCTGATTTGGTCTATGATGAAGGCAGATGCCAAATCCCATCCCTCAACCAATAGTATTCCACTACCTAGCACCATCTTCCTAGCTTCCTCGCGTGAAATATCCTCACTCTCTGGATCATAAGATTGTAAAGCTACTAGAGCTTCATTTGTTATTGTATCTTTTCCATCTACAGTCAACTGGGATCTTATTTTCTCTATCTTGTGCCATCTTAAGAAGTCTTTAAACTCCTCTGTTTTAATGAAGCTGTCATCATTTAAAAAATTTTGTTGATGAATCAATCTCTCATCAACATAGGCTTTGAGGGGCACCTCAACTTCATCATCTAGGTCAGGCCGTTGCTTCTTGCCTTCCTTGATTTCCTTTCTTAGGTTATGATCATATAACCTAATGCTAGGTACTAAGGCCTTAGCCTTATCCTTTTTCTTACCTTGTCCTTCCACCGAGGGCTGCCCTACTTCCAATTTTTGCCTCTTTGCAGCAGGCTCCTCTACATCATCAGGCTGAGTAGCAACTTTCAAATCTATAATGTGACCCTCTGCTCCCTCTAACTATGGTACTTCAGCTATATCCTGCTGTGATGCTTGCTGTGGTGAAGGATACATAGTAGGATGTGCATAATCACTGTCACTACTACTATTGTACTCAGATTCTGAATAATCAGGTGTCTAGGCACCTTTCTTGTCAAGCACTATATCCAGTTTCTCTACAAGCACATAATAGTTGTCTATCATGACCTTAATTCTATCAAAATATGGGAGGTCAGTGTAAAAACCCCCAAAAGACAACCCATTCCTCTTTATTTGCTTCTCCAATTTTAGAAACTCTTGGATTCTCAGTCTCCTTGTATGAATATCATCTTCATCCAAGATATTCCTTGTTGCATCTTCTTCTATGCACTCACAGTGGACATTTGTATTGGGGATTGTAGGTGTATACAGTTTTCTAACCCCTGCCATGAAACCTTCTAGATCAATGTATCTATAAGGGGCTGCCCCCATCCTTTACTTTTCCAACCATTGACCTAGTGCATCAATGGCACCTTTGCCAATTGTGAAATGAGAAATCTTAAACTTCCTAGGGGTTATAGTCCCCTTCTTGTGAAGTGCAAAGTGCTCATTATCTATTAACATCAACTGCCATATGAATTCCATTGCAGCCACTCTTGCAGGCACATAGTATGGTAATAAATGAGGTGGGTGAATACACCCATATACCCTGATGACTGTGTAATTTTCTTCCATAAAGAAGTCACCCCAATTATGCTTTCCAGGCCAGCTATCTGTATAATCACAGGGCCTAAGTAATTGTATAACCTTTAATGGGATTCTTGTTCTGCTTGTTCCCAAACTTTGCACCATTGGATACATAATCCAATTTTGAAAGGCACAATAGTCACACTCCCTAGAAGTGTAATTCCAAACCCTCACCCAAAATTGGATAGGATTTGGAGCTGACTGATAGAATCTCTGAGGAGTCAAATTATTAACATCCATGATGACAAAATTGAAATATAAAAGGAGATGCATAAGAACCGAGTAATGCAAAAATTTGGGCTCCTTCTCCTTTGGGTTCTTCAATCTTTTCAGGGTTGCAATGAAACCCTCATGCATTTCATCTATTCCCAACACTCTACACAGGGCATATGCAACATACTTGACGTAGAAGTGTAGATCCTTGTAATAATATGGGTAGTCTCTGGACATAGGATCTAAATATTTTTTCACTTCCTTTAACATATGTTTTTGTAATTGGCCCCTAGCAATCCCAGGATTTTCAGTATACCTCTATTTTTGCTTTTTCATGTCAATTTTGGTAGACATGGTACTGAATAAGCTGAAGGCTTGCATAAATGAATTTCTATTTAGAATTAAAAGGGCAGTGCCATCATCCCTCCTGATAGTTTTAGACAAAGAATCATAGTGATTGGCTAGGTCTAAGAATAGGTCTACATCTAGAAAGACATTAGGAACAAGCAACCTGGCTAAACCACAGGTCCAAGGGTTTGATACTGGGATGGGCTTATCAGAATTCTTATAGAAATAATTTAAAAGGGAAAAACATGTTGTCCCTAGGGTAACAGCATCTTTAATGTCCTTATACTCATCAATGAGGACATTAGCATTATCTTTCTGATTCTGTGTTGAACCAGGCAGGAGATGAAGGAATTCATTAGAAAAACTAGCCTTTCCCTTTTGCTCCTCCTCACTTCCCCCACTTGTCGAAGCAATACTAACAGCCCTGCTCATACTTGCAATGCCTTGAATCTCTTACTCCTTAATGATATTGAAACAAACCTATCTCAGAGATTAGCTAACCGTCTTGTGGACAATTTTCTAAAACTTAGAACCTTTTGATCAACTTTGAAACACTGCAAACTGAGCAAAATATCTATTCTTTCTGTAAACTCAACAAATTTGGCTCTGAAAAATGGAAGCATGATGAATGAAAATGAATGCACCATCAACTCCTTATAGCCATCATTCAAGGTACGCAGCTCATAATCAGAAACATCAGTTCTGTCTTAAATTTGACATACTGTGAACTTGAACAAAAACCTAGCCGTAGTTGCATGAAGTTGACAGGAAATCAAATTTTAAAAGTGAATCCTCAGAACAATCTTGCAACATTCAAAAGATTTGACATGTCACACTGTGATTCACTAACTGTCTTACATCTCAGCTACTCTTTTTGCATAGCAATCAAAATACAAGCTTGTGATTGGTTACCGAATGATTCATGCTGTCACATCAAAAACTGTCGTCGTTTTTTAGATTTTGGGATCAAGCGACTGTGTGACTGCATATAATATTTTTTTCACGGGCCTCTATCACTAACCCATGGTTTATCTTGAGACATGGCAACAACATTCTTTCTTTCCTGTAGTTAACCCAAGTTACCATCCGGCGATCACGCGACCCTGCAAAAATCATAGTCACGCATAGTTATCCTTAACTCTTTATTTTTTCTGAGACCTTGCAACTAACCGTTGCTTTTAACCCTTTATAGTTATCTCCTTGTCGCTAAATGTTTTCATTTCATTTCAAGAATATGTGATAGCACCTAGTCGCTTGATCGCGGAATCTAAAATCTGAGTACTTGATTCCGACATGACAAGTTATACGTGCCCTTATTCTAATCTGACGACTTCGTGACATACCTTAATCGCCAAGTCGGGAGGACTTTTCCCTTCGGGCACTTCTTCTCTCAGACTTCACGACTGCCATTAGATCCCTTGATCTCTTTATCCTACGGTTGTCACTTAATCGCCAAATGATCTTGCATACCTTTAAATCTTTCATAGACATCAGGACAAAAGGAAAAGCACCTAGTCTCGTGGTCGCGAAATCCATTTTCTCCTTCTGGGGATCATGTGATAAACATTTCAATAACCATTCGCCTTATGACACATGTCACAAAATCATTTGATGACCTATTGCACAATGGAAAACTAAGTTATCATTCTGTTCCTGGTGACAATCCGACTATGCTTTACGTTAAACCACATACGCTCAGTCGTGAAGTCTCGGTCAAAATATCTTAACTGCCATTACATCTCGAGACTCAGCGACTAAAGGATTTACCTAACTTTTAACTTGAATCCTCTTAGCGATAATGTGACATAGGGTAATCACGAAGTCTGAAGGAATTTTTATAACTGTTGAGCATTTCCTGTGATTACCTGACTGATCAGTGCGTCCCTTCTGCATAATGCTTCATTAAAAAGTTTTCTCGCGACCACACGACATGAAGAAATCGTAGAGTCTCGTAATACCAAAGGAATATACTAAACCTAAACGAGACCATGCGACAAAAGTAAAATGCCAAGTTGGGATGACTTTTGGAATATTCGTTTGGAGTAATGCAACAAGGCAATCAGATTAAAATACATGACTTAAGTGGTCTGAAAAAGCAACAACGAAACAAAAGTGAAAAAGACCTAGGGTTTGATTTTCAACATTTAACACTTGGGAGGCTTAGGGTTTTCAGGGTTTTTGGGAAATTGAGTTAGGTTTATTCTTGAAAACCTGAAAACTTGACACAGGTAAACCAAAAGGAAATGAGAAATAGCTTACTTAAAATCACCAGATCAGAGAGAAAAGAACAGGGAACCAGGAAAATTGCCAAAACAAGAAAAACAACCAACAGTATGCTAATGTGACATGTTTTAATTACAATAATCATGGTCATATTTGTAGGAATTTCAAAATGAACAAAGCAGGAGGATCGATAGAAGGAAACATTGTGCAGAATGATGAAGGAAATAAAGTTGTTGATGTGAATGAGGTTAGGAAGGAAATGAATAAGATATGACTTAGAAAATAGATGATTGATGCTACCTGTGATTATCCCTTCTAAGAATTAATTAGATCATGGATCTAAGGGGGATTTCTTTATGAAATATTTATTCAATACCTAAATCTGAAAATGAGTTACAAAAATGGAAGTTATATCTTATATATCAATCGTAGAAATTTTTGAGAAGTTTTGAAGGATCGCGGAAGGATTTTACATACTTCATTCTTAGAAAGTTTTGATAAAGAAAAATGCAATTAATTCTGAAATATTTTTATGATGTGCAAAGTTACAAAAAGTGTTTTATTAATTTCATTTCACACCTTTCATAGTAGTGAAGGATCTTGCAGAGAATTTGAGGTGATTTAGCAGTAGTTGAAGACAATTTTATCCACATCTTTCATGTGTGCCCTAGAATTTGATGAAAGAGTTATTTTTCTTGAAAACTTGCATTTGAAAAGATCTTAGTATGGATACTCCTAGTATTGTTGATATCACAAAGAACCCTAGGTCATTCTTGAAGAAACACCCAGTGAAATCAATATTTGATGATGCAAAAGGATTTTTTTTTTAGTGCCCTATGGTGTTCTTCACTTTGAGGATGTGCAACCATATATATATATATATATATATATATATATATATATATATATATATATATATATATATATTGTCATTTGGAAGAATTGGGAGAGAGAGCAATAGTTGATAAATGTAAGGTATTTACCACAGATTCTATTCTAAAAGATGAGTATATTTCTTTGAAGGAGAATCACTTTACTCAAGTCATAAATCTTGCATATTTCTTTGAACTAGAGTGGATGTGACTTATTTTGAACCATTTGTATGATCAGTTCATGTGCCTATATTCACCACACAAAATCACAAAAGAGGTCATGAAGATAGTAATTTAATTTTTTGACATTAGTGATGTACATGCACTTAGGTCTATTCAGAAGGACCTTGTTATTCAACTCACATAATCCTAGTGGAACAAGCATGCAATTATTGTTAACAATGTAAAACAACCAGATATAAAATTTTCTTCTATGATTTTGGGTTATAAGGTCTACAGCTCAAGAAGATAGAATTCAATATCAAGCACCATCATCTATGTGGCCTACAAAATGGTGAAATATAACCTTGAATATGAAATATGTGAAGCACTGAGGAATCAGTTAATGAAGAATCTTGAGAAGATAAAGAAGGATAAAAGACAAATATTTAAATATGGCCAATTTTTTATTAAGGTAAAAATAGGTTTTGAAAGGACCCAAAAACCTTTTACAAAAGACTACTAGAGATCAACATCATAAGCCCATACAAACATAGAAAGCTTGCTATGAACAAAAAGTAGGACCCCAACAAACACCCAAACCCCAAAAAAAGGAATACAAAGAACTGCCAAAAAAATGCACAATTTCCAGCATAACTTCCAACAAAGTTTCCAGAACAGAAAAAAAACTACATCATAATTTGGTAGGATTCCTCCACCTCCTTCTACATTTCTTCCATTTTTTCAATGGACCCCTTCAGCACTTTCATGTCTTTTGGAATCTCTGGGACTTTCCTTTTAATGCCACTTCAGGTTCTTGTCCCTGGGCCCAAGCTCCCTACCTTGTCATCTATAGTAATTATGGTATTTTTCAGCAAACTACTCTCCAGGTAAGCATACAATGATTTTAGGTTTTGAATAGAAACTTGAAGCCCTACATTACTATGTTTGAGAATGATACTTATCATATGCCCATTGTGGTTAATTTTGTTTTTCATATCTTGTATCATTTCTTCCACAAGAGCATAGACTCTAGCAGTGATCTCCTCATTTTTGTTGTTGTTTTTAACCTTAATTAGCAAGTCCTTCTCCATATCTTCTAGCTTGGATTTTAAGGGCTCCATATCTTCCCGCATCTCATTTAGGTGCAACTTCATGGTCTTCATTTCATCACTAAGCCATTTCTCCATGCTAGCCCTGTGGTCCTCTTTGCTTTTAGGAATTCTTTCATCAATATCAAACCCTACCATATCAGGGTCCATTCTCTATTTTTTCTTAAGCCTGTTTCCAGCCTTCAAGATTGGCTTCTCAATTTGTTCCTCATTTCCCTTACCATCATTCATTTCCTCATTATTATCCTCCTTTTCATCTCCCTCTTTTTCTTCTTCATTTTTTCCATCTCTTGGTTCCCAGCTTCATTATCCCTGTTCTCATCATCATCATTCATAGGCGTATCCTCCTCATTAGTCAGGGTGTCCTCCTTGCTCAACTAGTCATCTTTATCACTCGCCAGAGTCTCCTCATATATCTCTTGAGCTTCCTCTTCAATCACTGGCATATCCTCCTCCTCTTTCTAAATCTCATCTTCATTACCCTAAATATCTAGGGTTTGGTCATCAATCTCCTCCTGCCTTTCCAGATTCACCTTCTTTTTTATTCTTACCCTTTTCTTTGGGCTCTATTTTTTGTTATCCATCTTAGCTTGCCTAGCATTCCCTTTTACCCTTTTAGGGATAGGCTCTGGGATTTTATTTCTAGCATATTCTGAAATTAACAAAATAAGCCCTACATGAAGCACCGGGTTACTCACTTTTTTCCTATGCTCCATGACACTATTATGCAGCGAGCTCAGAAGATAGAAAGGAAATGACTCCTTTTTATTGTGCCTAAAATGATTTTCCAAAACAAAATGGAGGTTGTAAATATTGGATTAGCGACCATCTAGGGTGAAATACTCAATCATCACTATCAAAATGTCCACCTAGTGAGACTTAATTTTGTTGATATCCACGTAATCCCTCGTCCCTTTTCTCAAAAGGGATTCTTCTTCTTCATTTTTTGGGAAGATTTTGAAGGCTTGAGTCCCAGCCCACTTTTTGTACCTTTAAAACTTCATGCCTTCGCAAGAAAGGCCCGTTATTTCTGAGATTATGCTCATAGTTAAAGTGAAGGACTTTCCCCACATATTTACCTTCCCATTCTTCCATCCATCTACAAATTTTTTCATTATTTCTTTATCCCATCCATGAAGCTTCTCCAGATACTAGGTCACGTCACCCTTCTTCAACCTCTTTTAGAATTTCTTCTTTTGTTTCCACTTTGTACATTCCATCGGCTCCTCCCTCTTCAAACCACCCCCCATAATGCTCAATGATTTTTGAATGTTCAGAGAATGAGAAGGATGGAACGCAATATACTAAAAGGAAATACTGTTGTGATTTTTCAATTTCAAAATGCTCATTAAAACCCACAATCTATGCGAGGTCACAATCTTCATGAATCTCACATCCCTCAACTAACAGCTATCATGACACTTCATCTTCAGTGATGATCTCATCATTAATTATGTTTATTAATCGAGCCTTCAATATGGTTAATTTTATCATACCTGATAAGACATAAAATCTCCATATTGAGATCCACTTCTCCTCTCCATGATTGGATGACGTCAATTTGAACCCCCACATTAGCTAAGTCATCCATCGGCTTATTTCCTTCCCTAAAAACATGGGTTATGTGACTTTATTTAAAAAGGAGCATTAACAATTTGATTTTATCAATTATGTGGCTAAGGGTCCAAGAAGCCTCATGATTACCCTTAATACAGTTTATTATGTTTAGAGAGTCTCCCTCCAACCAAAAATTAGAAAAACCCATTTATTTAGCCAACATAAAAACTTGAAGGGCTGCCATTGCTTCAGAAACATGATTATTCTAAACTCCCAGAGGGGCAGTGAAAGCTCCCAGACAATTTCCATTAGAGTCTCTTATAATACCTCCCACTCTAGCTATTCCTGGGTTCCCTTTATCTGCCCCATCAAAATTACCTTTGACCCAGCCAATCGGAGGAGCTACCCATCTTGTGTTTTCCCTCAAGTTTAAATCCTTGTCTTTCTGCTCCTGATAATTCCTATTAAGAATATCATTTATACTCTAAGTGTTCTTACAAGGGGAGTCTCTAGGAAGATAACTTTTAAAATTTTATAGCAAGCTTCTGCAAATACTAGTATTGGCCACTATTTCATAGGATGAGATTTTTTCTCTGAATATTCTGTTGTTTCTTTCCTTCTAGATTCTCCAAGTGAAGTGAGGAAGAAAAAACCTCCAAAGGTCTTTGGCTTCTTTACCATTAAGGGGGTAGTGCCATTTTTTTACCATATCCTAGAACTTATTTGGTTTCACCCAGTCTAGATTGAAATAATTGAAAATAGAGTTCCACACTTTACAGGTATAAGTACAATGAATCATAAGATGGTTACAATTTTCAGCTTCAGAGAAACAAAGAATACATCTGTTAGGCATACTAAATCTCCTTTTACAAAGATTGTCCACTGTTAGAATTTTATTCTGAACAAGGAACCAAAAAAGCATGTTAATTTTAGGTATAAGCTTATTGTTCCATACCTGATAACTAATAGGATGATCTTCCTTGGGGAAAAGAAGGGCAGAAGCATAAGAGACCAAAAATTTTCCATTAGCCTCCAGACCACATATCAAAGAGTCTTGTTCATTTTCTCTTACAACCCAAGGTGTAAGATACTTATTGACCAAATTGAGGGATTCATCAAAGGAGCTAAGTTCCACCCATTTCACATTGATCCAGTAATCAGAAACCTTCTCTCCAACTATTTCTTTACATTCCATAATCACTGGCATCCATTCTTGCTTCTCCCTAAGAGCTTCTTCCTTCAGCCAATTATCAGTCCAGAAGTTTATCTTCCTACCATTTCCCAGCTCCCATCTTATCCCTTTTCTAATCAGGTCCCTTCCTTTCCTAATACTATTCTAAATGAAAGAACCATTGATATCCAAAGGGTTCCTTAGCACATCCTCCAAAGAAGTCAAATGGTATTTTCTCTTGATAATGGCATTCCATCCCTTCTCCTCTTCAAATATTCTCCAGCGTTGTTTTACCAGCAAAGCCTTATTAGGATTTTTTATGCTTTTGATACCAAGCCCTCCCAACTTCTTAGGTTTACACACCACCTCCCAGGCCACAAGACATAACCTCTTCTTCTCTTCAACTCCTGACCAAATTAATATTTTCTAATTTTTTTCAATATGGTCTACATATTTCTGAGGAATTTTAAACAGACTGAGCACATAGACTGGAATATTTTGGAGATTAAATTTCATAAACTAAACTTTTCTAGCTTGACTTAGAGTAGCTCCTTTCCATCCAGTCAACTTGTTGTGAAAATGGTCAAGGATACCATTCCAGAAAGAATCATCTGGTTTGTGACAAAGAGGGAGACCCAAATAGGTAGAGGGAAGATTCCATATCTTGCAACCCAAAATGGAATATATCTTCCTTTTTCTTTCTTTAGGATTATTGTAGAAGAAAAGAGAACTCTTCTCCTAGTTAATTGATTGACTAGAAGCATTTGTATAAGTATTCAAAGCCTTTTTCATGTTCCTTTCTTCCTTAATAGAGGCTTCCCCCATCATAATTGTGTCATCCACAAATTGTTCATGGGAGCACTTATGCAGAGCAGAGGAAGGTTGGAGACCAGAAATCTGACCGGTAATGACCATACTATTGATGTATCTCCCGGGGCTTTCCGCCACTATATCAAAGAGAATGGGGGAGATAGGATCACCTTGTCTCAAACCTCTTGTGGGGTGGAAGAAAATGGAAGAATCCCCATTAACAATCACCGAAGAAGTCACCGTAGTCACCAATTGTATTATTATTCTTATCACATCTTTATAAAATCCAAAAGAACTAAGGATATTTGATAGAAAAGACCAATCCACTCTATCATAGGCTTTTGACAAGTCTAGTTTCATCAAGAATCCTTGTTTTTTAGAGGCATGAAGAGAATGAATATTATCATGCACCACCATAATAGAGTCTAGGATTTGTCTTCCAGGAACAAACCCATTTTGTTGAGGAGAGATCAGATTAGGAAATAATCTCAGAAGTCTAGAAGTCATGACCTTCGAGATGATTTTGTATAGGGAGTTTCATAGACTTATTGGTCTAAATCCATCAACCATGTGCGCTCCATATTTTTTAGGAATGAGAGATATAAAATTTGAATTAAGTTCCTTGAGGATAGATTTTGTTCCAAAGAATTCTTTCCAACGAACAAACATTTTTCCTAGTAATGCTCCAGAACTACTAGAAGAGAAACATCTGAAACCCATCAGGACTTGGAGATTTCTCTCCTTCAAAAGAAAAGATAGCCATCTTAATTTCTATATCTAAGGGGATAGCTTTTAGGAGAACATTAGCAGAATGATCCAATTTAAAAGGAATTGAGGCTATTAATTTCCTTTGGTCTTCTAAGTTAAGATTTTGATCTTTAGATAATAAAGTCACAAAATACCCCATCATTTCTTCCCTTATTTCTTCTTCTTTGGTTATTTTACCATTGTTTTATGACGAGGAATGGATTATGTTTATTGCCTTGTGTTTAAGAGAAGTAAGATGGAAGAATCTAGTATTCTTATCTCCTACTTTCAACCAAAGAGATCTAGAACTATGTCTCTAGAAATTCTCCTCTTTAGCTATAATATTGTGAAAGTCTGCAAGGACAACATTCTCTTGAGTTCTCAAATTTTTAGATAATTCATTCCTTTGAATTTCCTCCTAGATTTTTTCAGTTCCATTTGGGTTTTATTTTTTTATTAGAAGATGTCACCATAGATGTTCTTGTTCCAAATTTTAACATTAGCTTTCACATTAGCTAGTTTCTTCACCACTTTGAACATTGCTATTCCTTCCACATTAATATTCCACTAGTCCCTTATTTTATTTTTGAGATCATGATGGTCTAGCCACATCTTCTCAAATTTAAAGGGAGAATTTCTTTTGCCTGTGAAAGGAAGAACATTAAAGGAAATGGGGAAATGATCTGAACTAATTCTGGTGAGGGAAGAAAGGGCACATGAAAACTTAGTTTACCATTTCAGATTAATCAGCACCCTATCAAGCTTGACTTGAATGAGATCAGCTCCCACCCTATGATTAGACCAAGTATAGTTGATCCCTTCCAGATCAACATCCATCAATCCTTCATTAATAATAAATTCCATCAAATCTACTCTAATTTCCACTTGAGATAAGTTTCCTCCCATTTAATCTTCCTTCTTTAATGGGGTATTAAAGTCTCCCATTATGAGAAAGTTGTTTTCCTGACTAACTTCCATCTAATCGTGCAATTTCTTCCAAAGCTTAAGTCTTCCATTTTTTGTGTTGGGAGCATAAACATTGATTAAGGTCCAAGAGAAATTATCCTTTAAAATCTGAAAATTAGCAGCAAGGAAATTTTTATCCTCTTTTAGGAGCTGACAGTAAAAACAAGATTGGTTCCAGAAGATAGTCAATCCTCCAAAAGCCCCTTCAGAACTACTACCAAAATAGTTCCCATTTTTTTAACAGCTTCCATTTCTCTATCTTTACTCATTTTAGTTTCTTGAATCAAAAGAATAGCAGGTTTATAATCTCTTACTAAGTTCCTAACAATATCTTTCTTGTGAGGACCATTGAGTCCTCGAATGTTCCATGATATAATTTTCATTTAAGGATTGGGGAACAAACCTGATGGATAGTGAGTTGTTTTCCATCAGTAATATTCTATTTTTCTTCCTCTTCCCTTTGATTTTTCTCTCACTTTCTACCTTTGTCTGGTTTTGGATTTCCTATGTCTTCTTTCTGTTGTCTTGTCAAGACTCCTGGTTTTTGGCCTCCTACCTTCTTACTCAATTTCCCCATTGAAGAGCTCTCATTTTTCTTTCCTAGGATAGATTTCATTTCATAAGTAGGGTGGTTTCCTTCGGGGGATTTTGGGCCTTTTTTACCTGATCCCTTCTTTGACTATCCCACATTTGACCAAGACTTTTCCTCTGCTTCTTCCTCTTTCTTCTTTTTTTGTTTATCATTCTAGTTCTGATCTGCTGGGGAGTCTATTTTCCTTCCCCTGGTTGGGTCAGTCTCCTCCTATTTTTCCTCAGACCTTTATTTTTCTAAATCTTCCAGAGACTCCTCATCTTCAGGGTACCTTTCTTTCTCTTCTCCTCTAGAAGGAGTCACATTTTATTCTATTCTTGAATCATTTTGTTTGGTTTCTACTATGACAAGTTCCCCTCTTTCTTCTGCTACTATGTTTTGGCTTGTGAACTCGATTGTCCTTTCTTTGGGAACTTGCATCACAAATTTTTGGATAGCTTCCCCTTTTTTCTCCTTCTAATAATTCTCATTTATTTTACAATTCATGTTTTCTTCCATCTAATCCTTATTTCCTTCAGCATTTTTAGGATGACATTTGTTTCCTCTATTTTTCTTTTCCATTCCATTCTTTGTCCTTTGATTTGATCGTGGTCCTTCTTCTTTTCCTTTTGGGTCTTCTGGGGGAAATGTTTAGCCCAATGACCAAATTTCTTACATATAAAGCATGCAAAAGGTATCGATTCATATTCAATCTCTTGATTCCATGTCCCTAGTTTTGACTTCAAGGATATTACCTAAGGAAGATCAACATTCTATTGAACATTAACACAAATCCTTGCGTAAACTTGTCTTGTTCTAGCTTATGTCATAGGATATATAGATAGAAGCTCCCCAAATGATCCTGCAATAGCAAATAGAATGTCTTCATGCCAATATTCCAAAGGCATCCCACGAAGGCGAATCCAAACTGGCACTGTAGTAAAGAAGCTATCATTATAGTTGAGGCTAGTAGTCAATTTTTTCAAAGATAAGGAGGATTTTCCCATCATCCAGGGATCCCCACATAGGAATTTTGAAAGGTCTTCCCCATTTGAGAATTCAAAGGAGAAAAAACCTTTAGGTGTAGCCGCTACATCAACTTGACCTTTCAGCCTCCATTTCTTATCCACAAAGGATCTAATTAGATCTATATTTGGTCTTGGACCCAAGAATTTTCCTACCAGAGTAGAAGCCATGATAGAAACTGTGTGGTCCACTAACTATTCTGGTATATGAATACCAAACTCTCATTTGAGTGGGTTTGTAAGAATATCCACTTTAGGGAATAAGGACTTGCCTGAGGGTTTTATGCCTAAGAGACCAGCCCATTTCCCTTTCCCCAAATTAATAGAGAGACCATGTGATTTACCTTGAGATGATTCTTCCCCAACATCCGAATCTTTTGGTTTTTTCTCCTCTGGCCCCATTTCTGACCCATTATCCCCGATGGACAGTACCACTGTAGATCCTCCAGCTTTTTCCACTGATCTAACAATAGTCTCTACACCTTTTTTCATAGATCCTGCAACAGATCCCTCAGCTCCCAGCTTCCCTCCAGTTTTGAAATTCAAATTTTTTTTCTCCCACCTTTTCTCCTCCTCCTCTCTCCCGCTCATGCTCCATCCCTGTTATGGCCAGTTATTGGTATCCATATCTTTTTATTTCTTGAATTTCTTTCCTAGTGTTGGAAATATTATTTGGAAAAACATATTCATGTGGAAATTTAGATTAGAAAGTATTATGACATGTTGGGAGAATAGATTGCTAAAGGAAACCAATGGACATTCTTTAAAAAATTTCAAGAATCAATGAAAGTAAGATATAGGATTCTACCAAAGATTATGGAGAAGTATAAGGATGATATATGCTTTATGGTTGAAATTGAATCATGCCTAATGGAGGAAGCTCAAACTAGAACTACTTGGGTTATGCTAATGGTATATGAGGTTGATGGACCAGTCCTAAAGGCCTATGCTAAGGTTATTCTAAAGAAAATGGTAGATACAATTGAGAAAAATTTTGGTAACATACTAAGAGAAATATTTTTAAATACATGAGACTCTCACTAGATTGGGTAGAGAAAGAAGAGTCAGAAGAGAAGTGGAAGAAGTGGAAACAAGACTTGGATTCACAAAAGAAAATATTGAGGAAGCAAGAAAGAAGTCTAAAAAGGTAGTTGAGTAGGACAAAGGAAAAGGTAAACTTGTTCATGAACCTATTGATGTAGAGGTAGTTGAACCTCTTGTTTACATTTCTTTTGAACAATCTTTGAGAGCTAGATAGACTAGGAGTTCTACATCAACAATCAAGAAATAACTTGTACCCTCCACTCATGTGATAGAAAAAGACAAGGTCAAGCCTTCTCATATTGGGAAAAGAGTAAAGAGAAAGTCTAAGATAAATTATAAGGCAGCATATGCTAATGAAGTCACCAATTCTATTGATGTTATAAGGAAGATGAGATCTCAAGGAATAAAGGCAACAAAGATAGTTAAGGATGAGCCTGTAGAGAAGAAACTAAATATAGATATTTGTAAGCCCCCCTACTCTATAGATGATGTTATAAAAAAATGTTAACTATTTATGGCATTTTAGTGAAAGTAAAGAGATCTTACAATTGGTATGAAGTAGATGAGAAGAAGAAGATAGAAGAAGCATTGATTTCATATTTAAAAAATTCAATAGAGCCTTGTTAGAAATCAAAAGCGATATTCCTAATGACTTATATGACATACTCAATGCAAGAAGACTAACTACTTTGTGGAAAGATACAGAAATTAAAGAACAAGTATTATTATAGTTGAATCCTATATTTATTGTTGATGAGATTGAGATAATTATTTGATTGGCCAAGAAAGAATTTAGAAGCAAGAAAAGAGTAAACAAGATTAAGATTGGACAAACTGATGAAGTAATTGAAGAGACTGAAAATATATTAATAAAAGTACTTATTGATAATGGTATTCATGTTGTTCATAGAAAGAATGATCAACAAGTTATTGTTGATAATTTGATACACTTGTGGACACATTTACTAAAAAAAAAGGAGATGAACCTAATGCATACATAGGATGAGTTCCTATTTTCTTTACCATGGTTGAAAGGAGAAGAATACCTAGTGTAATGAACTACAAGGAAAAAATGAAGGAAGGTGAATATGAATTGGATAACGATGCTAAAAATATTGATGTGGACCAGAAAATAAATGATGCAATCACTGACATCAATATCATTCAAAAGGATAAGGAAGTAGAGGTGGAGAAGATAATCGATGAAACTCAAACTGATGAATATCTAGAAATACAATATCCTAGTGGTGCCACTCATACTACCATACTATTAGGCCCTACCCCGAGCCCATCATAGCACTTTATTTATTTTCATGATAGATTTATTATTCGATACTCTATTTTGATGCATTATGGAATTATAACTTATTTGATAGGTGATTTGATATCATCTAATGTGATGTGTTCCATGTTATGTTGATTTTAGTACTTATGTTTATGATGATACGATACATTTATGCATGCATTATGACTAGTTGATTAAACTAATTCATATGATGATGCAATTGAGTAATTGGTTTCATGTTGATTGCTTGGAAGAAGGGTAATTTGATTGTAATTATGATGAGCTATGAATTTGATTAGATTATATGTTAATTAAATGCTATGTGTCTAAATGATATTTTTGTTCATACACTTATATATGCATGTGATTTCATAAGGAATTGTTTGGAAAAAATGTTAATTTATTTTTATTTGTGTTGAGCGTGTTGGTATTGTTGTTGTTTGAGGTGTTGACATTCATTCTTTTTCATTGATGTCAATAGATGTTTTAATTGGATGTATTAGAAGTCTCAGAAAGACTGGTTATGATAGGAGCAGGCAGGTATGATAGGGATGTATAGACATTGTACATTGTTTTAGAGTATGCAAACATGGATTTGAGTAGAAGGAAGTACGTATACCTTATGTCTAAGGTCATTGGATTTTATATGGTTATTTGCATGATTATTTCTTCTCTAGTGAGGTTGGCTACATAGTAGTGATAGAAGATTATGACAAAGTTAGTCTCTATTTTTTTGGGATAACTTGGATGCAAGGATGTTTCATGGTATGCGAGATTTAGGCATGGAAAAAGGTATGTTGGAGAATGTTACTTATGATTATTGGGTCATCAGGCTCTTGGTGATGTCATCTATGATGTGTGATCTTATGGAAGCCTACTTATGGCCAACTATAGTGGTGTAACATTTTTAGAGGATGCAAGCTTGGATTATGGATCTTAGCATGTAATTGATCATTTATATTTAATGTTCACTTTTTTAAGGTACCATGTGTATCTTAGCAAGGGTCCATGTATTTATTTGGGCATTAGGAAAGTCTTAACAGGCTAACCTAATTACTTTTGTAACTTGTATAAAGTAAAGGAATTCATTGTTGTTGTAATGTATGGATGGAATGTTGAGAAGATGTGGATGCAAATTATATTGATATAGAGCAGTGATTGTGGTTTTAATGCTCTTCATTGGAACTGTATAAGAAAAGAAAGTTTATATTAGTCAATTCATTGTTATAAGTATATCTCTATACTTTTTTTTTTACAGTGCATCTAGAAGGTGGGTTTAACCTTCACATTTGAGTAGTGTGCATGGGCAGTGAGTATCATTGTATTACCCCTAACAAGGTTCATGCTTTAAAAAGGATTTGTACTAAATGTAATAATCAGCTCCAAACATGGATATATCTCCTAATAGGGGCATTATACTCTTAGTACATTATTTTTGGGTGCTAATTCCCATCGGGGTTTTTCCCTTAACAGGGTTTTCCTCAACAACAAATACTTTTGTTATGGTGATGTTCATGAAGTTTCAGGTTTGCATTGAGTAATTGGTGTTTGAATTAAATTTTATATTAATTGGGCACACAACTAATTCACCCCCCCCCACTCAGTTGTGCTAGCAAATTGTATTAGATCCTCTAGTCATCTAAGAGAATCTTAACAACTTGAGGAGATCCAGAAATGGCTTACTATAGGAAGGAGAGTCCAAAATTTGATGCTGAAAAATTTGACAGTTGGAAGAACAAGATGAAAACTCATTTTCTCTATATGGGGATTGATTACTGCATGATTACTATGAATGATGAGATGATGGTGCGGGGAACCTCCCTATTTGATGTTTTGGTGTTTTTTAGGGTTGGATTAGGAGTTTGTGTGAGTGGTAGAATAAATTCCAAAAGGTTGGAAGCAATGTTAGTATAACTTCATGTTTGTAAGGGCTTTAGTTCTCATTAGGGGTTTGTAATTGTTCATGTTCATTGGTGCAGAGGCCTAATTAATAGGCTATAATCTAGGGCCTGCAAGAAAGTAGGGTTTTGGGTGTCATCAGAGGTCAGGATTTTGGATTCTGATGGGGTTGAATAATGTCTCAAAGATTTTCAAGTTTTTTTGTGGGGTCATATGGGGATTTTGGAAGAAATAGGCCATAATCGGTGAAAATAGACCTACAGGGAGTGGAGCAATTAGCCCTCCTAGTGAGCTAAAGACCAATTGGATTGGTGGAGTGTCTTGGAGTGTTGGGATGGATGCAGAATGACCAAGAAAGGGTCAAGAATTGTATGGAGAGCCTCAATGAGTGTGTGGGAAGATCCTAGGTAGAGGATTGGCAATATATGTGGAGTTGTAGAGAAGGAAACTAAGCTTTTGGTTAACTAGTTGGACTAGTTGAGCTTAGAAATCTTGGAGTCTTCCAAGAACCAACTATACCTTGGAGGAGAAGTTGGTGGAGAAGGTCTAGGAGATCCTAATTGGTGGAAGATCCAATAAAGAACAACCATTGGATGGTTGGTTTGGTCAAAATAAGCACCTAGAGGAAAGGAAAGGCACTATATTGTCAACCCCTCTGCATCAAAGTGGTATCAGAGCTGGAATAGGTTGAAGCTTATGTATGTCTGAAGGGGAGGAGATTCAAGAGAGTCAAGAGGTTGACAGCATACCTCCTAAGGCAATGAGTAGAGATTCCATAGTAGAATTGGTTCAAGGCCTCTTGGAGAAGGCTCATGTGTCCGAGACAAAATGCAAAAAGAAGATCACTGAATGGGGAGATGAAAGTGATGGGGATGATGATAGTCAAACAAAGGAGTCATCCAAAAAGGGCAAAGAACCTAAGATAGACAAGGAGAAAAAGGTATTCTTAGATGCCTTCAAATATTTAAACAAGGATAGCATGGAACACATACCCTACTACTGTGGTAGCCTGAATGGAGAAGAGTTATTTAATTGGCTTGAAGCCATTGACAACCAATTTGATTACAAATAAATCCTAGAGGAGAAGAGGGTCAGCTATGCTAAGACTAGACTCAAGGGATCTGCATTGGTGTGTTGGAACATGATGCAGGATGAAAGAGTGAATAGTGGGAAGAAGAAGATTGTTTCTTGGGAGAGAATGAAAATTAGGTTGAGGGCACAATTCTTGCCCACTGATTATGAAATCCAAATATATCAAAAGTTTCATAACTTAAGACAGAAGTAGATGACAGTGAGTGCATACACAAAGGAGTTCCATAAACTAAGCCTAAGGGCTAGGAGATGAGAAGATGAAATGGAGAAGGTAGCAAAGTACCTGAATGGGTTAAGACGGGGTAGTCAAGATGAGATTAGCATTATGGCACTAGACAGTATGCATAAATGCTTTCAATTGGCTTTGAGAGTAGAGGATAAAGAAAGAAGAAGAAATGACTTCCATCAAAGAGGAAGAGGTGGCAGCAATAACAAAGGTTTTTAGAGAGGTAGGGGTAACTTTGGTAGAGGATAGAGCCCTAATAGACAAGAACATAGTCAATTCATGGATAGTAGTGGAGGAAACCAATATAGAGGATATTTCCAAAGGGGAGGATATAGAGGTAGAGGACCACCAAGAGGTAGGTTCCAACCCCAAGGGATATCTAATTTAGTTTTCACTGGTAGGTGTTATAATTGCAACCAAGTGGGTCACATAATGGGAAGGTGTCTAGAGAAGGCTTCCTCATCTTCAATGGGGGATAGAAGGAATCAGTTAGTTCAAGAAGATGACACTCAAAGTGTTACTTCTCCCATTTCCAAGGTAGGGCCAGTACTAGATGGAGAGAACTTGATGTTAAGGAGAACCTTATTGAAAGTACCTAACACCATAGAGCTACCCCAAAGAAATAACTTATTCAAGACAACTTGTAGGTCTCATGGGAAGATTTGTAAGGTTATAGTGGACTCTGGATCCATTGAGAATATAGTTTCCACTGAGATGATGGAGAAATTGAAGTTGAGAAGGATACCTCATACCACACCTTACAAGGTTTCATGGTTCAACAAGGGTCAACAAATAGTGGTAGATGAGAAAACTATGGTTGAGTTTGAGATTGGGGAATATAAGGAAAAGGTCCTATGTGACATACTACCTATGGATGCATGCCATATGCTCCTAGGATGTCCATGGTAGTATGATGTCAAAGCAATAAATGATGGAGAGATGAAGAATTATGTTATCACCAAACTAGGAAAGAAATTCCAAATGGATCCATTGCAAGAACCCAATGAAGAGAAGAATGTGGGGACAAGTGTGATGTTGTTGAGTGGAAAAGAGTTTCTAAAGGCCATGAAGAAGGAGAAAGGAGTCTGTTGTGTAGTAGTGATCAAACCAAAGGAGGAAACTAAGGAGAAAATATATTTGCCACCAGAGATACAAGCTTTGTTGGAGAAGTATCATGACATAGTAGATAATGGTTTTCCAAGTGCCTTACCACCAATGAGGGATTTGATTCATCAGATTGACCTCATTCCTAGAGAAAATTTGCCAAACAAAGAAGCATATAAGATGACACCAAGCCAAAATGAAGAGATAGAAAAATAGATCCAAGATTTGTTGGATAAGGGGTTGATAAGGAAAATTTTAAGCCCATATGCTATGCCAATAGTATTTTCACCTAAGAAGGATGGAAAATGAGGATGTGTATGGACTCTAGGGCTATAAACAAGATCACATTCAAATATAGGTTCCCAATGCCCCAGATAGAAGACTTGATGGATAGTCTTGGAGGATCTTGCTACTTTTATAAGGTGGAATTGAAGTTAGGGTATCATCAGATAAGGGTGAGGCCAAGTGATGGGTGGAAAAAGGATTTTAAGACCAATGAGGGTCTATATGAGTGGCTAGTAATGCCCTTTGGCCTAAGTAATGCACCTAGCACATTCATGAGGCTCATAAATGAAGAGCTAGCAGAATTTATTAGTAATTTTGTAATAGTTTACCTTGATGATATTTTGATATTTAGCAGGTCTAAGGAGGAGAACATGAAGCATTTGGAGATGGTCTTAAGAAAGCTATATCAAGAGAAGTTGATGATAAATCAAGAAAAGTGTGAGTTTCTCAAAACTGAACTAGTCTACCTTAATTTTGTGGTTACTAATGGGTGTATGAAAATGGACCCTGATAAAGTTAAGTCCATTTTGGAATGGCCTACACCTAGATCCATAGGGCATGTTAGGATTTTTTGTGGGTTGGCTTCCTACTATAGGAAAATTGTGAGAAATTTCAGTCATGTATGTGCCCCAATTCTGAACACCATAAAAGGTGGAATCAAATACAAGTTTGAATGGATAGTAGCAGCAAACCAAACATTTGAGATGTTGAAAAAGAGGATTTTAGAGCTACCTACACTTAGATTCCCTAAATTTAATCAAATCTTTGTGGTAGAGTGTGATGCTAGCAAGCTAGCTATAGGAGCAATGCTAAGCCAAGAGGGACAGCCTTTGGCATTCTTCTCTGAGAAGTTGAATGAGGAAAAAAAAAATTATTCCACCTATGATTTGGAGTTATATGCCATGGTACAAGCCTTGAAGAAGTGGAGACACTACCTATTACCTAGGGAGTTTTTGGTCTATACTGATAACCATGCCTTAAGTTTTGTAAATGGACAAGAAAAACTAAATCAGAGGCATATGAAGTGGGTATAATCCTTGCAGGCTTACAAATTTGTTATTAAGCATAAGAAGGGGGTTAGAAACAAGATTGAATATGCTCTTAGTAGAAGAGTATTCACAATCCAGGAGATACAACTACAAAGTGTAGGGTTGGATGATTTGAAAGACCTCTACAAGGAAGACAAAGATTTCAAAGAAGCGTATGAAGCTTGTGTAAATTTTTAGCAGGGGTTCAAGGTGGATTTCAGTGAGTATGTGTTGTAGGAAGGCCTATTGTTCAAATTTCATCTTATGTGTATACCTCAGTTCTCAATGAGGGAAAAAATTGTGAAGGAAAAACACCAAGGAAGCTTGGGAGGCCACTTTGGAGTGGATAAAAATTTGGAGTAGGTGCATAGGCATTACTACTGGCCTACGATGCAATCAGATGTGAGGAGATTTGTAGAGAAATGTTAGATTTGTTAGAGGGAAAAAAGAAAAATCATTAATAGTGGGTTGTATCAACCACTATCTATACCCCAAAGGCCTTGGGAGTGCCTTAGTATGGATTTTGTTTTGGGGTTACCAAAGACATCTAGAGGACATGAAAGTGTGTTTGTAGTGGTAGACCATTTTAGTAAGATGGCACACTTTATTCCATGAATGCAAAAAAATGATGCTTCTCATATTGCAGGACTCTTCTTTAAGGATATTGTAAGAATTCATGGTTTGCCTTTGAATATTGTCAGTGACAAGGATACAAAGTTTGTGGGTCACTTCTGGAAAACTCTTTGGAAGATGCTTGGAACTAATTTGTAATTCTCCTCAGCCTACCATCCACAATCAGATGGGAAAATAGCAGTGGTGAACAGGTCACTTGGGAATTTTCTGAGGTGTTTGACTAAACAACATGGACAGTCTTGGGATCATATCATAGGGCAGGCAGAATTTGCATACAATGAATCCATTAATAGGAGTACAGGTAAAACCCCCTTTGAAATAGTTAATGGGGTCAATCCTAGAGGGATTTTGGAGTTGAGGGATCTCATTTTTAGGGACAAGAGTAGTGCACAAGGAAAATAATTTGTAGAGAAAATGAAGGAGCTGCATCATCAAGTCAATAAAACTTTACAAAAACAAGTGGAGAAGTACAAAACCAAAGTTGATAATACCAGGAGGGACTTGCAATTCAAGGTTGGGGATCCAGTACTTGCCTACCTCAGGAAGGGGAGGCTACCCAAAGGCTAACCAACTAAGCTATTCATGAAGAAAATTGGACCACTGAAGCTTTTGCATAAATATGGCAAGAATGCATATGAAGTGGAATTGCCCCTTGATTTGGGAATTTCACCTATTTTCAATGTTTGTGATTTATATCCTTATAGGGGATCACCTCTAGACATAGGTCAGTCTACACTTACAGATATGGAGGAAGATGATTGGGTGAAAGATTTTCCTACCCCAAAGCCATTGCAATTGGAAAGTGTCTTGGACACTAAGGTTATAAAGCAGATGAGGAAGGGTAACTACAAGTAGTATCTCATCAAGTGGAAGGGACTACCTGAAGCTGAGGCTACTTAGATGACAGAGTTGGAGATTCTAAAACATGGGGTCACTCTTGAAGACCTCCCTATTTGATTTTTTGGTTTTGTTTAGGGTTGGATTAGGAGTTTTTGTGAGTGGTATAATAAGTTACAAAAGGTTGGAAGCAATGTTAGTCTAACTTCATGTTTGTAAGGGCTTTAGTGCTCATTAGGGGTTTTGGGTCTTTTGACTTCAAATTGTGGAAAAGTTGTAATTTTAGTGAAACATGGGATGGAGGTATGTTTTAGGACCCTACATATCCTATTTAGGGTCCTAGGAGTCAACATCAAGAATTGATTTGACTTAGAAATTCAAAATGCTTCAAAATGCAAAAAGTTGCTAGCAACTTTGAAAGTTGCTCAAGCAACTTTTGCAAGAAATGAAAAAATGTAGTTAAATTGATTTTTAACTACCCATGCTCATTATATGAGCATGGAATTTATTTTTGGACAAGGTTAATGAGATTTTGGATTGAGAAATTTATTTCAGACACCATTGTATGGATGACTGTATCCTCATTTGAATAATCTGCACTGTATCTTTGTTTCTGTACGGTCATGTATGGATTGGAATAGGTGATCAAGCTCCATGTTAGTTTAGTGTTTACTTTCAGCTTTCATATGCAATAGGTTTTTTTTTTTTAAGTTTAGTATAATTTAAGTTGTACATTTTTGAAGGTCACTGGTCTGACAGAGACAAAAATAGTGTTACCTTGTTAGAAATGGCTCTAACCTAGTTTTCCTCTGGTGGATGTGTCTGAAATGATGGGAAAAATAGGGTCAAGGTCTTTAGATAGGTTTCTAGATTTATTTATGGTTGTCTCTTTGAATTTCATAAGCCAAAGATGAAGCCATGTGGCTGACTGGTGAAACCAGGTGAGCCAGGACAGGGAGAAGATCAAATTTGTGTGAGCACCCAAGACCTTTTGGAGAAGACTTAGTGGCATTTCTAGATGGAATAGATGGTCTCCTAAAAGGATTAAATGGTTTTTGGAGGTGAATCAGTGATTGGAGACAAGATTTACAATTGTTCATGTTCATTGGTCCAGAGGCCTAATTAATAGGCTATAATCTAGGGCCTGCAAGAAAGTAGGGTTTTGGGTGCCATCAGAGGTCAAGGTTTTGGATTCTGATGGGGTTGAATGATTTCTTGAATATTTTCAAGTTTTTTTGTGGGGTGATATAGGTATTTTGGAAGCAATAGGCAAAAATCGGTGAAAATATACCTACAAGGAGTGGAGCAATTAGCCCTCCTAGTGAGCTAAAGACCAATTAGATTGGTGGAGTGTCTTGGAGTGTTGGGATGGATGCAGAACGACCAAGAAAGGGTTAAGAAGTGTATGGAGAGAATTATTGAGTGTGTGGGAAGATCCTAGGTAGAGGATTGGAAATCTAGGTGGAGTTGTAGAGAAGGAAACTAAGCTTTTGGTTAACTAGTTGGACTAGTTGAGCTTAGAAATCTTGGAGTCTTCCAAGAACCAACTATACCTTGGAGGAGAAGTTGGTGGAGAGGGTCTAGGAGATCCTAATTGGTGGAAGAAACAATAAATAACAACCATTGGATGGTTGGTTTGGTCAAAATAAGCACCTAGAGGAAAGGAAAGGTACTAGATTATCAAACCCTCTACATCAGAAGATCAAGTCAGAAGATGGTTTACCTAATTTCATTGAAGATGAGAAGAATATGTTTCATTGTAATATGGTTTCAAGGGAAGCATTGATTAGTGTGCTCTCTAAGGCTGAATTTACTAAAGTCAAATACCTTGATTCTACACATAAGATATGGAAAATTTTACAAGAATTGTATGAAGGAGATCAGTAAATTAAATAGGCAAAGTTGAAAAACTGGAAGACTAATATTGATATTTTAAGAATGTGAGATGATGAGAATGTCAGAGTATATGTATAGAGGGTTATAGAGGTTGTTACAGGTATTATAAACTCAGGAGGGACATATACTAAAGAAGAAGTAATCATTAATATTCTCATATCTTTGACACCTTCTTACAAAAAAAAAGTACAAGCAATGGAGGAGATCATACCATTGACTAAGAACTTCAAAAGAAAAATGTTGATTTATAAACTTACCACCTTTAAGGCCACAGAGTTGGAAGTTACTTTACCCAACATTGAGTCTCCATTCAATGTGATTGTTCACAATGAATAAAGGACCCTATCAAGCCTTGCGAGAACCAGTAGAAACAATAGACATGCAGAGCTTGGAGAATATGTTGATGAGTGGGAAGAGATAGAAAAATAAGAAAAGAAACTGGATGAACTTGTGGCTCTAATAGCAAGATGGGAAAAGAGAGGTAAGGGTAAATTTGAAGGGAATTTACCCCTGAAATGTTTTTCTCATAATAATATTGGTCATTTTGCATCTAGACATCCTACAAGGTTTCCTAAGTATAAGCCTAAGTTTCATAGGCTTGATTACTCAAAAAATAAGGAATGCTACTGTGCTAGTGAAGGTGTGTCTGATGATGACATTGGGGATGATGATGAAATTGGATTTATTGCTATTAAAGATGAAGAGCCTATTCATGATGAAAACTCCCTAGTATCACATGTTGAAAATAAATCAGAATGAATCATTGATAGTGGATGTTTACATCATATGCCTGGTCATAAAGATAAATTTGTTAAATTGATTAAATATGATGGTGGTGTAGTCAGATTTGGAGATAACACTCCTAAGTTGATCATTGGAGTAGGCTCAATATATCTTGGTAGGAAAACTAACACTGATGATGTCTTACTTGTTGATGGACTTAAGCAAATTTATTGAGTGTTGGACATCTTGTAGACAAGGGATATCACTTACAGTTCATAAATGGGAAATGTACTATCAAAGGTCAGTCTAGAAACTTGATCACATAAGGTACTAAATCAAGAGGTAATGTGTTTGAGCTGAATAATACTGAGGTATCCTATTTTTTTGTGAAGGTAGATGATAGTTGGTTATGGCATAGAAGGTTTTGTCACATAAATTTTGATAATATTGTAAAGGTTGGTAACATTAATTCAGTCATAGATTTGCCAAAAATTGTGAAGCCTACTGACACTATGTGTAGAGAGTGTGTAATGGGAAAAAAAACTAAGAGCATGATTAAAAGATCTAATCTTAGGAATGAACTTTGTTTAATTTCACATGTAGAACCTAAGACTACGAATGAATCATATAAAGATGAATCTTGGATTAAGGAAATGCAGGAAGAATTGGATCATATATAGAAAAACAACACATGGGAATTAGTTCCTAGACCTAAGGGTAAGAATGTGATTGGTACTAAATAGGTTTTCAAAAAAAAAAAAATGAAAAAGGCATGGATGTAAGGAATAAGACTAGAGTTGTTTTTAAAGGCTATTCACAACAGGAAGGAATATATTTTGAAGAAACATTTTCCACTGTTGCTAGATTAGAAGTAGTGAGATTGTTCATTTCTTATGCAGCACATAAAGAATTTAAATTATATCAGATGGATGTGAAGTCTACATTTTTGAATGGTAATCTAGAAGAAGTCTAGACATTGAGAAACCTGATGGTTTTTCTTTGACAGATGATAGATATATGGTTTGAAAATTAAAGAAGGCATTAAATGGTCTAAAACAAGATCCTAAAGCTTGGTATGCTCGGTTAGATAGGTATTTATTACTTCTCAATTTAAGAAAAGGTAGTGTAAATAGTAATTTGTACTTAAGAACTAGTGAAGATGGAATATTGATAATTGAGGTATTTGTGGATGACATTATTTTTGGAGGAAATGATGAAATGAGAAAGAAATTTTTTGAAGAAATGAAAAGTGAACTTGAAATGTTTATGATTGGTAAAATGAATTTCTTCCTTGGTTTCCAAATTACTCAAAATGAACATGGCATTTTTATTTATCAAGCAAAGTATCTTAAGAAGTTGTTAAAGAAGCTTGGGATGGAATATTGTAAACCTGTTGGAACATCCATGGTTACTACATGCAATCTTACTACTACTGATGAATCTCAAGCATCTTTCAAAAAAAATATAGGTCCTTGATTGGAGGTTTGTAGTACTTAACTCACACTAGACGAGACATAGCTAGTGTAGTTAGAATTGTTGCAAGGTTTCAATCTGATCCTAAGGAGACTCACCTTACTACAGTTAAGAGGATATTTAAATATATGAAAGGAACATTGGAATGTGGATTATGGTATGAAAAATATGATCATTTTACATTACATGCCTATATGGATTTTGATTGGGCAGGAAGTGTTGATGACATAAAAAGAATCAGTGGTAGAGCATTTCTCCTTGGAAAAAGATTGGTTTCATGGTTAAGTAAGAAGCAGGACTGTATAGCTCAATCTAATGTTGAATCAGAATATCTAGTTGCTGCTATAAATTGCACACAGATTGTTTGGATGAAATAGATGCTAAAGTAAATTGGGATAACCTTTGGCAAGCCAGTGGTTATACATTGTGATAACACAAGCATAGTGAACATGTCAAAGAATCATGTTATTCATTAAAAGACTAAACATATTTTAATCAAGTATCACTTTTTGAGAGACAAGGTTGTAGAAAAGGAAGTCAGATTAGAATACATTAGTACAAAGGAGAAAATAGAATATACATTCACTAAACCTTTGCCAAAAGATCTCTTTGAGTATCTCAAAGGTATGCTTGGGGTGATAATCCCTTCTTTCAAAAACAATAGAATGCATCATTCCAATAGTTGTCAGAGCTATACTATTCACTAGACTTGATGCTTGGATCCACTCCTTAGGGGAAGTGATCGCAGGAACACTTGAGAACATATTTGGGTGATCAAGCACCTAGTTTTTTGCAGGAATGAATATTTTAAAAAGCTACACCTTGTAGTAATAGTTTTTTCAATGAAGGAAAAGAGTTATGGCACCCTTATTCATTGATGTCAAAGGGGGAGAGATAGGTGAAAAATCCCTATTGTTTTACAGGGAGCTATGAAGAGGATATTGAGAAGATTGTATTAAGGAAGCTACTTTTGGCTTGATGGATTTTCACATATGTTTCCATCAATGCCAAAGGGGAAGATTGTTGGAATTCTTTATGTTTGAGGTATTATCGTTCATGGCTTGTCATTGATGTCAACATATGGATGTAGTAGAAGTCTCAGAAAGACCATTTATGACAAGAATAGGAAGGTCTGATAGGGATGTATAGAAAGTGTACGGTGTTTTAGAGTATGAAAGCATTGATTTGAGTAGAAGTATGTATACCTTATGTCTAATTTTGTTAGATTATATATGGTTATTTTCATGATTTATAGCTTCTCTGGTGATGGCTAGCTACAAAGTAGTGATAGAGGATTATGACAAAGTTAGTCTCTTTGTTATTGGAATAACTTGGATGCAAGGATGTTTGATGGTATGCGAGCTTTACGCATGGTAGAACACATGTTGGAGAATGTTACTTGTGATTCTTGGTTCATCAGGCTCTTGGTGACACCATCTATGATGTGTGATCTTGTGGAAACCTATTTATGGTTGACTATAGTGGTACAACATGTTTAGATGATGGTGAGCTTGGATTATGGATTTTGATGCATAATTGATGATTTATATTTAATGTTTACTTGTTTAAGGTACTGTGCATATCTTAGTAAGGGTCCATGTATTTATTTGTGCATTAAGAAATTCTTAACAGGCTAACCTAATTGCTTGTTGTAACTTGTATAAAGGAAATTCATTATGTGTTTTTGTAATGTATGGATGGAATGTTAAGAAGATGTGGATGTGAATTCTGCTAATATAGAACAGTGATTGTGGTTGTAATGAACTTTATTGGAACTATATAAGAAAAGCAAGTTTCTATCAGTCAGTTTATTGCTATAAGTATATCTCTATACTTTATTTTTGGACAGTGGATCCAGAAGGTGGGTTTAACCTTCAGATTTGAGCAGTGTACCTAGGTAGTGAGCCTCATTATATTACCCCTAACAGGGTTCATCCTTTAAAAAGGATTTGTACTAAATGTAATACTTGGCTCCTAAAAGGGATAGATCTCCTAAAAGAGACATTTTACTCTTATTACATTATTTTTGGGTGCTAATTTCCACTGGGGTTTTGCCCTTAATAGGGTTTTCCTCAACAACAAATACTTGTGTTATAGTGATGTTCATGAAGTTTCAGATTTGCATTGATTAATTCGTGTTTGAATTAAATTTTATATTAATTAGGAACACAATTGATTCACCCCCTCTCAATAGTGATAACAGATATATGATTTAATTATGAGGAGATGATAACTAAATGCTATATGTCTACATGATATTATTTCATGCACTTTATATGCATATAATTTTTGGACTATTGATGTTTGAAATGAGATGTACAAGAAATGTGACCATGGAATTATTCGGAGAACTACGACCAGAATTATGTGTGATAGTGAAGCCAAGGTCTTTTCTATATAGAGAGACAATACCTCGTATGTAATGTGTTTTATTCATAAAATTAAATGCTTGTGTGTTTGTTCAAATTGTATATTGTTAATTTTTGTAATCCTAAGATGGACATGCCAAGTGTATTTTTGTGATGTGTATTTTATGGTGTTAATTGGCACTTATGATTAAGAGGAAAAATTATGAGGATATGAATTAAATGAAGTTTGATAGAAAATATATGAATTAAATGAATTAATTTATCTTTTTTTATATAGACATAATTTTTCCTCTTAATCTCCTTAATTATCCTATGAATTGGCACTTATGATGTGTATTCATATCCTCATCCAGCTCATCATAGCCAATTCAATGAGGATGATGTTACAAGAAAGATGTTGAGAACCCTGCTACTGAGTTATGCTATTTGTGTATCTTCTATACAAGATCTAAGATCTATTCCCTAGATGAATGTTTCACTGGATGCTACTATTGGGAAGTTAACTGCATTTGAGTTAAATGATTATGACAATAGTTTTCCTGCTACATCTAAGATTGAATCTACATTTAAGTCTACTTTAAAGATTGGAAAAGCTAGGGAATCTATAGCTAGAGATGGATATTTGATCAGTGCTAGTGAGAAATTTTATAGTTGTGTTGAAGGTCTTGAAGAGTTATTTACTGAATGTGGTGAGAATGAAAGAGAATTTGAAGCTTTGTTGGCTAGAAGGCTACAAAGAGGCAAAGGAAAATACCAAGGTAAGTTACCCTTGAAATGTTTTAATTGAGATAAAATGGTCACTTTGCATCTATCTATCCTGAGAAATATAAGTAGGAAAAGAGAGATAACAAAGATAAGGACAAAAGAGAAAACAAATTCAAGAGATTCAGAGACTACAAAAAAAAGTATGAAATCTTGTTATATTGCTAATGAATGACTAAGTGGTGATTATTCTTTTGATAGTGAAGACAAAAAATATGATTTGTATGTTGCTATTAAAGATGATTTTGATGAAGAAGGACCAAGAGCCCTAATATCACAATTAGGTAAGAATGAAATGTGGATTATAGATAGTGGTTGTTCACATCACATGACTGGTGACACACATAAGTTTATTTTCTTGGAAAAGAATGATGGAGGATGTGTTAGATTTGGTAATGATGCTCCATATCCTGTGAAAGGAAAAGGTTCTATAGTTATACTGAATAACACAAGATGCGATGATGTTTATTGGGTTGAAGGATTAAAGTATTATCTATTGAGTGTTGCACAATTAAATAATACAGGTCACCGACTAGAATTTCAATATGGAAAGGTGAAATTATTTGATAAGAAGGATAGTCTAATTGCTACGGGAGAACATTCTAAAGGTAATTTATTTTATCTTGATACTTCTATGAAGAGTTGCCTGTTTGATAAAGTTGAAGATTTTTGGTTATGGCACAAAAGGATTTGTCATGTTAATTTTGACAACTTAATCAAAGCAAGTAAGAAGAATAGAGTAAGAGGACTACCGAGATTAGAGAAACCTGATAATGCTATGTGCAAATAATGTCAGATGGGTAAGATGAATAAATCTAGTTTTTAAAGCAAGACTTATGTTACACAAGGAATTTTGGATTTAGTGCATACTTATTTATGTGGACCCATGAACACTCAAAGGTATTATCGAGAAAAATATTTTATTTTATTTGTGGATGGTTATTGTAGAATGATGTCTGTAATATTTTTAAAATAAAAATATGATGCATTTAAAATGTTTAGGTGGTATAAGGCCCAGGTTGAAAAACAAACTGGAAGACAATTGAAATGTATGAGATTTGACAAAGGAGGTGAGTTTACTTATGATGAGTTTACATTATTTTGTAATGAGAATGGAATTAAGAGATAGTCTTCAGCCCTAAGGACACCAGAACAGAATAGGATTGCTAAGAGAAGAAATGGATCTATTATTTATTGTACTAGGAAACCAATGATTGAAAAAAGAACTTCACAGAACTTTTAGAGCGAATTTGTGAGTATTTTTGTTTATACATTGAACCGAGTACAAATGAAGAAAGGTACCAACAAGACACCTTATGAAATCTAGTATGAACACAAACCTAATGTTACTTTAACAAATTTGGAAGAAAATGTTAGATTTTGAAAGATTCTAGAGAAGGAAATTTTGATTCAAAAGGAGAAGAACAAAAATTCTTAGGATATTCTACAAGGAGTAAAGCTTACAAATGTTTGAACAAAGTTACTAACAAGATGGTGCAAAGAGAAAATGTAAGAATTGATAAATTTGTAGAAAGGAATGATGAAGATAGAAAGAAGGAAATTGAGGATTATGATAAGTTTGTATATGTACAGCCTGATGTTCCTTATACCTTACTGAGAGCACCTATCGAGGAGGAAGATGAAAAAGGAGTTCTATAACCGAATGTTGATGTTGAAGGAATGAGAGTTACCAATCCTATTTTAGAAAAGTATGTGAGGAGGCACCATTCCCTGAAAAATATTATTATAAATAAGGATGTTGGCTTGATGACTAGAAGCAAGGTAAGAGACAATACATGTTTGATGTCTACATTAGAGCCTAAGAAAGTTAAAGAGGCACTAGATAATGAAGATTGGATGAAAGAAATGAAAGAAGAGTATGATCAAATTGAGAAGAAAAATACATGGACATTAGTACCCAGGCCTAAAGACAAAAATCATATTGTTAATAAATGGATTTTCAGAAACAAATTGAATGAGCATGGAGAAGTTATCAGAAATAAAACTAGATTGGTTTGAAAAGGTTATGCACAAGAAGAATGTATTGACTATGGAGAGAATCTTGCACATGTTGCTAGATTGTAAGGAGTTAGAATAAATCTAGCTTATGTTTCTTACAAAGGATTCAAGGTATATCAAATGGATGTTAAGTCTACATTTCTTAATGGGATACTTGAAGAAGAAGTATACATTGAGCAACCTGAAGGATTCATTGAGAACACTAACAAGAACAAGGTATGTAAGTTACATAAATATTTATATGGTTTGAAACAAGCGCTCTGAGAATGCTATGAGAGATTGCACTCTTATCTAATCAAAATGGGATTTCAGAGAACAAGTGGTAACATTAATGTTTACTTGAAATGTGACAGTGACAACAAAGTTTTGATTGCTGAAATTTTTGTTGATGATATTATTTTTGGAGGCAATGAATACACTTTATGTAAAGGATTTGCTGATGAAATGAGAAAAGAGTTATAAGTGTCAATGATTGGATAGATTAAATTCTTTCTAGGTCTACAGATACATCAAGTTACTGGAGGGATCAATATTACACAAGCTAAGTATATCAAAGAGATCCTCAAAAATTTTGGTATGAAATATTCCAAGCCTGTTGGAACACCTATGGCTACTGGATGTAAATTATCAAAAGAGGATGAAAAAAAATAGGTGGATAATATTCTTTATTGATCTATGATTGGTAAATTGTAGTATGTTGTTCACAGTAGACCTCATATTGCACACGCTATTGGGATTGTTGCAAGATCTTCTTCTAATCTGAAAGAAACACATATGTATGCAGTAAAAAGAATTTTGAGATATCTAAAATGCACAGAATAAATTTTTTTAGTATACAAGAAAGGAGGTACTTTTGATCTACAAGTCTACACTGATGCAAATTGGGCTGGAAATGTTGATGACAAGAAAAGTACTAGTGGACGCACATTCTTTCTAGGTGAAAGATTGGTTACATGGCTGAGCAAGAAGAAAAGTTGTATTTCATAGTCTACTATCGAAGAAGAATATGTTGTTGCTTCTATGAATTGTGCAAATATAGTATGGATAAAAAAATTACTTGAAGGTATGAAAGAAGAGATCAAAGATCCAATTACTATTTTTTGTGATGATACAAATTCTATTAATATATCAAAGAACCCGGTTATGCATTCAAAGACCAAGCACATTTCTATCAAGTATCACTACTTGAGAGAACAACTTCAAGAGAAGAATATGAGATTGGAATATGTGAATTGAAAGGAATAATTGGTGGATATATTTACAAAGCCACTACCTAAAGATTATTTTGAGTATCTCAGAGGTAAATTAGGGGTTCTTCCCCTATCCAATATTCACTAAAGAGCATGAGGCATGTTGCATCAATTCTAAATTTCACTAGAATATCTATTACTGAATTGATGTTAGTATGACACAATTTAGGTGATTCCTAAAGTTGTGAAGAGATTTTTGTATGCAATTTTATATGAGTACATGTCAGGTATAATCCATTACTAGAAAAAGTTTTTAGGAGTATGAATTTTTGGCATTGTTTTCAAAGAGGGAGAGAATGAATTGATGATGTTTATCCTTAAGGGATATATTGATGAATTGGGAGAGAATTAATTGCTACTATTTACTCATGAAGGAAAATCAGAATGTATGCTATAGAAATAGAAGATTTATCGAAGAGGGAGATTCAGATTGAAAGATCAGAGATCAAAGTGGAAACAAAAATATCAAATCAGAGGGAGTATAGTTATGTATTGGATAGTTTTCATCATCAATTGGTATAACATTGTTACAGTGGTTGACATCAATGCCAAAGAGGGAGATTGTTACTCTACTTATGAAGATCAGATAGATCTGATGAATATCAAGTGATACCGAGTATCATGATTATAGAAATGGTTAGATCAGTTGTTGTTTTGTCATTGATGTCAAGCAATTGATTAATTGATTTTTATTATGTTATCGTATCTTAAGTGGAGATGTTAAATGGGTGAAAAATATAGATCAGACAATTATGAAATAATGATGATATAGTTTTTTTCTACTATTTATTTGATGTTATCAAATTGGTACAATTGATTGATTAAGTCAGAAACTGCAAAGAGTTAAGTTATGTATGAAAGAGATACTTTACTAAGCTAGACAGAGTCAGTTGGTAGAATGTTATGTAAGTTGATCATAGTTACTGAACACTGAGTGAAAGATAAGAATAGAGCACCAAAGATGAGTTAGACACTGAGTAGTGAATGAAGACAATTACCAAGTTGCAAAGCAAGCTTTACGAGTACAGGATATTGATTATAAATGATGATAAGATAAAATTTAATGCAAAATGGTGATGGGATGGATGAGGATATGAATTAAATGATTTTTTTAGAAGTTCTACGAATGTGAAAATTATATGAGAAGGTCTAAGGCAAAGATCAAGCGGTTAAACCAAATAATGTGAATTCCAAGAAAAGTTCAAGTTTTGAGGTAAAAGTGAAATGGTTTATCGAGTTGAGAATTATGAAGAAGATGATCGAACAAACAAGTGAAAATCATGGAAAATCTAATTAAGTAGATTAAGAGGCAAAATTATGTATATATAAAGAAAGATAAATTAACAAAGAAAGTGTAACATTTCTGGCGAGTTGAACAGAGAAGAAGAAGTTGATGAACAACATTTATTGAGCAGAATAGGGAAATAGAGATTTAAGAATCTACAGTCTGAGAAAGAGATAAATGGAGTGTGTGATGCCAGTATTAAATTGAGCATAAAGGATCTAACACAAGAAAAGGTAGTTATTATATTTACATATCAAAGTTTGATGATGCTTATTAGTATTTGTAACAGAGAAATATCTTAACCAAGTGGATTTAACCATCCTATTTGTAAAACCTAGACTTAGGTGACATTCCAAAAGAGTGTTTAAAGACCTTAAACAAGGCCACTTTTAACAGAGTAAAGATCTTAATAGATCTGAGGTAAATCTCCTAATAGGGTCACATTTAGAAAATGTGTTTGTAATCTTTAATAGGATAAGTTCTTAACTGATCATACTTCAAAAGGGTACATTTTTATTGTGGGTCACAATTCCCATAGAGATTTTTCCCCAATTAGGTTTCCTAATTGAATTTGGTGTCAACTAAGTTAATCTGGTATTACTGGGTTTGAATTATTGATTTACATTTATGAGAAGTATTTATGTTTAAGCTATTAATTTATTTGGTGAATTGGTTATTATTGTATTCAGTGTTATCGAGTGAATTAGTGAGTTCAGTTTTAAGTGTTTAAGTTTGATTTTGTTTGATTCACCCCCCCCCCCCTCTCACTCGACCAACATTAGAGTCCTTTTTTAAGGTCCACTTGATATACCTATGGGTAAGGGGTATTTTTATCCATAGGACCACCTAAATGTGACTTTAGAGTCCTTTCAAAAGTTGGTTTCTCAAGATGGACGAAAATCAACTTTTGAAAGATTGGCCTTGGGTGGACCACCTTCCTTTTTGTTGGCAAGATACATTTTTCCTTCCCCAAGCCTACTTTTTCAGTTTCTGTTATTAGAAACCATGTACAAGGTTGGGAAGACCAACCTATGGAAACTCACATCTTTCCCAAGGAATTTGGGAAATGTAAGAGGAGTCTTCTTAGGAGGGATTTTCAGACTTTGAATTTTAATGACCCACTCTCCAATTTCAGAGACAACTTTGAATTTGGAATTTGGCTAAGCAAGAAGGATTTGGGAGAATTGGGAAGCTCTTCTAAAACTTTCTCATAACCTAGTTGGAGTAGAGGTTGGTTATAATCTTTCCTTTAGTTAGATGCATTCATTCTATGTGTTGAGAAATCTGAATTTTGTATGAGTAATGTGCTTCTCTTTTGTGATATGCAACTATTTTTTCTTTTAAGAATTTATCTTGATTTTTCTTCCTTATTTGTATATGGGAGTTACAGGCCAAACTCACCCTTGGGAGGGAAGAGTATCCTTGGGGTGGAGGGATGGAGGGATAGAATAAAGATTTTAGAGTCTCTCTTCTAGGAAGAGGGATAAACAAGGATTATGGGGTCCTTGTTGTTGTTATATTTTATTTTAAAATGGGGGTCATAAGGAATGTTTGGGTCAAGTATGGGACCAAGAAGATAGTTGTGTTTAATCCTTATGAAGGCATTTGTAATTAATTTCACTGAGCATTTCTCCTCTTAGATATTTGGTCCACCTTCACCCTATAGTTTTGAGTCACTTAGTGACTTTTTGAAAGCCTTGGGATGGGAATTTATTGTTAAATTTTATTGTTTGAAAAATCTGATTTTATTTGCATGTGAATTGAGTATGTGTGTAATATATTTTTTCTTAGTTATCCTAGCTCAGGGGTGGCCTTTTAAAGGCCTAGGTTGGGAGGTGAGCCTCCATGGTCAATGCATTAATTTTTTTTGCAAATCTGCATTTTGTTTCAAGGATGGAAAGAATGGTGTAAAAAAAAAAAATGCAATGCTCCTCATTGTTTGCTGACGATCTAAGTTTACTTGTTTATGAGGTTATTCCTAAAGATGTGGAAGGTTTAAATTTCCTTGTATAGGTTAATATTTCTAAAGTTTGTAAAGTTAAAGCAAAGAGAAATGTAAATTTGGAAACTCAATGTTATTCTATGTAAAATTCTTTCTTTTGAGTTATTTAATACATAGCTGGAAAAAAAAAGTTTAAACTTGTAATCTCTATTTTTCTTGGAAACCCCATGATTGACGAAAAATAATATAGTGGGAATTGCTAGTTTTAGATGCAAATAAATTTTTGGTTAAGTTGAAATTTGTAAATTTTACTTTACTGTTAGAATGCTAGATAAAAGAAAAAAATTTAAGAACTAGAAATCTGCAATTTATTTCATCTTTAAACCTTTTTTTTATTTTATGTACTTAGACGCACTTGTATTTGAATATACATAAATGTTTATGAATAAACAACATGTAGACAAGACCCTGAAAAGAGTAATAAACCCATTGTTGACTCATGTGTGTGTGTGTGTGTGTGTGTGTGTGTGTGTGTGTGTGTGTGTGTGTGTGTGTGTGTGTGTGTGTGTG
>MU225835.1:1707990-1734679 GCA_018584345.1 Thuja plicata
CCACGAGGTTGTACATAACCCCCGTCGCCCACAAAAAAAAATGGGCAGCATAAAAGGAAAAAAAAAGGGGGGGGGGTAACATGAATAAACACTTGCAACACAAAAAAAAATCTTTGGCACATTATGGTAGCTTCTTCTCACCCACCTGCAGAAAAATAATAATAAAGAGAGAAGAGGAAAAATCATGCGAAACCCTATCGAATTTAGGGTTAGGGTAGAGAGAAAAGAATGAGAGGGTGAAATAAAAGTTTCAAAATAAGATAGTCATCTCATGTAGAGATGAGAAACCCTAAATAGGGTTTGAATAAATATGAATATTATAATGTTTGTTTTTTAATTCCCTTGGTTAATGTCAATTAGGAGGGAATTTTATATTTATTTTGTTTCTTTTCATTTTTTGGGTGGATTATTTAGCTAGTGTAGAATTAAATTTATAGGGAAATTTTGGTATTGGAGTGGAAAATCATACAATGTTAGAATAAACAATGATTAAAGTAGCATGTTGTAAATAAAATGATTAAAATATTATGTTGTACAATATTGTTTAAATGTGACTAATATAATGTTTAAAATATAAGGTTTAACAATAACAGGTTAGTGGCATAAATAAAATATGATTATAGTATATGGTCTTTTTTTAATAATAGGTATTAATGTGTTTACAATAGGATTATAATATTAAGGTTAGCAGTAACTAGTTTATAATATGTTTATAATATAAAATTTTATATCATTATTTAAAATGAGTCATTTAATTTTAAAAAGGGGTCATTAAAATATTAGATTTTATAATATTATTATAAATGAGTCTTTTAGATTTATAAAGGAGCAATGTAATTAACTCAATTATTAACGTTGTAAGGTTCTAATTTCAATAATAACTTTACTAATACATTCCTAACGGTAAAAGTGGAATTATTATAGAATGATAATTCTAAGTTATTAGTTAATCGGATAATCGTTAAAAGACTTTATTAATTTCCTATTTATTAAAATGTAATTATTCAGATTTAAATATTTAAACCTAATTAAGGCTAGTCACCCTAGTTGAACCACATGGCTAACCCCTATCGAGGATTGTTGACAAGTCAACCTTGGAAGGGGAGGTACCCCACATGGTCATCATTTGTCATGATTTCCCTCGGCTTCAATTAATTTTATCATGTTACCAATTGAGATTAAATTAATCTAGAAATGTTGTAACCTCATTAGTGAACTTAGTAAACTCATGTATCTCACCAACATGCAAAATATTAGTTAAATTATCATGTTTTAAAAAAATTGTTGGTGTGTTTTTGTCTTAAATTTGGGCATGACATTTTGGTATCAGAGCTTTGTTTCAACACTAGGATCCTTAAATCATTACATTTCACATAAAACTTTTTATTGATCATGTAGGATGCCTCTAGTTACGTGATAAGATCACAAACATGGATGAGGCCCTAGACGTGCTCACTCGGTATGAGAGGATGTTTAGTAGGAATCAGAGGTTCCCAGAGGGGAGTCAGAGACCTCCTTCTAAGAAACCACCAAACACAAAATAGGACATTCAGAATGCACTACAAAACTTTATCGAGATAGTTTAGAATAGACTAGGACTAGTGGATCAATAGGTAGAACACTAGGGTACATAGGGACATAGGTTAGCAGCTAGATATTAGAGTAGGATCCCTCATCCTAGCTGTGTAGAGGGTCAAGATGAATATGAGAGTGAGTCTATTCATATACCAGAGCCACCACCAGATATAGTGAGTGGTTGTTGAGAGAACCCTGTGATCCAAGGGATCATATAAGGAGCTATAGTTTCTGTTAAACCAATGGTTAAGGATTGTCACTGATGACATGTAACTGATTGAATGTTTGAAGATATTAAGTTGATGATCATGCAAGGAATTAAATTAGTTAATGTGTTGTATTTTCATTGATGTCAACTTGATATAATCTGTATGGTCATGGAAATACTGCCAAAGACTTCAAAGAACCGATGAATCAAGGCTATGCTATCAGTAATGCATACAAGTCAAGTATTCACTAAATGACTACATACACCGACAAAGTGCACACTGACGGTCAAAGTAAAAGAGCAGAGTCATAGTGTTACCCGATGAGCTAATGCACTGCATTACCGACGAGCAAAGTTACAGCATTGCTCGATGAGAAAAACATAGAGTAACCCGATGGAAAGAATTTCAGTGTTGCCCGACAAAAAAGACAGGGATGGAGATCCTGATGAAAACTGAATTTACACTGATGGAACATTCATTTATCACCTATAACTAACTGAAGTGTTGACCGACAGAATAGAGAGTTCAGAAAATGACAAAATGCTTAGATGTCAAGAAGCTAAAGAAAGAATTAATGGATACTTATCATTATTTTAATCATCCAGATAAAGTCAGAGATAAGTAATTGATTTAAAGCTGATTTGTCCAGTTGGCAAGAAGATCTCTTTGAGATAAAACTACATTTTGCTTTAAATCTATTGGCAAGAATTGTGAAATATGCCAAGAATCAAGAAATCCAAGAAAAGTGGAAATCATGTCTATATAGAGACAAACCCAATTCATTACGAAGTGTGGGGTGAACGAGACAATAGAGGAAAGATGCTAAAGAGAATCTAAAGGAGAAGAAAGTCTTCTTTTAGTCCTGATCAACAAGCTAAAGAAAGAGCTAGATTCTATAGACATAGAAGAATAGTGAGACAGTATCACAGAGTAGAATAGTGTGGAGCAAAGGTATAAGTGATTATATTGATCAAAAAGGTAATGGACTTACAATAGATCTAAAAATCTGTAATTGAGTTGTATGTATGAATAGATCATTAGTGTTTTAGTTTAACCGTTGAATCATCAAGTCTCTTAACCGAGAAGGACTTAAAATTCTTTTACAATTGAGATACATCCCAAGGAGTATCAAAAATTTTGATCATAAAAGTAGCATTGGATATGCTTGATACCTATTGATATACCAAGTGAGTGTTTGATCAAGGATGGTAGCATTAGATGCTAGATACTAGGTGACAAACTATTTTTAAATCCTCTAACAAGGTCACACCTAACAGTGTGTTTGTAACCTTTAACAGAGTTGGCTCTTAATAGGGCTCACTTCAGAAGAGTGAAAATTTGGGGTACCGGTCCCAGTGGTTTTTTCCCTTAACATGGTTTCCATGTTAAAAATCCATGTGTATGTGTTTATGGTTTATTACTTTACTTTTTTACATTTCACATATGCAATTCTGGATTGATCAGTATACTCTGCATATTTACTATGTTTCGGTAAATAGTTAAACTACTTATCAGTAATCATATAGAAGAGAGATTTACAAAGAAATCCGACAAGTAGTAAATTGATAAAAGTATTTCAAGTCATTCATCTTGTAGGACAGAAGATAACTAGAGATATAATCTGTGGTTAGAATTTTTAAGGGTTGATTTAAGGATTAATTTTTGAGGCCATTGATTCACCCCCCCCCCCCCCCTCTTAGTTATTACTAACAGTCATATGCATATTGGTGATATGACCACCATGGTAGACCTACATATTACACCTCTAGGATCTTATGGCATTCTTCTTGGCATGGATTGGTCTTATGCCCGTGGAGCCAATATGGATTGTCATCAAAAAAATATTGAGTGTGTAGATGATCATGCCACTTCTACAATGATTTCAGGTATTTAGAGGCCTATATCCCTTTGTATGATCTCCACTATGCAGCTAGCAGAGCATGTTTAAAGGATGTCATTGATGTCGAGGGTTTGGTACTCTAGAGCTTTTCCTCACTCCAAGATGCTTTTTAGTCTATTCCAACCATCCAATGGTTGTTCCTTATTGAATCTTCCTTCAATTAGGATCTCCAAGACCCTCACTACCAACTTCTCCTCCAAGGTATATTTGGTCTTTAGAAGATTGCAAAGTTCCTAGGCTTAACTAGTCCAACTAGTTCACCAAATGCCTAGTTTCTTCACTAGAACTCCTCCTACAATGCTAAACCTCTACTTAGGATCTTCACACACATCTACCAAGACTCCTATCAATCTTCTTGACCCATCCTAGGTCATTTTGAACTCATCCCAATACTCCAAGACCCTTTACCAATCCAATTGGTCAATATTTCACTAGGAGGCCTAATTGCCTAATTCCTAGTAGGTCTATTTTCACAATTTTAGGGTTGTTACTCTGAAATTCCCCAAATGACCCAACACAAGACCTTGAAAATATTCAAGGTATCAACTGACACTATCAAAATCCAAAACCCTGACTTCTGAAAGCACTCATAACCCTATTTTATTGTGGGCCCTAGATTTCAGCCTATTAATTAGGCCTTTGGACCAGTCAGCATAAACAATTATCAAAATGATCTCAAATATTTGATTCACCTCCTTCCACCTTTTAATCCTCTTAGGAGACTATCTAGGGTATCTAAAAATTCCACTAAGTCTTTCCCAAAAGGTCATGAGTACTTGATCAAATTCCTTCTTCTCCCTGTCCTGGCTCACCTAGATTCACCAGTCAGCCATAAGGCTTTCTACTTGGTCTAGGAGATCCACTAAAACTACAAGGAAGGAAACAAAAAACCTATCTATAGACTCTAACCCTACTTCCCCCATGGTTTCAGTCAATTCCACTGGTGGGATTCTAGGTTAGAGCCATTTCTAACTAGGTAGCACTATATTGTCTCTAACAGACCAGTGACCTAAAAAATTCTCTAACTTTACAATGCAAGAACTTGAAAAAAAAATAACTACTTCATAAGAAATCTAAATTAGTCCACTACACTCCCATGGAGCCTGATCTCCTCTCCCAATTTGTACACAGTCCTACAGGAGTAGAGAAATAGTGCAAATTATAAGAATGTAGATACAGTCATCCGTACAGAGGTGTCAGAAATAAGTGTTGCAATCGAAAATCTCATTAACCATTCCCAAACATCAAATCCATGCTCATATACCAATCATGGGTTAGTTACAACCAATCTAACTACATTTTGCAATTTCTTGCAAAAGTTGCTCGAGCAACTTTTTGCACTTTGTGCATTTTGACTTTCCTTGTCAACTCAATGGGTGAGTTTGAATTTAATGACCCTATATAGGATATGTAGGGTCCTAAAACACCCCTCAAACCCACATTACTAAAATATCAACTTTTCCAAAATTAGCCCAAAGTGACCCTAAATCACCTAATGAGCCCTAAGGCTCTTACAAACATGAAGTTAATTTGTCATTGCATCCAACCCCTTGGACATTATTCCAACACACACACAAACACCTAAGACAACCCTAAATCACACCAAAAAATTAGACAAGGAGGTTCCCTGCACCATACTCCCCTAGACAAAAGAAATCAAGTCCCTTGAGTTATGAGGTCTTCAATGCTGACCCCATGTTTTAGAATGTCCATCTCTGTCATCTAGGTAGCCTTAGCTTCAGGTAGTCCTTGCCACTTGCTGAGGTACTCTTTGTAGTTAGCCTTCCTTGTCTTCTTTATCACTTTGGAATCCAATACACTTTCCAATTTTAGTGGCATTGGGGTAGGCAAGTCTTTCACCCAATCATCATCCTCCCAATCTACAAGTGTAGACTAACCTGTGTCTAGAGATGATCCCTTATAGGGATACAAGTCACAAACATTAAAAATGGGTGAAATCCCCAAATCAGGAGGCAAGTCCACTTCATAGGCATTCTTTCCATACTTATGCAAAATCTTCAGTGTCCCTATCTTCTTCATGAGTAGTTTATTTGGTTGGCCTTTGGGTAGCCTCTCCTTCCTGAGTTAGGAAAGGACTAGATCCCCTACTTTGGACTAAAAATCTCTTCTTGACTAATCATCCTTAGACTTGTACTTTTCCACTTGCTTTTGTAAAGTCTCATTGACTTTTTCATGCAGTTCCTTCATCTGTATTGCAAATGACTCTCCTTGTGCACTTCTCTTGTCCTTCAAATTGAGATCTATAAACTCCAAGATCCCTCTAGGGTTTACCCCATACACTATCTCAAAGGGGCTCTTCCCTGTACTCCTATTAATGCAGTCATTATAGGCAAATTCTACCTTCCCTATGATATGATCCCATGACTGACCATGTTTTTTAGTCAAACACCTTAGCAAGTTCCCAACTGACCTGTTGACTACCTCTGTTTGGCCATCTGATTGTGGATGGTAGTCTGAAGAGAAAGAAAATTTTGTTCCAAGCATCTTCCATAGGGTCCTCTAGAAGTGACCCACAAACTTACTATCTATGTTACTTACAATATTTAGGGGCAAGCCATGGATCCTCACAATGTTCCTAAAGAATAGACCTGCAATTTGAGAAGCATCATTTTTTTGCTTGCATGGAATGAAGTGTTCCATTTTTCCAAAATGGTCCACCACCACAAACACACTATCATGACCCCTAGGTTTCTTTGGTAACCCCAAAACAAAGTCCATACTAGGACACTCCCAAGGCCTTTCAGGTATGGATAGCGGTTGGTATAACCCATTGTTTCTTCTTTATCCTTTTTCCCTCTAAAAAATCTGACATTGTTCTACAAATTTCCTCACATCTGATTGTAACTTAGGCCAAAAGTAGTGCCTATTCACTTGCTCCAAAGTCTTATCCACTCCAAAGTGGCCCCCCAATCTACCTTGGTGTTTCTCCTTCACAATGTTTTCCCTTATTGAGAATTGAGGAATACACATAAGGTGGCCTTTAAACAATAGGCCTTCCTACAACACAAACTCACTGAAATACACTTTGAAACCCTGCTGAAACTTCACACATGCTTCATAGGCTTCTCTGAAATCCTTTTCCTCCTTGTAGAGGTCCTTCAAATCATCCATCCCTACACTTTGCAATTGTATCTCCTGTATTGTGAGTACTCTTATACTAAGAGCATATGCAACCTTGTTGCTAACTCCCTTCTTGTGTTTTATGAAAAAGGTATAAGCCTGCAAGGATTCTACCCCCTTCAAGTGTCTCTAATTCAGTTTTTCTTGCCCATTCAGAAAACTTAGAGCATGGTTATCAATGTAGACCACAAACTCCCTAGGTAATAGGTAGTGTCTCCACTTCTTAACGGCTTGTACCATAGCATATAAATCCAAATCATAAGTGGAGTACTTTTATTTAGCCTCATTCAACTTTTCAGAGAAGAAAGCCACAGGATGTCCTTCTTGGCTTAGCACTGCTCCAATAGCCAGCTTGCTAGAATCACATTCTACCACAAATAGTTTAATGAAATTATGGAACCTAAGAGTATGTAGTTTTGCGATCCTCTTCTTTAAAATTTCAAACCCTTGGTTTACTGACACAGTCTACTCAAACTTGCATTTGATTCCACCTTTTATGGTGTTAAGAATAGGGGCACACACATGACTGAAATTTCTCACAAATTTCCTATAGTAGGAGGCCAACCCATGGAAAATCCTAACATCCCCTATGGACCTAGGTGTAGGCCATTCCAATATTGACTTAACTTTTTCAAGATCCATCTTCATGCATCCATTAGCAACCATAAAACTAAGGTAAACTAGTTCAGTTTCGAGAAACTCGCACTTTTCTTGATTTATCATCAACTTTTCTTGATGTAGCTTTCTCAAGACCATCTCCAAATGCTTCATGTTCTCCTCTTTGGACCTGCTAAAGATCAAAATATCATCAAGATAAACTATTACAAATTTACCAATGAACTTTGCTAGCACTTCATTCATGAGCCTCATGAATGTGCTAGGTGCATTACTTAGGCCAAAGGGCATTACTAGCCACTCATATAGCCCTTCATTGGTCTTGAACGCTATCTTCCACTCATCACCAGGCCTCACTCTTATCTGATGATATCCTGACTTCAAATCCACCTTAGAAAAATAGTACGAACCTCCCAAATTGTCCATCAAATCTTCTATTTGGGGCATTGGGAACCTATACCTAATTGTGATCTTGTTTATAGCCCTAGAGTCCATACACATCCTCCATTTTCCATCCTTCTTAGGTGCAAGTACTGTTGGCACAGCACATGGGCTTAAACTCTTCCTTAGCAACCCCTTATCCAACAAATCCTAAATCTGTTTTGCTATCTCTACTTTCTGACTTGGTGTCATCTTATATGATGCTTTGTTTGGAAAATTTTCTCTAGGAATGAGGTCAATCTGATGACTCACATCCCTCATAGGTGGTAATGCACTTGGAAACCATTATCTACTATTTCATGGTATTTCTCCAACAATTCTTGTATCTCTGGTGGCAAACTAACTTTCTTCTTAGTCTCCTCCTTTGGTTTTATCACTACTACACAACAAAGTCCTTTCTCCTTCTTCATGGCCTTTAGAAACTCCTTCCCACTCAATAACATCACACTTTTCCCCACATGCTTCTCCTCATTAGGCTCTGGTAAAGGATCCATCTGAAACTTCTTCCCTAACTTAGTGATCACATAACTATTAATTTCCCCATCATGCATTGCTTTGATATCATACTGCCATGGACATCCTAGAAGAAGATGGCATGCATCCATAGGCAGTATGTCACATAGGACCTTGTCCTTATATTCTCCAATCTCAAACTCCACCAAATTTTGTTCATCCACCACTATTTGTTGACCCTTGTTCAACCATGAAACCTTATAGGGTGTGGTATGAGGTATCCTCCTTAGTTTCAATTTTTCCACCATCTCTATGGATACTATGTTCTCAGTGGATCTAGAGTCCACTATTACTTTTCAAATCTTTCCATGAGACTTACAAGTTGCCTTTAAAAATTTCTTCCTTTGAGGTGGCTCTATAGTGCTAGGCACTTTCAACAAAGTTCTCCTTAACATCAATTTCTCTCCATCCATTACTGGCCCTTCCTTGGAAATGGGAGAAGTAACACTTTGTGTGTCATCCTCTTGTACCAACTGATTCCTTCCATCCCCCATTGAAGATGAGGAAGTCTTTTCAAGACACCTACCCATTGTGTGACCCACTTGGTTGCAGTTATAGCACCTTCCAGTGAAGACTGAATTGGATCTTCCTTGGGATTGAAATCCTCCTCTAGGAGGCCCTCTTCCTTTGTATCCTCCTCTCTGAAAAAGATCCCCTAAACTGATTTCTTCCACTATTATCCATAGATTGATTATCTTCATGTCTATTAGGGCTTTGTCCCCTACCAAAGTTACTTCTTCATCTCTAAAAACCTCTATTATTATTACCACCTCTTCCTCTTTTATGGAAGTCATTCCTCCTTCTAGCCTTATCCACTATTGTTAAGGCCAATTGGAAACATTTGTGCATACTATCAGGAGCCATCATGCTAATCTCATCTTGTATCCCTTGTCTCAACCCATTGAGATACCTTGCCACCTTGTCCATTTCCTCTTCTTGTCTTCTAGCCCTTAGGCTCAATTTGTGAAACTCCTCAGTGTAAGAACTCACTGTCATCTCCTTCTATCTTAAGTTCTACAACTTTTGGTACATTTGGATTTCATAATTAGTAGGCAATAATTGTTTCCTCAATCTGATTTTCATCCTCTCCCAAGAAACAACATTTTTCTTTCCATTGGTTTCCCTATCATCCTATATCATGTTCCACCACACCAATGTAGATCCCTTGAGCCTAGCCTTAGAATAGCTGGCCCTCTTCTCCTTTGAGATTTCTTTTCAATCAAATTGGTTATCAATGGCTTCAAGCCAATCCAACAACTCTTCTCCATTCAGGCTACCATAGTAATATGGTATGTGTTCCATGCTATCCTTGTTAAGGGACTTAAAGGCATCCAAGAATACCTTTTGTTCTTTATTCATCTTAGGTTCCTTTCCTTTGTTTGATGACTCTTCTATCTAAATTTCATCAACTCCATCACTCTCATCTCCCCATTCAGTGATCTTCTTTTTTCCCTTTGTCTCGAACACACTAGCCTTCTCCAAGAGGCCCTAAACCAATTCCACTATGGAATCCCTACTCATTGCCTTAGGATGCATGCTGTCAACTTCTTGGCTCTCTTCCACTTCAGATATACACAACCTTCAAGAAAATATGGCTCTAATACTACTCTGATGCAGAGGGTTTGGTACTCTAGAGCTTTTCCTCACTCCAAGATGCTTGTTAGTCTATTCCAACCATCCAATGGTAGTTCCTTGTTTAATCTTACTTCAATTAGGATCTCCAAGACCCTCACTAGTTCCTTGTTTAATCTTCCTTCAATTAGGATCTCCAAGACCCTCACTACCAACTTCTCCTCCAAGGTATAGTTGGTCTTTAGAAGCTTGCAAAGTTCCTAGGCTTAACTAGTCCAACTAGTTCACCAAATGCCTAGTTTCTTCACTAGAAATCCTCTTAGAATGCCAAACCTCTACTTAGAATCTTCCCACACATCTACCAAGACTCTTATTGGTCTTCTTGACCCATCCTAGGTCATTTTGAACTCATCCCAATACTCCAAGACCCTTTACCAATCCAATTGGTCAATATTTCACTAGGAGGCCTAATTGCCTAATTCCTAGTAGGTCTATTTTCACAGTTTTAGGGATATTACTCCAAAACTCCCCAAATGACCCCACACAAGACCTTGAAAATATTCAAGGTATCAACCGACACTATCAGAATCCAAAACCCTGACTTATGAAAGCACTCATAACCCTAGTTTCTTGCAAGCCTCCGATTTCACCCTATTAATTAGGCCTCTAGACCAGTCAGCATAAACAATTATCATAATGATCTCCAATATTTGATTCACCTCCTTCCACCTTCAAATCCTTTTAGGATACTATCTAGGGAATTTGAAAATGTCACTAAGTCTTTCCCAAAAGTTCATGAGTGCTTGATCAAATTCCTTCTTCTCCATGTCCTAGCTCACCTGGATTCACCAGTCAACCATAGGGATTTCTACTTGGTCTAGGAGATCCACTGCAACTGCAAGGAAGGAAACAAAAAACCTATCTACAGACTCTAACCCTACTTCCCCCATAGTTTTAGTCAATTCCATTGGTGGGATTCTAGGTTAGAGCCATTTCTAACTAGGTAGCACTATATTGTCTCTAACAGACCAGTGACCTACAAAATTCTCTAACTTTACAATGCAAGAACTTGAAACAAAACTAACTAATTCATATGAAATCTAAATGAATCTACTACACTCCCATGGAGCTCGATCTCCTCTCCCAATCTGTACACACTCATATAGGAGTAGAGAAACAATACAACTTACAAGAATACAGATATAGTCATCCATACAAAGGTGTCAGAAAGAAGTGTTTCAATCCAAAATCTCATTAACCATTCCCAAACATCGAATACATGCTCATATACCAAGCATGGGGTAGTTTCAACCAATCTAACTACATTTTGCAATTGCTTGCAAAATTTGCTCAAGCAACTTTCAAAGTTGCTAGCAACTTTTTGCACTTTGTGCATTTTGACTTTCCTTGTCAACTCGATGGGTGAGTTTGACTTTGATGACCCTAGATAGGATATGTAGGGTCCTAAAACACCCCTTAAACCCACATTACACTAAAATATCAACTTTTCCAAAATTAGCCCAAAGTCACCCTAAATCACCTAATGAGCACTAAGGCTCTTAAAAAGATGAAGTTAATTTGTCATTGCATCCAACCCCTAGGACATTATTCCAACACACACACACAAACACCTAAGACAACCCTAAATCACACTAAAAAATCAAACAGGGAGGTGCCCTACACCAGTCATTTATTTTCCATCACTATCAGTGATAGAGGAGAAAAGGAGGACAAGAAACCTTCTCCTAATGACCATCCTATTCTTCAGAAATTTGCAGATTTGTTTCCTTCTGAGCTACCTGGTATGTCGCCTTGTAGGGTGGTTGATTTTCATATAGATCTTATACTATGAGTCAAGCCAATTTCAAAAGAACCATATAGGATGACCACTAATGATCTTAATGAGCTTAAGATTCAACTAGAGGAGCTTTTAGAGAAAGGAAAAATTTGTCCTAGCATATCTCCTTGGGGCGCACCAATTATCTTCATTAAGAAGAAGGATGGATCTCTACAGTTATACATGGATTATCAACAATTGAACAAAGTAACTATTAAGAACCGATATCCTCTCCCCGGGATTGATGATTTATTTGATTACCTTAAGGGAGCCAAGGTATTCTCAAATATAGATCTGAAGTCAAGGTACCATTAGTTGAGGATTGTGGAAAGTGATAATCATAAAACCATTTTTTGTACTAGATATGACCACTATGAGTTCATGGTGGTTTTGTTTGGTCTTACGAATGCTCCAGTTGTATTCATGAGTCTCATGAATGGGGTATTCCACACTTTCCTTCACCAATTTTTTATTGTGTTCCTTGATGATATATTGATATATTCTCATGATGAGAAGGAGCATGAGGAGCACTTGAGACATGTATTGCAGTGCTTGGGAGATAATCAGTTGTATGGAAGTTTGTCAAAGTGTACATTATTTAGTTTAGAGTTCTAATACCTAGGACATGTGATTTTAGGTGATGGGATATCAATTTACCCATCGAATATTAGATCCATCATGGATTGGCTAGCGCCAACCACTGTGACCGAGGTCAAAAGTTTCATGGGATTACCAGGATATTACAGATGCTTTTTTGAGGGATCCTCTAGAGTGTAACACCCTATTACATCAGTTCAGTGAAAGGGGAAGAAATTTGAGTGGACAAAGAAGTGTGAGAGGGAATTTTAGGAACTCAAGAAATCACTTACCAGTGCACCTATCCTTGTTATGTTAGATCCTTCAGCAGATTTTGTGGTATGCACAGATTCTTCCTTGGATGGTTTGGGGGCAGTACTTATGCAGGGTAGTTGAGCCATCGCATATGAGTCTAGGAAACTTAAGAATTGTGAGCTTAACTACCCTACCCATGACCTTGAGCTTGCAGTAGTGGTATACGCACTAATAAGATGTAGACACTTCCTTCTAGGACATTGATTTGAGCTTCATACAGATCACAAAAGTTTGTAGTATATGTTTATTCATCCGAACCTAAATACTCATCAAAGGAGATGGATGGAGATCCTTTGTGAGTATGGTTTTTATTTTCACTACATCAAGGGGAAAGAAAGAATAGTCACAGGTGCTTTGAGTAGGAGACATCATGAGATATATTCTATGTCTACAGGCATAGATTTGAGGTATCACATATTGCATCACTTGCATGAGGATGAGTTTTATGTAGAGTTTTGTCATGTATTTTGATCTCATAAATCCCTAGAGGGAAAGTATGTTGATTATTCATTGGAGTCTAATGGAATATTATGTCATAGAGGATGCATTTTTGTACCTTCTTTCAAGGAACTTCTAAGGTTTCATTATGATAAAGGCTCATAAAGCACCTTATGTAGTGTATCTATGGGTCAACAAGATGCATGCATATTTGAGGTGGTTGTATAATTGGTTGGGAATGAGGTAACACATTGAAGAGTTAGTAGTTTGATGCCTTGAGTGTTAGAGAGTTAAGGCGTAACACCACCATCTAGGCAGATTGCTACAGCTCCATTAGATACTTGAGTGGAAGTGGAACACTATTTCCATGGATTTCATCATTGGACTTCCTATGTCATCTTTCTACCATGATGCCATCATCATGATGGTTGACAAGTTGACCAAAGTGTCTCACTTCTCACTCATCTGAACTACATTCATAGTACCAGTAGTGGCACAAGTTTTCTTGCATGATATTGTTAGACTTCATGGCATTCCCCATAAGATCATTTCTAATAGGGATACCCTTTTTACATCTTCATTTTGGAGGGAATTATAGGTAGCTTTGGGAACAAGGCTCAACTTTAGCACAATCTATCATCTAGAAATAGATGGTTAGAAAAAGAGGATTAACCATGTGTTAAAGGACATGCTCCACATGTATGCTATGGACCATCAGACAAGATGTGAGGAGTACCTACACTTGGTAGGGTTTTCCTATAATAACAGACACCACACATCCTTTGGGATACCACCTTTTCAGTCCTTGTATGGTAGACTTGCACGACACCATTGATTTGGGATCATGTTGAGGATAGAGTAGTTATTGGGCCAGAGTTAGTTTAGGATATGGAGTGGCAAGTGGATTTGATTAGATGGTGCCTAGTTAAGCCAAGGATAGACAAAATAAGTATGTTGATGTGAAGAGGATTGATCGTATCTATATGGTTGGTGATAGGGTCTTCTTGAGAGTGTGGCAGCATAAGAGTCCAATTCTTTATGGAAAGGGCTCTAAGTTCACACCTCACTTTGTTGGGCCATTTGAAATCCTTAAGAGGATAGGATAAGTTTCTTATCATCTATATTTTCCTCCTATCATGTCATGCACCCACAATGTGTTCAATTTTATTTTATTGAGAGAATATATTTATGATAAGTATCATAGCATAGATTGGGATGCCTTGCAGGTGGAGTCGGATGGGCAGCTAGCTTTGGATCCCATTCATATTTTACCTCATCGGACACTGGCTCTTTGAGGCCAAGACTTGGGCTAGGTTATGGTCTAATGGGATTGTTATGATGAGGTTACAACATCATGGGAGGATGCAGCGTAGATGAGACCTCATTATCCCCATCTTTTTTATTAACTCCAGGAGGAAGTTCATACCTAGAGGGGGAGAGTGTGAGGCCCTACCCCAAGCCCGTCATAGCACCTCATTAATTTTCTTGATAGATTTATTATATGATACTCTATTTTGATACATTATGGATTTAGACCCTATTTTACAAGTGATTTTATATCATTGGATGTGATGTATTCCATGTTATGTTGATTTCAGTACTTATGTTGATGATGATACGATACATTTATGCATACATTATAACTAGTTTATTTAACTGGTCCTTATGAAGATGCAATTGAGTAATTGGTTTCATGTGGATTGATTATAAGAAGGGTAATTTGATTTTAATTATGATGAGCTGTGAATTGGAGTAGATTTTATGTTAATTGAATGTTATGTGTCTAAATGGTATTTCCCTTCATACACTTATATATGCATGTGATTTCATGTGGAATTTTTTTGTAAAAATGTTAATTTGTTTATATTTTTGTTGAGCTATGATTTTATTATGAGGAGATGATAACTAAATGCTATATGTTTACATGATATTCTTTCCTAAACTTTATATGAATATGATTTTTGGACTACTGATGTTTAAAATGAGATATGCAGGAAATGTGACCATGGAATTATTTGGTGAACTAAGAACAAACCTATGTGTGATAGTGAAGCCAAGGTTTTGTCTATATGGAGAGACAATACCTCATGTGTAATGTGTTTTATTTGTAAAAGTGAGTTCTTGTGTGTTTTTTCAAATTGTAGATTGTTAATTTTTGTAATCCTAAAAAGGACATGCCAAGCGCATTTTTGTGATGTGTATTTTTGTGATTTGTATTTTATGGTGTCACTTGGCACTTGTGATGTGTATGAGTTGTAAATGACATGTCCTTAGAAGGGAAATTGTAAAAATACAAAGCATATTATAGTACCTTGTAATATCCTACTGAGACCACTTGGTTAGAGAGCCTTGTGTTTGTTCAAATCAAGTGTGACCTGTAGGTAAACTTTAGGTAAGTTGAGGGGTCAAACTAACAATTATAGCTCAGTTAGGGTCCTTTTTGAAGGCCCACTTGGTATACCTATGGGTAATGGGAATTTTTAGCCATAGGATTACCTACATGTGACCGTAGAGTCCTTTCAAAATTAGTTTCTCAAGATGGACGAGAATCAACTTTTGAAATATTGGCCTTAGGTGGAAAACCTTCCCTTTTGTTGGCAAGATACATTTTTCCTTCCCCAAGCCACCTTTTTCAGTCTTTATTTTAATAAACCATGTAAGAGGTTGGGAACACCAACCTATTTAAACTCACATCCTTCCCAAGGAAGTTGGTAAATATAAGAGGAACCTTCTTAGGAGGGATTTTCAGACTTTGAGTTTTAATGACCCAATCTCCAATTTTGGAGACAACTTTGAATTTGGAATCTGGCTAAGCAAGAAAGATTTGGGGAAATTGGGAAGCTCTTCTAAAATGTTATCATACCCTAAATGGATTATAGGTTGTTTATAATCTTTCCTTTACTTAGATGCATTCATTCTATGTTTTGAGAAATCTTAATTTTGTATGAGTAATGTGCTTTTCAATTGTGACATGCAACTATGTTTTCTTTTAAGAATTTCTCTTTTTTGTTCTTCCTTTAATTTTCTTGCTTGTTTGTATATGGGATTTCAAAGCTAAACTCTCCCTTGGGAGGGAAGAGTGGCCTTGAGGTGGAGGGATTTTGGGACAGTCTAAAGAGTGTAGAGTCTCTCTTCTAGGAATAAAGGGATAAACAAGGATATGGGGTTATTGTTGCTATTATATTTTTGTTTAAAATGGGGGTCATAAGGGTTATTTGAGTCAAGTATGTGACCAAGAATATGGTTGTGTTCAATCCTTGTGAATGTATTTGTAAGTAATTTCACTTGGCATTTCTCCTCTTAGATACTTGGTCCAACTTCACCCCATTGTTTTGAGTCAGTGACTTTGTGAAAGCCTTGTGATGGGAATTTATTGTTTGAAAAATATGATTTTCTTTGCATTTGAACTGAGTATGTGTGTAACATGTTTGATTCTTAGTTCTTCTAGCTCAGGAGTGTCCTTTTAAAGGCCTAGGGATGTAAGCGTCCATGGTCATTGCATTATTTTGTTTTGCAAGTCTGTATTTTGTTTCAAGGATGGAAAGAATGGTGTAAAAAAAAATGCAATGCTCCCCATTGTTTGTTGAAGATCTAAGTTTACTTGTATATGGGGTTATTCCTAAAGTTGTGAAAGGTTTAAATTTCCTTGTATAGGTTGATATTTATAATTTTTTAAAGTTAAAGAAAAGAGAAATATAAATTTGGAAACTCAATGTTATCCTATGTAATATTCTTTCTTTTGAGTTATTTAATACATAGCTAAAAAAAATAGTTTTAATTTGTAATCTCTATTTTTCTTGGAAACCCCATGATTGAAGAAAAGTAATATAGTAGGAATTTCTACTTTCATATGCAAATAATTTTTTGATTAAGTTGAAGTCTGTATATTTTAGTTTACTATTGGAATGCTAGATAAAAGAAAAACAAAACTAAGAACTAGAAATTGGCAAATTATTTCAGCTTTAAACCTTTTTAATTTTATATACTTACATGCACTTGTATTTGAATATACGTAAATGTTTATGAATAAATTGAAGACATATTTTTCCATTAGTATGAAAGGAAAAATAGTTTTGAAACCATTGGTATCACCAATACTGAAAAACAATGTTAGTGCAACCCGACAGACAAGTTACAAGGGAACCCGATGACACAGTTTACCAGTGCAACCTGATAATGTTACAAAGTGGAACCCACCAGAGTAACCTGACAAAGGAACTTGACAAGAAGAGTACAGTGCAACCTGACAGAACATATACCAGAGGAACCCGACAGACTCTAGAGCGTCCCGAGCACTAGTCTACCGAGAGACAGTTAGAATTCTGAGAAATGTGGATCTGACTTCCATGTCAGATAAAACATTTGTGTTTTATATTTATATTTTTAATTAGCTTTCAATACATTTCTTGAGGGACAATAAATGTAATTTTAATTTTTTTAATCAATCTAACTGATTGAAAAATACAAACTAGGAGAACGAGGTCAAGTTGTAAACCTTTGATCATAGAGTTATCATTGTAATATACGAAACTCATTTAGGTCAAACTCATTGTATAAATAGATATGTAATCTATCAGAATACATGTGTGTGATGAATATTGCAGCTGAGAAGCACATCTATGGATCAGACTAAGATTTTTATGCAAAAGAACAGCAAAAGATGAAATAGGTTATCAAGAACCGGATTCAAGGCTACCAAGCATAATAGAGGTATTAATCAATCACTATAGGTGATAAATATACATGTAATATTTATTGGATCTATAATCAGCAATTCTAGATTGCATATACTCAGGTCAATGAATATTTTTTACTACATTATAACAAGTGTAGAAAATAGAATAAATTCTTGAGAAAGGTGGATTTAACAATCCTTTGTAAATCTCTTATCTGAGTGCACACTAAACAGTGTTGCTAAAGATCTTAACAGAGTAGACCTTAACCAGTCTCTACATAATACTCCTAACAAGGTAGATCATTAGAAGTGATCAAAATTGTAAGCCTTAACCAGCCCCTTCCATTCTGCAGATAGTGAAGCTTTGTGGGTTTCATCACCACCGCAGTTTTTACCTTTTAACAGGGGTTTTATGCATTACCAAATCTTGTGTCAGGTGTCAATACATTTCATGAATGTCTCTATGAATTTTTACATGCTAATTAAGTTTATGATTTGATATAACTTACACAAAGATAGAATAGCATATATGGTTGGTAATACAATTGATTACTAAAAGGATTAAGGTTAAGTGATAAAAATTTTAAGGGTACTAATTCACCCCTCCCCTCTCAGTACATATCATTCCATTATTTTCAACAATTGGTATCAGAGCTAGATCTCTTATCTAAAAAATTTTAAAGACTTAAGATAAAATATCATACAATGGAAAGGTACAAGCTAGACAAGAGTTTTGAGAATCAAAAATTAGAGATACAGATCTTCTATGAGAAATATAAAGAAGCTAGAATCAAGATGAGATAGCTACTAGATGAAAGAAAGGTAATGGAAAATCATTGTAATGAAATAGACTATCATGAAGAGGAGATACCTGATCTATTTGAGTCATCACAATCTACATCTAGCAAAGCATTAGACACATCTAAAGAAAGCATCAGAAGTCTAAATGAAATCAATCAATATCCAGCTGGACAAGTGAAATCACTACAAATTAGCCAAGAGACATAGATGGTAAGAATGATTAAGGTTATGATGAGAAAGAGAGAACACTAGCTATTGATGATAGGAGGAAGATCACTAAAATGATACAAGAGAAAGAGTCAGAAATACAAAGACTTACTGAACATCATCATGAGATCACCAATTGAATTATTCTTATGAGTCAGGAGGCAAACCGAATGAACTAGAACTAAATGGAAAGTTGGAATCTATTGGTGAGCTAAGAGAATAAAATGAAAGATTGAAGCATGAAGTAATAATTCAGAAACAACACAATGACATGATCAAGAGAGTTGAAGAAAGCACCAAAAGGATGGATGATTTTTTGGATGGACAAAGAAGATTCAACAACAATACCGGACTAGGGTATACTGAGAATGGAGAATCATCATACCAAGCTGATCCAAATATTGTGTATACAAATCCAAGACCAAGAAATAAATCATGAAATCACTGTGGAAAACTAGGCCACAAATCAAATGTTTGCAGGAGAAAAATAAAAGGTATTCCTAAATCCACATCTTCATTCCTAGGAAATTGTTTTAAATGCAACAAGAAAGGACATAAAGCATATGAATGTAATTCTGAGGTGAAAAAACCAAAGAAGGAAACCTACATGAACAAATACTCTCCTACTTGAAAAATGCAAGGGCACACATCTCTTGAATGCAAGAAGAAGAAAAAGAAAGCATGGAAGCCTAAAGATCAAGAAAATTCTTATCAACTGAAAAGGGTCGATAACTCATATGTTTGGGATTACAATACATGGACAAACTGCACAGCATGTGATAGATATGGACACATTTTTGCAAAATGCATGAGAAAATGGATGAGAAAGTCTAGGAGCTGGACTAACCCCAGAATGGCATCTTATGCTATCATAAAGTTGGTCACCTAAGCAAGGACTATAGAGACCGAGTGACAAAGACCAGCACTTTTGCCAATGTAAATACCATTGAAGACATCAAGAAGATGAGAAACACAATGTGGAGGAAAGCTACAAACACTGATGATGCTGGACCAAGCAACACAATTGGTGACATCTTATCCAATGGATCTAGTGACATCACCACCCCTACCTAAGATGAACAAGTAAGTACGGAACTACACAATACCAAGTTATACTTTACATCAGTTCCATTGAACATAGTTAAAATGCCAAATCAGCATGATTAAAGATGCATTATGGTATTACTTGTTATGATTCTATGAATTCAATCTCATCGGTTAATGCATACCGAAAAGCATTGGTTAACATACAAAAGCTAAGTTGTCAAAGCATACCGAGAATCGTCGGTGTACATATGAAAACCAAGTTAATCAATGTAACCCAAGACTCGTTAGTAATCATGTAAAATACATTGAAGACTTTGTCACTTCCCAAGCACCGTCGGTAAACCTATAAAAGGTCAAGTAAGTTATCACTTACCCTGAGCTAAAAGTTTGTGTGTAACCCAAGAAACTCTGTCTTCGATACCCAACAAGCGGGTAGATAATTAATTGCTCCACTTAGGGCATCATCTATAAATAGGGAAATGAATGAACTCATTATTCACAAAGTGATTAAGAAACAGAGTAGAGTAGAGTAGAGAAAAAATGAAGAGACCAGATTATAGAGTACTCTAAACAGATTCACGACATTCATATTTCAAACAACAGTAGCTATAGAAGGTTAAATTAAGTAACAAGAATCACCGAGTTCACTGTTTTATTTTATAATAAAATCCATAAATTTGCAAAATCATGGCAACCACTTCCCGTGCAACCAAGATCAAGAATTCTAAGGAGAAGAAGATTAATCTCATCAAGAACTCCACTTGTGAAGAACCTAAATATAAAATTTGCTAGAGGTTTCCTCACAACTCGACAATGCTAGTGTGTTCTCCAACATTCCACCTAGGGTTTACTGATTGAGGATGTACGAGCCTACATACATTGCAAGATTGTCGAGATAGGAGATCTTGAAGTTGATCAAGCTTACAAGAAGCTTTGTATAGGAGAAACCATGAAGGAGGAACAAAAATACATAGAGGTCGAAGGGGAGACATGTGCCCTAATTTTCTTGAGGGAGTTTAAAACTAAGTGGATTTGGATAGTGTTGAGGAGAGTGCACAACCAAAAAATATGGTTGGATGAGCCAAAATAGATCACTAGAGATGTGATACACGTTGTTACTGATTATCCTATAACCGACAAGGCCAAGTCTCTCAAACACCCTTCTCATCTTGAGATAGAAAAGATGATAGCTACAGTATAGGATAATAGAGGATTGAAGGTTAACACCATCATCGATCTAGAACTAAAGTTTGGTGCATGTGTACTAGGTCACAAGATATACCAATCTAGCAGGTTAAACAACATAGCATGTGGAGTAGTTGACACTGCTTAAACATTGTAAAGAAGTGTCTACAATTAGATCTATCTAAGCTTCTACTGAAGAAATTAGATGAGAACATGGGGACAATCAGGTCTAAAAAGTTCAATTCATGTAATTTTGAATCACTTCTAATGTGTACATTTTTCTATTTCTAGAACTTCTTTCCATCTATAGGAAATATCAACTGGGATACTACCTAGCCAATGACAATTCAAATCAGTGAATTCATCAAGTCACTAGGTGACAACTTCACATCAGTTATGGATGAATACTTCACTAGATTTAAGGAAAGAATGCAAAAAAGAATGAGGATACCAGAACAAATGGTAGAAAAATACAAGACTAAAAATTTTTTATGGTGGACACCAATAACACTTTTATCAAACCATTTGTACCGAGGATAGCATGGTTAGCACCACTTGACTATGAGTTCAACATAGATCAAGCCACCAATGCTACTGAAGCATTGATAAATGAACCAGTAGACATGTCACAACCTAGGTTTGGAACCTATGAGGAAGCCAAGGAAAGAATTAAAATAGGCTTAGTTGTGAAGAAAATTGATAGAAAGAAAGAGAAATGGTAAAGACACTAAAGAAATAGTTGTATGTAAATGATGAAGAGTCTGAACAAAAGGATGACAATGAGGGACAGTCACCCATCGATGAAGAAGAAAAATTAAGTAACTCTGAATCTACAGAGTCTGATGCACCACCACCACCAGCAAAGAAACCAAGGACCACTGCTACATCAAGGACTAGAAGTCAGAAAAATAAAGATGCAAGTGCATCACCGGTGAAGAAAGGACAAGTGAGGACTTACAAGAGAAAGCCTCAAACTGGGAAGCAGGCACCATCAAAAACAAGAAAGTTCATCACAACTAAGGAAGACATAGAGGACACCAAAAAATATGAACAACCGGTTAAGAATAAGTTCCTTACCACAATTGATGAGTTAGGTGCATCAATAATCAAGGCAGGCTCAATAATAGACCCTAAGATTAGGAAATGGCTAACGCTGGATCCCGAGGATCAGAATAATTTAGAAGAGGCAATCATCACAATAATGTGTGTATTCAAATATGTACCAATACAGTTTGAAGGTAAAATACCTAAAGAACTTCTAAATAGAATTTCAGCAAGGTGGACATTTGCATTACATTCTAAGAAACAAATAAGGGAAAGAGCCCTAGTTTCTATTATGTCACCCAAATCTAAGATGGAAGAGATTGAAGAAATGATGAAGTTACATTCCAAAAGGTTCTCACCAAAATTAAGAGCCTAAAAAGTGCTAAAGGGAAACCTTATTGATCTTGATAGAGAAAGTGAGGATGAATGGAGAAAAATACTCAAGGTACCCAAAAGGGACACAAGCCCCGAGCGTGTATTGGAACTCACCAAAAAGCCACACAATGAAGAAGATCAGGCTAAACCAAGCCCAGAGTACATTATTATAAATGATGGTGAGGATTTTAATGAAGAAGCATTAAACATAGCAGCTAACAAGGATATGGAAACTGTAGATGAAACATTCCCCGATAATACTATCATTGATATTATTGGAGAAGATCCTACAGATGAGGTAAAGAAAGATGAAGATATCACTATTGCCCCAAACCAAGTCGAGGAATAGGACACAACAACAGATGCTTCTCAAGTAGATATATCATGACAAATACCACTATTGATACAAGCTATCAATATTATCTTGGAGAAGGATAAATCACCTGACAAGGATGCAAGCATACCCAAAGATAAAGGGGAAGAACCAAAAAATACATTGGATGAGAAGAATAAAGATGGAGAGAAGAAAGAAATAGGAGGAGAACAAAAAGAAAATAAAGGTGAAGAAGAGAAAGAAGATGATACCACTCCTAAGGATATCAAAGGAGATGTTGTAGACAAGGCTAAGGTTTATGTGGAGATCTCCACTCCCAACTGACAGGAAGACACCGAGCAGTATGATACAGGTACACATACACCAAAGGCTTCACCCAGCACATCAAACCAAGCAAAGGAACTTGCTATGGTACTGCATACAGGTCCTTCCATAACACTTTCCAAGAAGAAGAGGAAGAATAACAAGAATCCAGTTACATTGGATGATATTATTGAGATACCAGTCTATGATTTGAGGACATTGGGTCCAGAGGCACTTACAAACTATGCAGAACTTTGTCAAAGAAAACCTATCTATGATAAGCTTAAGGAGACAAAGGAGACTTGGGTACTTGAAACAACAAGGGATATACTTCAATAGATAGTACCTGATATAGATATTGATCAAAATGCATCTATCATTGATCAATTAGTTGTTCTTACCGATGCAATCCAATCACAGAATGTGGATGCAGAAAAGGTGATAGAAGAATGAGCAGAGCAAAAGTGCCGGTACAAATTGACCAAGAAATCAGCCAAGAAGTGGCCAAGAACAAGGTAAAGTTGTCTGAACAAGTAAATGAATTAGAACCAGTCATTTCGGAAGCAATCACCATAGTTCAAAGGTTAAGCACATTATAGAAATTCACTAAGGAGAATAGTGAAAAGATTGCAAAAATAGACGCGGATCTTACTTCTAGTGCTCAAGGTCTCTCAATAACTGACAATTCAATACAATTTCATTATGCAAAGGTAATGGAAGAAAATAAGTTGAGACTTTAGATTCAAGAGGCAGAATCAAAATTCAAGGGTGAGGTAACTGAGCTACAAGCTCTACTACTACCCAATCTTACACTACTATAGCAACATATGAGAATGGCAAGACAAATAATTGCCACCCTGGAGATGTTTGTCACTAACAGAATCTATGATACAATGATCACATTGGATCACATGGCTCTAGAACACCTTCAAGATAAATGGGAGAAGATGATGAAAGACATGAACAAGTTGTAAGTAATTACACCTTTGCCCTTACTATCAAAAAAGGGGTAAATTGATATGATACAAGGGGGAAATTGATATGATAAAAGGGGGAAGATGATATGAATAGATGGGAAAATGATATGATAAAGATGATAAGGTGAAAAGGGAGAATAGTATAAAGGTAAGTGTACATATATATACTTATACTATACCATCATATACATAGGGGGAGTCATAATGACAAGGTAAATACATGGTGTACATTACTAAACATTTCAGTATTTTGCACATATCAGTTTTTGATACTAATGTCAAAGGGGGAGATTGAAGATATATTTTTCCATTAGTATGAAAGGAAAAATAGTTTTGAAACCATCAATATCACCAAGACCAAAAGATAGGGTTAGTCCAACCTGATAGACAAGTTCACAAGAGAACCCGATGATACAGTTTACCAGTGCAACCTGATAATGTTATAAAGTGGAACCTAACAGAGTAACCTGACAAGAAGAGTATAGTGCAACCTGATAGAACATATACTAGAGGAACCCGACAGACTATAGAGCATCCCGAGCACCAGTCTACTAAGAGACAGTTAGAATTCTGAGAAATGTGGATCTAACTTCCACATCAGATAAAACATTTGTGTTTTATATTTAGATTTTTAATTAGCTTTAAATCCATTTCTTGAGGGACAAGCAATGTAATTGTAATTGTTTTAATCATTCTAACTGATTAAAAAATGTAAACTAGGAGAACGAGGTCAAGTCGTAAACCTTTGATCATAGAGTTATCATTGTAATACATGAAACTCATTTAGGTCAAACTCATTGTATAAATAGATATGTAATCTATCAAAATACATGTGTGTGATGAAGATTGTAGCCAAGAAGCACATCTATGGATTAGACTGATATTTTTATGCAGGAGAATAGAAAAAGATGAAACAGGTTATCAAGAATCATATTCAAGGCTACCGAGGAGAACAGAGGTATTGATCAATCACTATAGGTGATAAATATACATGTAATCTTTATTGGATCTGTAATCAGCAATTCTATATTGCATATACTCAAGACAATGAATATTTTTGACTACATTCTAACAAGTGTAGAAAATAGAAGAAATCCTTGAGAAAGGTGGAATTAACAATCCTTTATAAATCTCTTAACTGAGTGCACACTAAACAGTGTTACTAAAGCTCTTAACAGAGTACACCTTAACCAGTCTCTACATAATACTCCTAATAGGGTAGATCATTAGAAGTGATCAAAATTGTAAGCCTTAACCGGCCCCTTCCATTCTGCAGATAGTGAATCTTTGTGGGTTTCATCCCCACCGTAGTTTTTACCTTCTAACAGGGGTTTTCCGCATTGCCAAATCTTGTGTCATGTGTCAATATATTTCATGAATGTTTCTATGAATTTTTACATGCTAATTAAGTTTATGATTTAATATAACTTACACAAAGATAGAATAGCATATATGGTTGGTAATACAATTGATTACTAAAAGGATTAAGGTTAAGTGATAAAAATTTTAAGGGTACTGATTAACCCCTCCCCTCTCAGTACACATCATTCCATTATTTCCAACATAAACAACATATAGACAAGATGCAGAAAAGAATATTAAACCCATTGTTGACTCATTTCAATACATTCATGTGTGTGTGTGTGTGTGTGTAAGATCATATTTGTATAAATATACATATATGAGTTGCACATTGATATATATATAAAAAATAAGTAGAATACTACAGATATTTAATCTAGCCTAAAAATGATAAAATAGAGTTGTCACACGGGTGTACATAACACCCCTTAAAAAATGGCCAGCATAAAAGGAAAAAAATAAAAGGGGGGGTAACATGAATAAACACTGCAACAACAACAAAAAAAAGAATCCCTGCACATTATGGTAGCTCCTCTGCTACCTACAAAAAAATAAAAAATAAATAAAGAGAAGAGGAAAAATCATGGGAAACCCTAATTTCAAGTTTAGGGTTAGGGTAGAGAGGAAACAATAAGAGGGTTAAATAAAAGTTTCAAAATAACATAGTCATTTCATGTAAACATGAGAAACCCTAAATATGGTTTGAATAAATATGAATATAATAATTTTTTTTTTTTAAATTCTCTTGGTTAACATAAATTAAGAGGGAATTTTGTATTTGTTTTGTCTTTTAATTTTTTGGGGGGTGGATTATTTAGCTAGTGTAGAATTAAACTTAAAGGGAAATTTTAGAATTGGAGTGGAAAATCATACAATGTTAAAATAAAAAAATTATTAAAGTAACATGTTAATAAAATCATTAAAATATCATGCTGTACAATAATTTTGAAATCTGACTAATATAATGTTTAAAATATAAGGTTTAAAAATAAGAGGTTAGTGGTATAAATAAAATATGATTATAGTATATGGTTTTTTTTAAAATAATAGGTATTAATGTGTTTACAATAATATTATAATATTAGGGTTAGCAGTGTAACACCCCAAAATTGGCATCTTGCAACCCTAACCAATCTTGTTGCATTTGTCATTCTTCTAAATCATCAAAGTCCTATTGTACTAGGCAAATTCTGAGTTTTCACTGACTCTACTCGACCTGAGTGTCAAATGCAGAAAATCCTTAATCT
>MU225835.1:1734779-1748881 GCA_018584345.1 Thuja plicata
GGCAACAGGTCGAATCATGGAGGCAGGCAGGCTGAATAACTCATGTTCAGTTTTGTTTGTTCTCGATGAAGAATGACTATGTTGAAGTGTGTGGTTGATTTAGAAGGCCAAAATTAACTCATACAGGCAGTAACTAGTTTATAATATACATTTATAATAAAAGATTTTATATCATTATTTATAATGAGTCATTTAATTTTAAAAAGGTCATTAAAGTATTAGAGTTTATAATGTTATTATAAATAAGTCTTTTAGATTTATAAAAGTGAAATGTAATTAACTTAATTATTAATATTGTAAGGTTCTAATTTCAATATTAACTTTAATAATACATTGCTAAGGGTAAAAGTGAAATTATTATAGAATGATAATTCTAAGTTATTAGTTAATCGGATGATCGTTAAAAGACTTTACTAATTTCCTCTTTATTAAAATGTAATTATTCATATTTAAATATTTAAAACTAAATAAGGATAGTCACCCTAATTAAACCATATGGCTAACCCCTATCAAGGACTGTTGACAACTCAATCTTGGAAGACATGGTAATCGTTCATCATGATTTCCCTTGACTTCAATTAATTGAGATTAAATTAATCTAGCGATGTTGTAACCTCATCAGTGAACTTAGTAAACTCTTGTATCTCATCAACATGCAACACATTAGTTAAATTATCATATTTAAAAAAAAATGTTGGTGTATTTTTTCCTTCAATTTTGGGCATGATACATACCCACTGTTACTACAAAAATTGAAGAGGCAAGAGACATTGCATTATTTTTAGATGAAGACATTGATGATTATAAGAACATAAATTAAATACAAAGTCCTATTCAGTTGAATGTATTGAGCCCAGAGGAGCTTATGAATATTGCTACTTTAGCATAGCCAAGGGCAAGGAAACAAATTTTGAAGTCACATAAAAAGGATAGTGAATTATTGTCATTGAATTCACAATTTATGAGTAAGATAATGCTTGCAAAAGTAGTGAACCAAAATGAATCTACATCTATTCATGTGGAAATTTTGTTGAAGGAAGCTAATACCCACTTTGAATTATTAGAATAGTCAGCACTAACTAAAGCTCAGAGTGAGTATGAGGATCACAAACTTCATAAGCTTAAGGATGAGATGATTACTAATAAAAATTCATTGACTATAGATATTTAGTGTATCAAGGATGCATTGACAGAGGGAAGAAATATCTATAGAGGATGCATAGACTACATCGCTTTTATCACTTATGTTGATAAAGTGATTAACAAGTCTGAAGTCAAGTTAACTGAATTGACAAAATCATTTGACCCCTTGAATAAATTAGCTTCATCTCATGAAGTAAAAGTGACCATTATTCATGATAATATCAAGACACTTGTTACATAAAAAGAGAGAGTAAAAGAAAGCATTGGACAACTTAGGAGCTTCATTGTTCCTAAACTTGATATTTTAACTTGTAACTTAAAGAATGCAAAAAAGACATATGGGATGCTTGAAATGAAAAATATAATATACACTTAGGAAGCATATTATTTCATGTGTGGACATATTATTATCATGGAGACATTGAATAAAAATGGGATAATGATTATGTAGCTCTAAGGAGCAGTTTCGCTGATAATTTTAAATTGTTGTAAGTATAATTGCTTGTACAAATTAAGGATTTTGGTAGATAATTTTGGAGGTAGTTCCCAACATTTTCCATTGAAGTCAAAGGGGGGGAGATAAGATTAAAAAATGACATATCAATCTTAGGGGGAGAAAATAAATTGGAGATATAAGGAGAGATTGGGAGAGATAATGATTAATCTTTTTGGAGTTTGGCAATTTTGACACTTAGTCATTTTTTCACTAAGTGTTGCCATCAATTACAAAGGGTGAGATTTTTGGAAAGAGAAACTAATGGAGAGATTGTATAACCACCTTAATTTGGTCTATTCCAACTATGGACCATATTTTCCCTAAGTGTGATCATACCCCCCAATTATGTCCAAATGACCTTGTTACTGCTTGGCATAATTATTTTGAAATCAATTTAATCTCCTAAAGTGATCAAATAACTAAATTATTTGCTTTTAGCCAAAATCAAAATCAATCAAATACATGGCTAAAAATGATTAATTTGCTAGGAATTAAATAAATCCCTAAATCAATTATCCACTTGCAATTAGCCCATTCCCCTAGCCTATTTAATTTAATTAAAATGGATATAGTCCCCTTAATTATTAAAAAGAAATAAAATGCTTAAATAATTAATTCCTATATTTTTAAATGAATTAAATAAGTTTAATTCATTTAATTTATATTCTCTTAAACCCCTAACCTAACCTATCTCAACCACTTCTACCCTGAGTTCTAACCCATCTCAACCCATTCACCCTTGCTAATCTAATCCTAATTCTAAATTCTACCCTAACCCACATCCTAATGTTGTCACATTCCATTAAGTAATGATTAACAACTCAACCCACTTGAGAAAGTCCACTTTCTCAAACATGACTTTCCTAAGGGACCAACTTGCCAAGTTGAGTCTTACACCCTTCCCATGCTTCTTTAAGGCTTTAATTAATGCCTCATTAATGAAGATGTCTTAAGCCCATGTCTCCTCCATGCCTCATTAATGCCCAAGGCATTAATGGCTCTTACACCACCATTAATGAGTCCCTCAACTCATTAATGAGCCTTGTCCCGCCTCTCTCTCTCTCATTCTTCTATAAATAGTAGGTATTTTTTAGCACAAATGAGCCTTCATCCCATATTGTAAATGCATTGTTATGCTGTTGGAATAGACTTAGATTCATACTTCATTTCATAGTTTATGCTCATACATTGTTATTATCTCCATTTCTAGATTAATATGCATTGCGCTTTGAATAATAGCTTGTTTTAAACTAAATCTTTCATGCTAGGTTGTTTATGTCACTATTATTTAGCATAATCTAAGGGATTTTATGTTACATGCTACACTCATCCTAGATAGAAAGCAATAAGTCAAAGTTATGGTTTATATGCTCATTAACCCTTATTTTTCACTAACAGAATGACTTATTGAAGTGTTGTGTTGCAGATATCAGGTGCAAAAATATACACACACATTTCTAGCACCCATCGTGGGGCTTGATTTCCAACATGGCCTTATTTTCCATCACTTTTTCACTAATTTTCATGCCCAGAATCCTGTTACAAGCTCATTTTTTACCATTCTAGATCGCATACAGGATACGCCATCACACCACGATAAACGAGGCTCGCATCCAGGATTTCCCAGATCATTTTTAGTTTAGGATCGCATCTGGGGAGAATACTGTCACATCTAGTAAGAAAACTCACATACCATATACTGCATCACATTCAGTAAAATTTTAGGCTCGCATCTAGTTAGAAAGTTTGTGCATTTCATTTGCCTAACTCTAACATTTTGACAAGTTGTTTTTTTGGTATCTTACAGCCTAACAAGTGTTTATAGGTTGTTCTTGAAGGTTTTTGTGGGAGTTCACACAAACAGATACTAACTTGGTTTTTTAGGTTACCCAACCCCCCATCTTGACTTCTATTTTACTTGCTTTCCAAATTAAGATACATATTCCAATCTATCACTAAATTGACTAGAGGATTATGCTCTTTTCCTTTTAAGGAAAATCAAAAACTCATACATCAGTTTATGGATTGAACGGAATTTGGAGTTAACTAAACAAGCAAACACATCACCTAATTCTTTTTGGATCAGTAAATGAACAACACAAGTCACTAAATATTGCGGTTCAATGAACAACTAACAAATTTTTTGGTATCCTTGTGACTGCTAATGGCTCCTTTGCAATTAGGGTTCCACCTGCATGATAATGTTTGAAATTCACATCTGTATAACGAATTTTGGTGGGATCTTTTTCATCGATATTTTGGATTGTACTTTGGTGGCATGTGGACTAAATATTCAACTTGCAAAATTTTAAACTCCTGACCCGATGAGAGATATTTAATGGATGTGAATGTCAAATGTATTTTGAGGGATTAATTTTGCAATATCCACAATGTAAATGTGAATTTGATATAATTTGTTGAGCAATTATAGTGGATTCGAGATAGGAGATATTTGATCAAAAAATAAATATGTAATAGTTAGGTTTCTTTCCTCTTTATATTATTGTATTGAGTAATGAAGTCGGGTTTTCTTACTGGCTCTTTCTCGACTGAGCTCTTGAACCAGTTTTATTAATATAAATATATTAGTGGTATTCCCACTTTTGCTTTAAAAAAAAAAACTACATCGTATAATTTCTTGTTGGATTCAGAAAATGGACAATCAAAGCACTAAATATGTGGGATCAAAGAACAAGTTCAATTGTTTAATTTAGTTTGGATAAGTAATTGGACAAGAAACTCACTAAAATTTTATGGCTAATTCAACAAGGCAACTTTCCTTTTCGAGCAATCTTGTTTTTCTTAAATAGGAACAAACTAAATCAAGCTCAACATAGCTTGAAGGAATGAACTTTGCTTTACGTGTTTTGGGAGAAAATGGTTTAGATTAGGAGAGTATGCTCTTCTTCTTTAGAAGAATCAGAAATCCAGACATCCAAAGCTCGCCAATCCTTGGTACTCATATTTAAACAATAGAGGGCCTGTCGGTTGAGGAAAAAATCTCCCGAGAATGACCCAAGTGAGGACAGATTTTACGCCAACCCTTCCAAATCACTATAAATAATTGCTTCCTCGTAGGCTAAAGCCTCGGAAGACAGAGCTGGTTTTTTTCTTGGAATTTCAACATCATTCCTTGAACATGCTTGGGTGTATGTAGAGCGGAGCTGCTTGAATATTTCTTACGAGACTACATACATTCAGGTACTCATAGGGCTATATGCCTAAATTTTGCCTTGTGCAATTCTATGGGGGACAATTTTGAATGGACTGCCCAATAATCTACGACAACTTCAACTGAAAGAATTCCTGATTCATCCCCGAAAGGGTGATAATCTTTGTGCAAGGCAAAAAGTAATTTCCCCAAGACACTCATCATATTATGCCCTCACTTGCGTTTGGAGTTGGCTAATACAGTATCATGATTGGAGTCATTGCGTGCTTGGTGATGGTTGTATTCTGATTAGCATTTGAGTGTGTACCTAAGTTAATGAGAAAATATTTTCATCCTCCACCTAGAGAATAGGAAAAGATGAGTGTTTGTTTCATCCTGCTTACAATGCAAATCTTTTTGATGTGTTCAAAAGATCATTAAAAATATAAAGCTCCTCAAAACAATCAACAAGTTTCAAACCCTGGATTACAAGTGTTTTTCACACATTATGACACCTCCTAAAGCAATCTGGAAACAAACAACTTCACGCACTTTGAAAACAAACTTTTCAGAACTGACCAAAATTGACAAAGACATCATAAGATCGCATCCTAGATTTCCAAAGTTGCATGCAGTATTTAGGATCACATTTGGTATAGTGGCTCACATTTGGTCAGCACATAGTCACATCCAGATTCTAGGCTCGCATCTGGTGCCATCAGAGGCTCGCATCTGGGGGCTTGCATTCAGGACAAAGGGTACTTGTAGACATTTTTCCTAGAAATTCTCAGTTGATTAGGATACCCTTTTAGCTCTTTAGCTGGTTCTTGTTGTCTCTTCTAGTCTCCCTATTGAAATTCCAAAGATCTTTCAAAACTTCTACCTTGCATGCTTAGTTAGTCTTTCACGATCAGTTCAATACATGTGTTCTACCCATTTCCTACCACCAACTTGGTTCCCAGCTCACTATCAGAGCATTCTAACCCTCTGATGCTAGAATCATTTACATCCACCAATAATAAATAGTTACTTTTACCTAGACATGCCCACTTGAACAATCTAAAACTCTCACTTGCACTATTGGGAAATGTTGACAAAAGTTGAGGAACAACTTCATGGTTAACACAAGATGTAACAAGTACACTTCTAAAGGATTGAAAGTGCCTCCTAAAACACCACACTTTCAAGGAGAAACTTCTCTTAGTTCCATTCTCGATCTAGATTCCCCTCAAATGGATAGCAACACTCACAAATGGAGTGAGGCTTTTGAGGATTATAATGATGGCAAACACCAAAAACCTAAAGACATGGATGAGGAAGAAGGACCCAAGTTTCAACGTGATTTGTTTGGATCAGACAGTGAAGGGGAGATCCCTGAAGATGAGTACAAAAAACTTAAAGAGAGTAAAAGATTCCACAAGATATTGGAATAGATAATTGATGACGATAAAGAAAAGTACTTCCTCCATCTAGCATCCATAGGTGTCAAATTACCCAAGGATTATGATGTGGAAAAACTCAAAGAAAAGGAGGTACCAAATCTGATATCTATTCTCACCAAACAACTCAATCTGATGCAAATGGAGCTCACAAATCTCAAACAGGAGAAGGAGAAACCTAAAGCAAAATACTCTTTGGATGCCATTTGTCCATTTGCTTTTGACAAGAGTATCACTATGGTCCTATTTCCTCCCAATGTGGCAAGACCAAAGTACAAAAATTACACAGGAGAAACTGACCCACATGACCATTTGAGGGAATTTTGTGCTCTTAGCATAGAATACATGCACGAACCTACATACCTCATGCAAATTTTTTAAGGAAGTCTAGGAGGTAACGCCATGGAGTGGTTCTCAAAACTAAACCCTAAGGTCAAGACATTCAAGGAGTTGATCCAATGATTCATTCAACATTACTCCTACAACATCCAACATGATTTAACTATGATGGACCTATGTAACACCAAACAGCAAACTGGAGAATCATTTACACACTCCCTACAGAGATGGAGGAAGATTTTTGCACGATATTCAAGGGCCATTCCCAAAATAGAGAAGATGGAGATATTTTTTAATAATCTAGTACCTAAATTAAACTATGAATTGCAAATGCAAGACTCTCCAAGCTTCGAGATAATGATTAAAAATGCCCTCCGTATTGAGGAAGTTATGGTCAAAAGGGGAGAGATCACCCTTCAAAATGAAAACAAGACCAACAACTCCAACTCCAAGCCTAAATGGTGGAAACAAAACAAAAATATTGTTAATGAAATAGTGGTTGACACCTCTAACATTAATCCTAAACCTGAGGTATTCAATCTAAATAATGGCATGCAAGTGAGCAAGGATGCTAAAGAAACAACTCCCACACCCAAAGCAAAAAATGATAATAGCAAGGGTCGGACATGGACATCGAAACCTCAAAGAACATTCACTCTTTTGGGGGAGCCTCTTGAGACGGTTCTTAAAAAACTATTGGATAACAAATTTCTTACAATCCTAGATTCCAAACCATGGGAACCAATGGTCAAACCCAGGTGATGGGATGATAACTCTTAGTGTGTCTTTCACAAAAGAAAGGGACAAAAGATGAATAATTTCCTCAAGCCTAAACATGTCATCCAAGACCTCATTGAAGGAGGTAAGATCAAAGTGGATGGACACACTACCAATGAGGATCATACAGCATTCAACAAACCCTTTCCTAATTATGATCAAGGAGAAACATCTAAAGGGAAGAGTAATGAGGTAAACTACACCTATTCCAAAAATGACAATGTGATCAATATGCTTGACATCAAAACCGAATCCATCAATGTGGTCACAATCAAAGGTGTCTCATTCCAATCAAATGTTGTAACATGGAGCCAAGCACAGGTTACAATCAAAGGACCTCCCAAACCGACATCAACATCCAAGGTTCCTATTATAACTATTCCTAAACCAGCAGCAAAACACGTGGTTACTATTCCTAGAGGAAAATATGACTTGGTAGACCAATTGCAATGAACCTCTACCAAAATTTCCATTTTTGAGTTGCTCAAGATATCCACAGTACATAGGGAAGTCCTAGAACAAGCTCTACACGCTTCCAATGTTCCAAAAGATAGTGATATAGAAAAATTTCAAGCGATGGTCAATCACATCTCAGCGCCACACTACCTCTCCCTTTCTGAAGAGGATGGAAAGTCATTGATGCATCCACATAATCAACCCCTCCATATTGAAGTCCTTATTAATAAATCTCATGTTAGATGTGTGTTGATAGATGGAGGCTCAGGATTGAATATCTGTACACTGGATCTAATCAAGAGACTAGGTCTCTCAGAACAAAAAATTGACTCTAGAAGCAAGATAACCATCAAAGCTTATGATGAGGAAGAAAGATCCTCCAGAGGTCTTATTGTTCTACCTATCAGAGTCAGATTGATTGAGAGGAATGTCATCTAGTCAAGTTCTGGATCTACCATTGGCCTACAATATCCTAATAGGGAGACCATAGATTCACAAGACGCAAGCTGTACCATCCACTTACCATCAATGCATAAAATTCCCACATAATGGGGTAGAAGTGATGATCCCTACAGATGCTAACTACACCTGCAACAATATCAAAGAATTTAGCATGATCCCGCACAATAAAGAGGCTATGGATGTTGTGGCTCCTGAAACTACCAAGGACATGGTTATGAAGAGTTTTAGAAAAACCTTGAAACTTGATGAAACAGGTATGGGAGAGTACAAGCTGGACCTGACTCCCTCATTGACAGAACTTCTGGTATCACCAAGATCCTACGGAAAACCTTCAACAACATTCACACCTATAGCATCCAAAGAACTAGAAGTACACAAAGCAACTGGCATGGTAAAGGCATCCACATCTTCTTCAGATAACACAGAAGAACAAGCAGTCTTAGACTGGCTTTACAAAGGAGAACCGGTGAAATCTGAGGTCAAACATGTGAAGATAACCCCAGAACAATATGGAAAGGGATATGATTTCCTCACACAAATTGGTTACAAAAGAATGGGACCTCTAAAAGAAATGGGATGAGGGCTTATTGAACCTATACCCATGGAGTTCTGGAATACCAGAGATAAAATAGGACTGGGTTTTATTGCTAAAACTGATAAACCTGCTTCAAAAGAGAGTATGCACTCAGATAAAGGGAGTGATGAAATAGATGAACTAGAGTAGTGGTCCTATGAAATATTGTTACATGTTGGTGCACAGGACCCCAACTACCAAGGAGAACACTATGTACCTAGCTTTGAGGTACCACAAGATCTTCACATCCCTTTGCTAGCACAACCTCCCATTCAAGAGGTGGGAGACACCATAGCAACAATTACTCAAGAGACACCCCAGCCACAGAATCTACATCCTAACTGGGGGTAATTAGTCACAATTTCACATGTCCTTGATCTACCCCACTTTGATCTACAAGCAGCTAATAGAGTACATCAGATAACCATTGCTAAATACTTAAAAAAATATGATGATGATGTAACAGACTCTCATGACTATGAATAGGATCGACTATCTATCACCTCTGAAGATATTGGAATAGATAAAATTCACATGTTTGTAGCTCCCTCAGCTCTTAGTAAATGATCTGACACTCCTCTCAATGATGTGGATCCTCCTGAAGTAGAAGAAGAGTTCCTTCCCCCGATCATTGATGAAGACACCGGTGAATACATAAATCTAGAATAATTTCATAGGCTACAAGCAAGAAGCCTCCTTTTACGGAGAGATGATAATGAGATTTCTACTGACAAGTCACTAGATTTTGATCTGCATATGACTAAAAATGACCCTTTTAATGATGATCTCACTCTTATTGATCTAAATATCAAAGAAATTAACTTAACAGATCGTGTCATGTCGATTAATGGTCTTGATGCTAACACGATGTTGTCCTTCCTAAAGACTAACTCCCTCACATTAGTACTTCCTAACCTAATTAATTAGACTAAAACAAATCCTACTCCTATCCTTGAATTTTCTAATGGCCACTCCCTAGCTTGTTATCTTAATGCTTGTGAACCTTACCCTTTCTCCACCAAAGCAAGGAGCGAGAACATGTCACAGGAGGATATCAAGTTTCTTAGTCAAAAAATAAAAAATAAAAAGAAAAAGTGGGCTGATGGTGAAAACCACTCTATGGCAGTATCAGATCCCAAAATAGTAAAGAAAAAAGACATATCCAATGGTGAAATCCTCTCTGAGGTGCCAAACGATGAGACTCTTGATATCCTCCCTGAACACTTTCAAGAAATATACTCAGTGTTGATTGAACCAACATAGCCAGTAAATTTGGGCAATGTTGATAATCCTCAAATAGTACACCTTGCACAATCCTTATCAAAAGAGGAGAAGACACAGTTCACAGAGTTCTTGAAGGAGAAGAAGATTAACTTTGCATGGTCTTATACTGATATGCCAGGGCTAGATCCCAATCTAATCATGCACCACTTATCTATATCTCCCAGGATCAAGCCCATAAAGCAAAAACTTAGAAAGATGCATCCTCATGTTGCATTATTGGTAAAAGTAGAGCTAGAAAAGTTGTTAAAAGTAGGATTTATCAGAGTCATTGCATATGCAGGATGGATCTCCAATGTGGTCCCCGTATCTAAAATTGATAAATCTATCAGGATTTGTACTGACTTCAGAGACTTGAACAAAGAATGTCTAAAAGATGACTTCCCTCTACCTAACATAGACATGATCATAGATCTTACAGCATGCTACCAGATGTATTCATTAATGGATGGATTCTTGGCCTATAATCAAGTCAAAATTGCCCCTGAAGATCAAGAGAAAATTGCATTCACATGCGCATGGGGCACCTTTTTTTGGAACGTCGTGCCATTCAGGCTAAAGAATGTCAGGGTAACATACCAAAGAGCCATGAAAACAATATTCCATGACATGATGCACAAGAACATGGAGGACTATGTAGATGAAACATTGGCTAAATCCAAAGAAAGAGGTACTCACATAACTTCTACACTTCCTTTGGCAATGGTGTTTGTTCCACCTTCTTCTCTTCACTAGGCTTAAGCATGATAGCATAGTGTAATCCTTCTCCACTCTTTACTCTCTGCAAATACTCTTTACCTCCCTATAATAAGACATTAGTCTATGCTGATGTAGACCCCTCATCATCCACAAGTGATTGAATTTTATAAGTGACCCCATCTTTCTTGAAAGAATAAGAATTTTTCTCTCCATCATGAATTGTCTTCCTATTAAACTACCATGGCTTACCTAAGAGTAGGTGGCATGCATCCATTGGGAGTAAATCACATAATATTCTATCCACATACTTTCCTATTGAGAAATTAACCCATGCTTGCTCATTAAAAAGAACATGCTGACCCTTATTCAACCATGTCACTCGGTATGGGTTTGTATGGAGTATTTTTGTCAATCCTAATTTGCTGACTGCCTCCTCTGAGATAATTTTATTAGTAGACCCTGTGTCTATAATCATCTTGTAAACTTTCCCAAGAATCTTGCACTTTACTCTGAAAAGTGTCCTCCTTTGTTTAGCTTCTTCTTTGACAAGCACTTTAATGAGTATTCTCCTAATCATGAGATTCTCCCCACTTTCTGAATCAAGGTTGATTTCAGGAGCTTTACCACTATTATTATATTCTTGGGAAATATAATTTACCCTCTTCTCACCATGTGAGCTAGAAGCTTTCTCTGGGCACCTATAGGCTAGATGGCCTAGTTGATTGCAATGAAAGCATTTCATGTTTGCAAAGTGTGAGGCTCTTCCTGAACCTCCAAATCTACCTCTTCCTCCACCTTGGAATCCTCTTCCTCTATTCATGCTGCCTCTTCCACTGGTCTCATTGACTATCTGAGTCAATTTAGCTTCTCCTTGGGACCTATAATCACTGCCTCTACCTACAAAGCTGCCTCTTCCTCTAGTTTATTTTCCCCTACCTCTTCCTCTAGAGGTTTGATCATGTTTTCTCTTACTCTTTTCTTCTATCTTTAAATCCATTTAATAGCATTGTCTCACACTTGTTAAGGTAGCAAGACTCATCTCCTCTTGTATAGACCACTTGAGGCCATTTTTATATCTAGCTAATCTAATGCTCTCATCCTCCACTATCTTAGATCTTAAACATAACTTCTGAAACTCCTCAGTATATGCTTGGACTTCAAGATCTTTCTGCCTGAGGTTTTGTCTCTTTCTATACATTTGAACTTCATAGTCATCTGGGAGATTGGTCTATTTTAGCTTGGCCAAAATACCCTTCCATGACACAATAGGGCTCTTTCCCTCTTTCTCCCTCTCATTCTGAACACATTTCCACTAGGTAAGTGCTGGTCCTCTCAATCTAGACTTAGCCACCTTTAAATTTTGAGCATCTATCACTCCATCACATTCAAAGTGATTCTCAAGACTATCTATCCAGTCCAAAACTAAATCAACATCCATTTGTCCACTAAATAGTGGAATACCCTCCAAGGCTTTACCACTTAAGGCTTTGAGTGCCTTCAAGAAGGGTTCCTCTGGTAAGACCAGATTAGGGGTAGGTGCTTCTTCTTCTAGGTCCCACTCCTTCTCCTTAGCTTCTTTTTCCTCTTTCTAGTCTACCTTGTCCTTGACTCTTTCAGCCTTGTCTCAAACTTCATCCAAGAGTTTCTCCATTTGAGCCAATCTCTCTCTCAAAAACTTGTTATCCTCTTCTTGTTCTTCAACTTTCTTTTCCAATTCAGCATTGGTCACCATCCTACTAGATGCACTAGATTCCTCACTTGAATCTTTGGTCTGCAACATCCACTAGCTGCACTACTACTTCTCCCAAATCTTGAACTTGGGCACTACTACCACTCTGATAGGGAGACTCCTTGGTGACCTTCTAAGCTTGCTTGAACTCTTCTTAGGTCTCTCCTAGGACCTCTAGGGCTTCCTCAATCCACCCTCTAACACTTGGAAAGATTCAATCCTTCCCTCCATTCCAAGAGTCTACCTATCTTGTTAGGTTCACCATTCTTATGTTCTACACAAACATTCCTCCTAAATGACTCCAAGCCCTAATTTTAGTTTTGGATTTGCAGGAGGGCCGGGGCTTCAATCAACTCCATTCTTGGATTGCAAACTAGGTTTAAAGCTACCAAGTTGAACCATTTCTCCATTGCTGCCCTTGTAGCCTTTTTCACCAATTAGGCCTCCTAAAAAGTAGGACAACACTTTTTCAGTGCAAAACCTTCAAAGGACCCCCAAATCTCTTTTGGCAGTTTGCAAGTAAAGAAAAAACCCACCAAGATTTTCAAGGTCTCATGGTCTGACACTATCCGTACACCCTGTTTCTGGAATATGGCTTCTTTCTTGTTTTTGGACCAGTTTTAGGTCTTTGGCTTCAAAACTTGGTAAGCTGATGTCTTGGGCACTCCTCCACATTACTGAATACCTACATAACATCACTCATGACATCCATGGCCTTCTTGGCTCATGAAAATAACCTCCTGCAATTTAAAGCTATCTGCTACTTGATCTTCCTAACCGGGCTTTTCATCTAGCTCGCCTAGGGCAAGATCCTAAAAATACTTGCTTGCATTTTCAGAGTTCCTCCTTCCAGATTCTCAAAGCTCCATGGACCTAGTCTCCATCCCCAAGTGGTCATATAGAACCAATGGTGGAAAGTGGAGTTAGGTCCACATCTTTGCTTCTCAGTCAGAACTAGACAGCAAACAGTCCAAAACAAAAGAATTTACAAACTACAAAATAAAAGTAACAAAAAAACAAACTAACTATTGGAAACACTTCACAACATATGCACAAATGGATTCCACTAATAACAGTCACAATTTCAATCCACCTTCATCAAATTTCACCTTTTTTCATTCAAACTCTCTATTGTTTAGTATGCAGTCTGTACACAATAATTGTTGAACACCCAAATTAGGGTTTTTCTCCACATATATACCCTACCTCAGATGTTTTAACCCTTGGTTAAACTTCATCTACTCTAAACACCGAAGTGCTTAAGACAACCCAAATGTTGTCAACAAATTTTGAAAAGTTGCTAATGTTGCTATGCAACATTTTTACATCTTTTTCACCACTTCACTTTTCTTGTGTTTTAACACCAATCTCACCTATCTAACCTTAGTTAGACCTCCTAGGGTATCCAAGGACCCTAAAAACCTCCATGACATCACCCTAATAGTTGATGACATCATCAAGTATAGTTCACTAAAAGAGCCAAAATGAGCTATTTTAACATAACAGAGAGCTTGATTAAAACCTAACTTAACCACACTTGGTCCACATGACCTTAT
>MU225835.1:1749386-1771730 GCA_018584345.1 Thuja plicata
AGAGTTACACATATATGGTGACTCCCAACTAATTATCAATCAGGTCAATGGGGAATATCAAATGAAAGATGAAAATTTGATGCCCTACAAGCAACTAGTTGATGACCTGAAGAAATACTTTGTCTTCATCACCTTCCAATAGATACCAAGATCAGAGAACAAATCTACACACGCTATGGCTACTTTGGCATCCATGTTACAACTAGAAGAACATCAATTTTTCTATGACTTATTGGTGGAAGAACTATCCTATCCTACCTTTGATACCCCTAAGTACTAGGTAATATGTGCTTTGAATGCCCTAGATCAATATCGGTATGCCAATATCATTGCTTACCTTTCCAACCAAACTATCCCTAATAATCTATCCAAAAATGAGAAAATATCCTTGATTAGGATAGCATTGTGTTATGTCCTCATAACTAACAACCTATATCGATGAGGTCTTGATGGTACACTTCTTAGGTGTTTAGAATGTGAAGAGTCTGATTTAGCATTAAAATAAGTCCACAAAGGTGTATGTGGATCACACTCGAATGACTTTTCATTAGCGAAGAAACTGCTCAGAGTAGGCTATTACTGGCCTACCATGGAGAAAGATGCTATTCAATTTTCAAAAACATGTCTTAAATGCCAAACATGTAGAAATTTTATCCATGCTCCTGCCAAAGAACTTATACCTTTCATAACACATTGGCCATTTCAGCAATGGGCCTTTGACTTGGTTGGACAAATACATCCCAACTCTTCAAATGGACACAAGTTCATCATTACGGCCACTGAGTATTTCACAAAGTGGGTTGAGGCCGTGCTGCTAATCAAAGCCACTGGCAAATAGGTGGCTATATTCATTCTGAACTACATTATTTGTAGATTCGGGATACCCTCTTCAATTGTAACAGATAATGGGGGCCAATTTAAAAATCAAGACATTGATGACCTTTGTGAACAACTCCACATCACTCAAAATTGCTCCTCAATCTATTACCCTCAAGGTAATGGACAAGCTGAGGCATCCAACAAAAATATTCTCAAAATCCTACACCGAACTGTAAGTAAGTTTGGCAGAGACTGGAATCTACAACTGAATCCGGCACTATGGGCCTATAGAACAAGCATAAGAACACCAACTGAAGCCATGCCATTCTCTCTAGTCTATGGTGCTGAAGCAGTACTACCTATTGAGGTTGCAATCCCATCTTTGCAGATATATTTACAAGGTCTTGTTACTGACGAGAAATACTACATAGATAGGGTAAATTATCTGGAGTTGCTAGATGAGTGCAGAAAACAAGCGTTCGATCACCTAAAAGTGTATCATGCACGTATGTCCAAAGGTTACAATAAAAAGGTAAAGCCATGAAAATTTGAAGAGGGAGATCTCGTCCTCAAAGAGAATCCTAAGAACCAGCCTAACAAAGAGCAAAAAGGAAAATTTGAACCTAACTAGCTAGTACCATATGTCATCACTGCCACTTTTGGGACTAGATCTTATCAACAAGATACACTTGAAGGAGATGTTCTTCCAAATCCTATTAATAATCTACATTTGAAGTGGTTATACACTTGATGTTTGGCTAGCAGAGCCTATACAGCAAAAAGTTCTTGCAAAATACCAAAAACATTCAAAAAATTGATCCTGAAGAAATCCGAAAATAGTGGAAAAGGTCCTACAAAAAGGGTATCCTTGGTGAAAACCTGGTAAACAAGTACCATGATACTACAAAAACATTCAAAAAATCAAAAATAGAAAAAAAATTACAAAAAGAGAAAATTGCCTTGATGAGCACCTGGTAAAACAGGCATCTTGGTAGCAAAAAAATAAAGAAAAGAATCTTTCCAAGTGGTGAAAACCTGGCAACCAGGCATCACTTGTGATGCTATGCTCCATCTATCAATGCACTACTGATACTAAGCCTTCATGATTACACCTATGCTAACGCTGATTTCATTTCCTAAATGGCTATCTTATCCTCGCTTGGGATTTGTCTACATTTACGTCTTAGGAATAAGTTATTCAGCACTGGGGGCATCTTTTCTAGCATGGTAGGTTGCAGTTGCTAGGTTTCTCTAGGATGGTTTTCCTCATGAACACAATGTTTCTTGATACATGCAAAACACATGTCACTTTCCAAAACCAGGGTGTCTTTTTACACATCCCATATCTAGACATGACATTTATAGTGACGGCATTCCTACGAGGCTATATTGGGTCACAAACATGAAAGGATTATCCTCTCAATGCACAAACATGGAACACCATATTGCTTATACTCCAATTTCTGATTGATGAATCTCTACTATGTTTGACATATGAATGAACAAGTACTACTTAAACACATAGTTTGGTATTGGTTTGATTATGATTCTTTCATGTCCTGGTGATGTTTTCAACTAGGGGCATCTAAGTAGTTATAAATTTTAATTGATTGATTCACAATTGATGATTTCTTGTGTCTTCTTAGTTACTCAATTATGTTTGCGCAAAGACAAAGAGTCACCAGGATAGGGGGCATAATGTTTTCTTGAATTTATGCGTATGGTGATTGTTCTAAATGATCCTATAAATTTCACCTAACTTGGATGTTTATGGTAAGAGCTACTACTATGGGTGGATAGCCACATATATCTTGATCTTCGTTATGTGTAAACTACGGTGAGGTTGAAATGATTTCCTTATCTTTTTTCTGATCCAAATTCTCACTAAGGTATACAAATCATAATGTACCCAAGGATATGAATTTTCAAGGTCATTACGGGTCCAATATCTTGCCTTAATCAGAATCTTGTATATTAAAAGGAAGGTGACTATTTTTTTATCCTAGCTCCTATGCCTTGATGCCTAAGTCTATTTCTGACATTTCAATAAAACATAGTATTCATATTATCATAATATTAGTGGGTATTAGTGATGGTTGTACTATCCAGCGGTTTCCATTCTGAAAAGTGCCCAATGATGATAAAGAGCTATATATTTGCATACCAGTGACAAAGTCCTAAGAGTCTACATATAGTTGCATTTAGAGATTGCATGATACATTTATAAAAATAGTAAACGCATAAAGACTTTTTGTACTCAAAACCGCTTTCTATCTTCTTCTAAAAACATCAATTTAATTACATCATCCATATTACTGATATATCTATCATTGCACATTCATAGCATACATTTTGCATTCATGAAAAGAAGCAACAGGAAAATACAAAAATAAAGCATCCATGTATTGCATTTTTACTTTTTCATCCTAAAGTACATCCATACATCTATATTGCATAAGCGCAAATCAAAAGAAACATACATTTGCATTTTCACATGAGTATAATTTAAAACATATTTATATCAGTAATCAAATCAAACATGATGTCTAACATCTAACTCATCAAAGAGACCAAGATATCATCACATGTGCAAAATACATCTACCACATCTATCAAAATAAAAAGAACTCATAAAACATATCAGAATCAGGAACTTGCATCAGATATATCTATCAAAACATGGTATAGATCAAAATATAGAACAGTATGCATAAAGAGTATTAGAGTATCAGTGAGGCCAGATAAATCAAATATACATGTATAAATGTCATATACAAAAATGAATCTCAGAAGGATCTAGATATACAAGTGTAAGGTCAAGATATACATATAAATGGTACAAATATCAACTCTGCCCCACCCCCTCTCCCTGATTAGGAGGAGGGGGAGGTGGTACAAAAGGAGCTTCTAGAGGTGGCATAGCCCCCTCTAACTGCTGAGTCACTCGAGAAAAAGAAAGAGCTCTCTGGCCCTCTAAAACTGCTGCATGATACAAGGCATAATAATAAGTGGCCCTCTTTCCCTGATGAACCATTGTCCGGGCATGTGCATCCCTCTTGGCTCTAAGCTTCTCACCCTACCTATCCCTCTTTGCTCTTTTTCTCTCCAGCTATATATCCCTGTCTACCAGTAAAGCATCTGTAGTCGTAACTCGGGCCTCCAATGTTGTAATCCTAGCTCGGAGCTGCTCTCTCTCCTGCTCACATCTAGATAGAGGATCTCCGTCTCTACCTATATCCTACTCCTAGGACCTATCCTATCCTTTGTTTGGTGGCCTATCCTATGACCCCTACCACCTCTATCACTTCTTCTCTCCTGTAAGCAATGGACTAGTATCTCTCTGAGGGGCCACAAATCTGAACCTCTGGTGCCTACCCTGCCCACTACTAATGGCTCCACCTATATCTATTTCCTCACCACCACCAACCCTATCATCCCCATCATGACCATCATCAGGAGGAGGATGCCTTACATCTCTACCATCCCTGCCACCATCGCGACCTCCATGCCTGTCAGGAGCCCTATCTCTCTATGCACCGCCCCTACCCCTGGCTAGTCGATCATCAAGATCATAGTCTAAGGGCTCCTCTATGCGAGGAATGATCTCCTTAGGAATAATGAACCAAGGAAAGGGGTACTGAAGCATCTCAACAGCATATCCATCAGACACGCCGGCATCAGCTACATCAGGATAGAGATCCCAGTCTACTCCCACCATATCACAAATCTCCTGGTGAGCTGTCTCATACTGTAATTGTGCCCCCCATAATGGTGTCTCATCTCTAGTCTAGGCATATACAACAATGTCCTCTATCCTACCCTATCAACGACCATACTATTTCAACACTCTAGTGATCACGAACTTCTCTATAATATATCTAGTCCTGCCAATGAGATATCGGCTCTGACATAAGTAAGGTACCTGTCGTGCATCTAAGGTCCACACCTTGCAATCTAAATATGGTCACCAAATGACCTCAGTCATATCATCAAAAAAACAGCACCAATACTTGACCTTTCCCAGATGGGGCTGCTGAAGAAGACCTATATACATATAAACATAGGGTTGCTTTGGTGCCCTCTGTCTGTCTACAATCGGCCATGTCACAGAGATGTGCTCCCAGGCCCAGATCTGGAGAATAAGGATCCCAACAGTCATACTCCATGTGTAGTGGTATACTATCTCATGTAGCTCTCTGTACATATGGGCTAAGATACAGCTCCCCCATGCAAATCTCCATCAGTGAGTAACCATCTGCTCTATCATATCTACCTAGCCAACCATAAATCCATGCTGGCCCCTATCTAGCATCAGGATGTCACCTACCAAACCTGCTAGGTACATAAATAATCAATTTTAATGATCGACCATGTAGTCCCAAGATAGATATCTCTTGTCGATGGTGTCATCCTAAAAATATCTATGCACAGCACTAATCGCCACAGCTACCATCGACTCAAATCGCACCTCATGCCTGATCATCGGCACCCAAAGTATCTGCCAGACCTCCTTCAGAGTCACGGTAATCTCACCAATTGGAAAATGAAAGGTGTTGTGCTCTAAGTGTCATCTCTTGGCCAGAGTAGTCAACAACCCATGGTTTACCCTGATCTCAGGTAAACCCATCAATGAATGCAATCCACATCAGATCACGGTAGTCTACTCATCATTTGACAGTTGTCTAGACAATGCTAGCACACGACCAGGGTAAGTGCCGTGAAATGTGACTACCTCAAACTAGATCTATTTTGGACAAAAATGACAAAATATCAGTATCCTATCTACAACAAAGGGGCAAGCTCCTAATCAGCTAAGTAATTCAAAGTTCACAATACGCAAATAGGTCAAACAAATCAAAATTCTAAGTTTCTTAACCAAATATGATTCTAAAATAGAAGGGTGCGATCCATTTTACCAGATGCAACCCTGGAAATATAGGATGTGATGGAGTTTACAGGATGTGATCCCTGAAATATGGGATGCGATCCTAGATGTCAAGTATGAGACTAAGTGGATAGGGTGTGACACACTGATGAATTTCACCTAAAAACAAGCCAAAAACAATGAAAATAGATGTGATCTAGGGTATCTTGGATGTGACGCAGGAATCCAAAAAAACTGGATGCGACATGGGATTTGCAAGTTGCGATCCAGAATCCTGGATGCGATTCAAAATTACAAGGGCTATAAAAGCTACAAAAATGCATAAAATTGAAATTTGCAAATTTCACAGGGTAGTTTATCGAGCACTTACTGATGGTGGGTAGTCAGCTAGGTGCTGATGTCAATAGCTCATCTCAAAATGATACTTTCTCATAGGGACTACCATCTTCTCTACAGAGCTCTCTAAATTACTATGGAGGAAAGTGAAAATGAATAGTGAAATGGTAAATTTTGAGACTTATATTGGTCTTTTGAGTAATTTAGGAGTTCTGAAACTCCTCCCTGGAAACTACAACTATATTTCTGTTCTCTTTTTCATCAATCGGGAACCAAATCAAAGGTGCATACGATGTTTTCAGCAGCACAGTACCATGTTTACGACAATTTCAAAAATTGCAGATTTGCTTCATTTGTTCCAAACATCGGTCAACATTGCACATTTTCTCATAAATCTTGGTTTGACATCATTTTATCAGTCTCACCACTCACATTTTCACATAATTAACTTGTTAATCATGTGTTTATTTTTAAATACACCTTCTTTTCTACTTCTTCTACTCCATTCTTTCTTGTCCTAACCGCTTCTTGTAAGTGATACATTCTTTCAACTGAGGGATTTTATGCTTTTCCTTTGATTTCATTCCCGAGGGGGCATGATCATACTATCAATCAGTTAATTTTTTTCTCAAAACTGCATTAAAAATGACTTTGTTATCAAACAAACTAGGGGCATAACAGTTTCCTTGACTAAGTCAGAACTGTTAGATAGAAAGCTTTGGTTCTCATGAGCTGGATATCTTATGTTTTCTCATTTTAAAAGATTTTTATTAAGCTCTTGGCAGCTTCATACTAGCTTTTTGGATGACAACCAAGTTTAGAATTAGTATTATCAATCTTTGGATGACAACCAAGTTCAGAATTGGTATCTTTAAAATGTTTTATTGATCTTTGGACAACAACCAAGTTCAAAATCAATTCTATCAGTTTAGTTTGATCAAGTGTGAGACTGATCTCATCAACATTTTGTTCGACAACCAAGAATGGGATTCTCAATCTTTCTGAAGTCAAAATCAAAAACTTTTTTTGAATCAATGCGCTGCTCGCACATCAATTCAAACAGGGGCAAGTGTAACCACCTAAATTTGGTATGTTCCAACTATGGACCCTATTTTCCCTAAGTGTGATCATACCCCCAATTATGTCCAAATGACCCTATTACTGTTTGGCATAATTCTTTTGAAATCAATTTAATCTCCTAAAGTGAGCAAATCACTAAATTATTTACTTTTAGCCAAAATCAAAATCAATCAAATACATGGCTAAAAATGATTAATTTGCTAGGAATTAAATAAATTCCTAGGAATTAAATAAATTCCTAAATCAATTATCCACTTGCAATTAACCCATTCCCCTAGCCTATTTAATTTAATTAAAATGGCTATGGTCCCCTTAATTACTAAAAAGCAATAAAATGCTTAAATAATTAATTCCTATATTTTTAAATGAATTAAATAAGTTTAATTCATTTAATTTATATTCTCTTAAACCCCTAACCTAACCTATCTTAACCACTTCTACCCTAGGTTCTAACCCATCTCAACCCATTCACCCTTGCTAATCTAATCCCAATTCTAAATTCTACCCTAACCCACCTCCTAATTTTGTCACATTCTATTAAGGAATGATTAACAACTAAACCCACTTGAGAAAGTCCACTTTCTCAAGCATGACTTTCCTAAGGGACCAACTTGCCAAGTTGAGTCTTACACCCTTCCCATGCTTCTTTAAGGCTTTTATTAATGCTACTCATTAATGAAGATGCCTTAAGCCCATGTCTCCTCCATGCCTCATTAATGCCCAAGACATTAATGGCTCTTACACCACCATTAATGAGTCCCTCAACTCATTAATGAGCCTTGTCCCCCCTCTCTCTCTCATTCTTCTATAAATAGTAGGCATTTTGGAGCACAAATGACCCTTCATCCCATATTGTAAATGCATTTTTATTCTATTGGAATAGACTTAGACTCATACTTCATTTCATAGTTTATGCTCATACATTGTTATTATCTCCGTTTCTAGATTAATATGCATTGCGCTTTGAATAATAGCTTGTTTTAAACTAAATCTTTCATGCTAGGTTGTTTATGTCACTGGTATTTAGCATAATCTAAGGGATTTTATGTTACATGCTACACTTATCCTAGTTAGAAATCAATAAGTCAAAGTTATGGTTTATATGCTCATTAACCCTTGTTTTTCACTAACAGAATGACTTATTGAAGTGTTGTGTTGTAGATATCAGGAAAATATACACACACAGATTATATATTTTCATTAATGAAAACTAAAGATCTTATATATTATTGGCTGACACAATTCTATGATATCAAAGGTTAGAATGTAAATTTGGCCATGTCCATATTTATCAGCACAGTGATACAGTTTTGGTATTGAGATTGGTACGGACACATATGATAGAATTTTGATGTGCAGAGATTATTCAAAGATGATATTACTACCTATGTTTATGATTGCAAATATTGATGTTGAGATTTGATGGAGTTATAATTTGTTGAGTATCAGGTTAATAGGTCAGAGATAGAGACACTTGATCATTAGATCGTACAGTGATCCTATTGGATTGATGGTGTAATTGGTTTGATCAATGGAGGATTTAGAGATGAAATGTTACATTATATATATGCTATGATTTGGGTTAGCATGAAGATTTGATAAGGTATTTGGTTGACACACTACATGTTACTTATTTTGCTTATGGCCAATAGTGTTAATAAACAGTTGATATATAAGATCAATTTTTTGAGATGGGTCAAATATAGAGATAGAATATTGTGATGTGAAGGTTAAGGAATGTGACACACTACTAAACAAACACCATTCAAAAAAAATCATGTTAGTTGATCCATTATATACTTCACTGAAACTGTATTAGCATACTTGATGTTGTTTGTCAGTTCATGATTTGGATTGTGAGTCCTATTCCTTTTGTATCAAAATGATAAGGAAATGAGCCTTGTTGGTTTTTTGGCTATTGAGCAGTGAGCTCTATGATGTAAGATTGAATGCATGTGCATTCCCCTCTTATGCAATTTCACCCTTAAAAGGGAATTTTATTTCTGCAGAAGTAAAACAATTGTGGGTTCCATCCCCACCATGGTTTTTTCCCTGATAGGGTTTCCATGATAAAAATTTATGGTGTTATAATGTTATGGTTGGTGTGTTATGGTTTACTTTCAATTGTGTTAATTTCATTGATATGCAAATTATAGTTGAATGTTGAACTGGAACATTGATCCCCCCCCTCTTAGTGTTCTTCAATCCTAACAGTAATCTCCATCTTTTGTATGTTCTCTCAAGGCTAAAGTACTCATCCCTTAATTTATGTACTTCTACATGGTTCTCACAATCCTACCCAGATTGAATTCCCACTCTATGTATTTTTTTTTTATTGGTAGTAAAGGGTTTTTCTTATATTCATAAACTTTTTTTTTGCAGGGTCATACCTTTCAAGAATTGCCTACATTAATTATGTATTCACAAAAAATATTCAAAACAACTAATTTTCCCAAAATTAACTTCCAAGGATCACCGAAAAGACCGGCTGCACACCTTCTTTTGTATTGGAACATGAATAAATCATATTCCCTTAAATTTTCCCAAGTGTTACCATGGTCCTCATACCTATCTTCCAACCCATCTTCTCCAGGTTTAATTCTCTTTGATCTTTGCTCAGAAATATGGAATTGATCTAGAAGGTATTGATTTAACGACCCACCTTCATTTTTATGTCTTTTAGGTTTAATTTATTTTCCATCCCCTATTTGAGGTGGGTCTTTTTTATTTTGCACCCTAGGTTTCTTTGAAGAAGATGCATCCATAATGCTTGATAAAAAAACAAACTAGGTAAGTTTCAGAAACCTACTTGATCCTCTGTCAATTTGAGACATGGAATTACGCAAACACTCCATGGATCCATGCTGACCATTTAGAATGTGGCTCCTAGATGTTCAATAAAAGGCAATTTATCTTATTTCACAATCTTGTATGCAGAGGTTACATCCATGTAATCCAACAATGATCATTAAATGCTTGTTTTCAAATCTTTATGTTGATGTGACATTTATCAATATGCACTATGTTTTGCACTATATCTCATTTATTGTTCTTTCCTGAAATTGACGAGATTCCTTATATGTTTCTTTGATACCATATTTATTATTCCTAGTGACTCATTGAAGAATTAATTTAGAGTTATATCAATAGTCTCAAGGGAAATAAGAAATTTTATCAAGAAAATGTTAGGTAACTACTTTGATGAATCCTTTCCTATGTAACATCAGATTTTGTACTATCCTTTTTTCTTTCTTAGATCTTTGTGTTTCATTGATGATCATTTTTTATGAAGCAACCTTATCTTATATCAATGTTTTCATTTCAATAAAACCTCTCGTTAGCTAGATCCTCAAAATATTTTATCAAAGTTCTTGTCTGCTTGATAAGTTGTTTTTGGTGAAGAAATAAGTAGACCTCTTTGATGCATCTTTTTGATGTAACATTTAGCTTCATAGTAACTATTTCAACTTTATTATATCTTCTAAGTTTCTTTGATAGAATATTGTTTAGGACATTATCACTTTGGTATAAATTTTTATTCATTGCAACCTTCAATATGATTAATTGATACTCTTATTTCAATGAGATAAAAATAGAATTCTCTGATATACTCTTTTCAATGGAACACCTCTTTTTGAGAAAACTTCTTCAATCTTTCTAGATATGTGTCATTTTATCAATGTTCTCTTCTTTCAGTGATACCGCATGAACGTTACATTGAAAATAGGATTTCAATGTAACTGTAGCTTTGGTGTAGCACTTCAATTTTTATGAGGCATTCATAGTTTTACAGATGAGCCCATTTTTGATAAAAGATATGTACTACCCTATCAATGGATTTCCACACAGAGATTGCAAATTGACTAACAAAACCCTAGGTTTTCTTTGTCCAAAATCTTTGTTTCAGCAAGATTTATAATGAATACCCTTTTCGATGTAACTTTCCACTTTGGTAAAACATACTAGGCTTTGTTAGATCCTTCATCGATGACCTTAGTTTTCATGGGACCTATATGATTCCTTTTTAACAATTTTCTTTTCAATTTGAACACTTTTTTGATACAAATTCAATCATACTTCACAAATATCATGGGTTTCAGTGTAATATGTTATTTTGATGTGGCATCTTCTGACTTGGTCACTGAAGTTCTTGTTGTCTCAAAAAAATTCACCCTTTCCTAGATGGTGGTTAGCAACCTAGGAAACCTTATGAAATATGGAAAAAAAACTCTCAATGTGGGACTTGATCAATGAGATTGAATCTCCAGAGAAAGCCAACTTCCTTTACAATCAGGGTGCACCTAAAACTACTTATTTGAAGGAAAAGGGAGAAGGAGATGCTGAAAAGAAAAGGGGAGGTTATACACTAGATTGAATATTTGATCTAATAACTCCAATGAATGCACTTAACTTCAATAGAATTCACAAAAATCACACTACTCTCTATATCTATCAACTTTATCCCAAAATAAAACTTAAGAACCAATACAACCAGGAAAGGAATACAGATATTCACTCAACACGATTAATTAAATTAGAATAAAATAGCCATATAGTGTTTCAGATGATGAAATATGTCCAAATAAATAAGGCAGAAAGACTACAAAAACTATTTGAGTCAAAAATAGGTAAACAACAGTAAATTTTATTGAATAAGGCAAAAATGTTTACATAAGAGGATTATATAAAAGAACCAGAAAAAGAGGTCCTTGGGAAAATGTACAAACTTTCCTTTATAGGGTTTAGGAATAACCTAGATCAATCACTAGAGTTCAAACCCTAACTAGGGTTTAGTTACATAAAGAACAAATCAGAAGAAATTTGATCTTAGAAGTGACAAGAAGAGGTCACCATAAATTCCTTGCAACCAGAAGAAGTGACCTTTGCAATAAATATGGATCATAGAAGTCTTCATGCTATACTTTGTTCATGTATAAAATTGACCTCGAACCCTCTACAAAACAATATTTGCATTTAATGAGCATGGAAGGCGGCTAAAGATCAAATTTTTCCTGTATTCATGGAATCATTTATCTTTTAGAAGTAGCTAAAAGAAGCTTGAAATTAATGCTCTACAAATGAGAACACAAAAAGAAAACCCAGTGACCATTAGCTTTTTCAGTATTTAAATTTCATGAGACTATAGGTTAGGGGGATTTAACCCTATATTTTTGATGAAGTGAGCATGTCAATCAGACCCTCGACTTCTTGGTATAAAACTAAACCCCATAAAAAAAGACCATTGATGGAACCAGGCAGAAACCTCATCAAAAAACATATCGATGAAAGAGAGATCATCGATGACAGATAAAACTACCTCATATAAACCAAAACTCCTTCAAAAAGGAGTGGGCCAATGAAGGATGTGTGTCCCTCTTTTATAGTTCAATATCAATATTTGAGATCCGATGAGGCTTTCAAAAGCACCTTCCTTTTTCGCTTCTTTGTTTTTTATGAAGAGTCACTTTTCCTCTTCATTTAGATATTTCACCTCAAGCTTTAGACTTTGATGTCCCTTCAGGAATCTATGATTTTCTCCACCTTAGATGAAAAGTGGGCCCTCATTATTTTATAGTTGTTCCAAGATAAGTGGTAGGTCCCAAAAACACTTCTAGAAATACCCTTGGACTCCGACGACACTTCCAGCACTAATACCTTTTCCCAAAATCTCCACAAGTCACTTCATTTCTTTTTCTTTTCTTTAGTTTCATCTATGCTCTTGAATTCTGACAATGGTTCCGTAAGAGCCTTCTGGGCCCGAGGATTATTCCTAACTGATGCTTAAATCCTTAAATATTTATTATGATGAAAATGACTAACTTGATCCTCCATCTTTATGGGTCATATGAATGCCCCCCCTTCTAGTGCATGTAGAGGTTTATATTATCATGACCTATATTGGCCACAGGAAAGCTTCCTCCTTATTGCATGTAAGATTTAGCTTTAGATACCATCAATTATTTAACATGGTCGTTAACTGTATCCTTAAACACAAAAAAATCATTAGCTACGTTACTCTTAGGAATAAGTTCTAGAGCATCTTGATTTAAATCTGAGTGGTGGAATTATTTTTAATAGGGATAGAGGGACTCGAACCCTCACGGTCTATAAAACCAATGGATTGTCCTCCTAATCCAATTTTCATTGTTGTTGACATACTGGTGGCTCCATGAATTTCTATGGGCACAAGCTTCTCAAGTAATCCAATCTTATGGTTCTTCATTATCTGCATATGGTGTTTATACATTCCTTTTGGTATAGACCTTAGGGATGTTTTTTTTCTATTTTATTCTGATAACCCCCAGAGTTCTCGATAAAGGGGAAAAAAATTTTAAAACACTTTTACTTTGATTTATTCATCTTTTAACGGTAACTCAACCTTGTGATCTGATACATTTGAAATATGATGGAGACCAAAAATAGTCAACAATTCTATCAAAATTAATCATTGCATCTCCCTTTTTGGTCCTTTCTCTTCATTGATATTTCAAACTTGTTTTCTTGATGTCATCGCTCTCAATATAACTTAGTTTCTCGATGTATTTATTTTATGTTTCATTAACCATCAAAGTTTCATCAATGCATATTTATGAAATGAAAGGAAGACTTCATTTTATCAGAATGTTATTGATAGAATCATCTCCTCCATCCTTACTAATTTTGATAAGACATATAGATATTTACTAGAAATCCTAATTGAATTTAAATCTTTCCACCAATTATAAGCCTGTAATATCCTACCAAAAAGAAAGCCTTGAGGAATATATTGAGATTGAAAAGGAAACTTATATGGATATGTACAATGATTGTGGAGGGTAAAATTTTATTATTATGGGTATCAATAGTGGCTCTATCTAGGGATGAGATGTTCATGTGACATCTGCAAGAATCTAGAGAAATCTCTGGGATGCAGACCAAATAAAAGTGAGGTGGAGTATGTACAATGTGATAATGAAACCTAGTATATTGTGCAGGGAAAATATCTTCTTTCCTAAGAAAGCAAGTTATTCAAGAATTATCCATGCACTGGAAACTCTTGAGATTCTCCTAAGGTATTTTGTAAGCAATAAGAATCCTCTCTATCTTTGGAAGTCACTACGTATGGCCCAATCCACAATGCTTCAAACTTTCCATGTTTTCCCTTACCTTGATTCTTGGCATTCTACAGATGGACCCAATCCCCTTCCTAAAATTTTCTATTGTGGGACTTCTTATCATATAGGTTCTTTACTTGTTAAATTTTGACATTTTTCTTATACGCTTCTCTCCTAATTTCATCCATCTTTGCCAGATGTTCAAATGTCTCCTCCATGGGATCAAGAATCTCTAGTTCTTCATCAATCACATATTTCTGGATAGACAACAGATTTTCTAATGGAAACCTGGCCTATTTTCCATAAACCAACTTAAAGGGATACTTACCAATAGAATTATTAGTAGTAATCCTATCTGGGGGAAAAAATGCAATATTCAGTTTAGAGTCCCGAGCTCTTTTATTGTGATCTAACATTCTCTTAATAATTTTGAGAATATTTTATTACTAGATTTTGCATGTCCATTTCCCTAAGGATGATAAGGTGAAGGATAAGAGATTACAATGTGATAGTCCTCACAAAAATTGTTAATTAAATCTTCTGATCTAAAATACATGTCATTTTTTGTAATTATTCTACATAGTACACCAAATCTGGTGAAGATATTTTCCATAAGGAACTTGATTACTATTTTCTAGCAGCTTGCTTGGTATGGATTTCTTATACCCACTTAGTGAAATAATTTGTAGCCACCAAGATCCAATGGTGTCCTCCACTTGACTTTTCAGTAATCTCACCTATAAAATATAATCCCCATTGCTAAAAGGGTGCATCAACTTGCATAGGGCTTAGTGGCAATGTTGTCTGGTACTTTAATTTTGCTGAAAATTTTAGACAAACTTCACACTTCCTAACATAAGTAAAATAATCCTTGAAAATGTGTGGCCAATAATAACCTATTGTGAGTATCTTATGATTTTTAGTCTTGGCTGAAAAGTGTCCTCCATACACACCATCATGCATTTCCCTTAGTACCTTTTTAGGTTGATACTTATCCAAACAAAACAACAATACACCATCCTAGTTTCTAATACAAATCTCCCTCAATAAACACATATTTGGTTGTTTGTATTTTTAATGACCTATTTTGGTTTTCATTTAGGTCATTCAAACATTTCATATGTTTCAGATATTATACTATATCTCGGTACCAAGGGGTTTTGTCAATACTGAAAATGACATCCTCCAATTTCACATTGTTAGCTTCAATAACCTCTCGATTAGATTTTTCCATTAATTTGGTCAACCCTTTTCCTCTCACAATATTAGTAATTTTAATATCAATATTAAACTCCTAGACCTGATTTATCAATTGAAAACTTCTATTTGTCACCTATGATTGTTTGAAAATATCCTTCACAATTGCATTTGGAACATAAGCCCTCACTTCTACCCCAACTATGTATGGTCTAAAAAAATTTACCGCCTTGACTAATGCATATGTTTTTTTTTCATTGATATCATACTTCAAATTAGTATCTTGTAAGGATTTACTAAAAAGGGCAATAGGTTTCTCATGGCCTTCCTCATTTTTATGCAACATAACCACTACAATTGTATGGAAAAGGGAAAAAGAGAAAATCTAACAAGGTTTAGTGATATCAGGGTACTTTAGTACATGGGATTCCTTGATTTCCCTTTTGATAGACACAAAATAATCAAGAGCTTCAGGAGTCATATCCAATTTTGCAATCTTCTTCAGCATTTTGGAAATCAGCTTTACAATCTCAACAAAATTGGAAATGAATCCTCTTACAAAATTAATTTTTCCACTGAAGGATTGAATTGCCTTTACTATTTTAGGGATGGGAATCTTGTCTATAGATACCACTCTTTTTGGATCAATCCTTACCCCATCTTTAGACACAATATATCCTACTAACTTCCCCTCACTGATAGCAAAGTGACATTTCTTTGGATTCACAGATATCCCATATTCAATGGATTTCAATAATATATTTTCTAGATTATTGCAATGATCTTCAACTCTTTTGGAATATTTTGTTACGTCATCCTAATATACTACCATAATTACATCTATCAATTGAAAAAATTCTACATGCATGGCTCGTTGGAATGTGGCTTCAGTATTAGTCAGACCAAAAGGCATTCTCACATAGACATATGTTCCCCAAGGTGTAGTGAATGTTGTTTTGTACTACTCCAACTCCTTCACATTGACCTAGTTATAGCCTAAGAAACCATCCATCATGGATAAAAATTCACATCTGGTTACCTTTTACAATAAGGCCTCCATATTTGGGAATGCATAATTGTCTTTCACAGAGGAAATGTTCAAGTTCCTAAAATTTACATAGCCTAATATCTTCATTCTTCTTCCTTCCTGGAACTAAGTTTGACACCCATGTTGAATTTCTTATAGGTTTGATTATTCCTCCATCTCTCAACTTCATAATTTCTTCCTATATTTTAGGTGCTAAAGTAGGATTTATGGGTCTTTGCCTTTGTCTGAAGGGTTTAGCATCAGGTTTCAGAGGGATCTCATGTTGAAATAGATATTCCCTATAGGCCTTAAGATCATCATAAGGCCAATAAAATAAATTCATGTACTTCCTTAACAGTTCTATTAAATTTTCTTTTACTTCTTTCCAATGTAAACATCCTTGGGTTTTGTTCCTAAATTTATCTTTTCAACATCTTCCTCCTTAATAGGTGCTTCTTATATATCAACCCTATCATCTCTGTCAAATTCTCTTTCCACTGATACTAGCCCCTTGGTAATTTTATTTTTTTTCAATTAACCCACTTCCTTTCGAAACACACTTTCTTTACCATCAATTTCTTCAACATACGCATTAAAATATATCTCTTGTGATTCATATTGATCAAAACAATGTAGGAATTTCAATAATTCAGCATCATCCTCAAATACTTTCCAATTGCAAATATTATTTGGAACATAAGGTCTATTCTTGGCCTCAACCTTAGGTATGCCACTCAGAGTTGTCATTTTGTTTCAAAGATATATTTTCCAAAAAATCTTCCATTATATTTTTGGACCCATCTAATGAACTACAATTGATTGTATGTTTGAAGTCATTTTGTTGATAGCCAACCGAATTATAGATATGATAATTGGCATTAATCAGTTGATGTATTGTCATTAATGTTAACTTATTTGAGTATCATTGTGGTAACAAACATCAATTATGGATTGAAGATCTGGAATAAAACAAAGTTTATGTGGTCGATAAATAAAGATTTATGTATACACCGAGAGAGAGTGAACACCAAGTAAACATAGTGTATATCAATAACAGTGATAATCAAGCTAGGGATCACTGACACATCATGGTATTGACTAAACAATTAAATCAAACTGAGGCCGACTAAAATGATGAGCTGGAAACTGATGATTTTGAGGTAAATAATAATATTTTTTATGATGATCAAACGGTTATGAAAATTCAAGGAAGATCGAATGACGAAGAGTTTTTAACACACCTGTCAAGGAAGGTTTAAGCATAAAAACCAACGATGGAGATTAAGTGAAAAAATATAAAGGATGGAAATTAAATGAGTTATGATGTCTATATAGGAGACAAGAGATTCATTATGAATGACACCTGATGCGCACACATGCAAATTTTATGCATGACTGATCAAACTGGTTAAAGACTGTACTGAGCATTTTCTATAGACAACACCGAGCGACAGAGGAAAGAGAATTAACTGAGCATAACAGAGTATGAAGAATCAGATGAACTAAAGTGAACAAAATTGATCAGAGGTATTATGTACTTAGTATAGATCTAAAAATATGCAAACAGGGTTGTATTTGAATCAGATCATTACTGTATCAGTTTAACCATTGTTACAAATAAATCTCTTAACCAAGTAGGATGTGAAAGTCTTTATTATGACATTCTAATTAATGTTGAGTGTTTTCTTTTTGACCCCATAGTGAATGATTGTTCAAGAGAGAAATGATAGTTTTAAATCCTCTAACCAAGTCACATTTAACAGTGTGCATTGTAACATTTAATAGGGTTGGCTCTTAACTGGGATCACTTCAAAAGAGTGAAATATTTTGGGTTACCGGTCCTAGGTGGTTTTTCCCTTAGCAGGCTTTCCACGTTAAAAATATGTGTCAATGTGTATGATTGTTGTGGATTGTTATTTTTCTTTACACATTACTTCATCTATTTTTATCGGTAATCACAGTATTAATTTACTGCTACTTGGTAAACAACTATAGGAATAAAAGTCTGAGATCACTATATACATTTCATTGAGTTGATTTATATGTTTGAAATTGTTTTTATATACATCTGGGAGAATTTGGGACTGTAGGATAATTGAGAACTAACTGATTCACCCCNCTGATTCCCCCCCCCCCCCCCTCAGTTATCTAACAATTGGTATTAGAGCATAGAGTGCTTAGAAGGAAAGGTTTAAAGGACTTAAGCTAAAGATAAAGATGTATAAGATAGGTGCACCAAAGCTGAACATGGATAACTTCTCAACATGGAAGAGCAGAATGAGACTATACGTGACAGGGATTGGAGATGACATAACATTGTATCTGGACAATGAATTCATCCTACATATTGGACCTTTGACTATTAATCAGATGAAAGAGAAGCATGAACACAATACTTGATGACATTATTTTTCCATTAGTATGCAAAGAAGATCTTCGGTCAACATACACCAAAAGATAGGACAAGAGAAAAACAAAAATACATATACCATAGATCATCAAAAATTGCTAAGTACAAAGAAAAATGACAACACAGTTTTGTGTGTAAACTGAAAATTCAAAGTGAAAAGGATAAAGAGGAACTTGAAAGTGGAACCCGACGAGTAGGATAAAATGCAAACTGAGATAACAGTAAAAGTGGAACCCGCAAGACAGTTCAAGAAAGGAACACTGAGAGATAGTCAAACTAATTTCAGAGCATAACCGACCGACAGAAACTGAAAGTCAGTTACATCCCACAAAAAGTGGATCTGACTTCCACGTCAGATAAAACATTCTTATTCTATTTATAGAGTCTTGATTTGTTTTTAAAACTATTACTTTCGGGACAAGAAACATTAATGTAAGTGTTTTAATCAGTCTAACTAATATAAAACACATAGACTAGAAGATCAAGGTAAAGTTGTAAACATGTGATCATAGAGTTAAGATTGTTTTACGTGAAACTTAATTAGGTCAATCTATCTTATAAATAGTGATGACATGTAACTGATTGAATGTTTGATAATGTTAAGTTGAAGATAATGCAAGGCATTAAATCAGTTAATGTATTGTATTTTCATTGTTTTCAACTTGATATCATCTATACGGTCATGTACATACATGAAACTTAATTAGGTCAATCTATCTTATAAATAGTGATGACATGTAATTGATTGAATTTTTGATAATGTTAATTTGAAGATAATGCAAGGCATTAAATCAGTTAATGTATTGTATTGTCATTGATGCCAACTTGATATCATTTGTACATTCATGTACATAATGCCAAAGACTTCAAAGAATCAATGGAACAAAGGTTATGCTTTTAGCAATGCACAAAAGTCAAATATTCACTTGGTGACAAACAACACCAACAGAGTGCACACCAACATTCAGAGCAAAGAAGAACAGTCACAGTGATACCCGATGAGCTAAAGTATAGTGTTGCCTGATGAAGCAAAACCATAGGATGCCCGACATGCAAAGTCAGAAGGTTGCCCAACAAGTAAAATTCCAATGATGCCCGACAGACAGAGATCCCAAAGCTAACAGGAGTCTCACCAATGGAACTGAAATTTGCCACCGACAACTTATTACAGAGGTGACCGACGGAACAAAGAGTTTAGAAAATGACAAAATATCTAGCTGGCAAGAGCTAAAGATAGACTTAACTGGTTGTTTTCTTTGTTTTATTCAACCAGAGTTAAGTGATTGTTTTAAAGATGATTTGTACATTTGGAAAGAAGATAAATACGAGACAAATTAGGATTTATTCTTTAAATCTAATTGGCTGGATTGTTTTTCACGCCAAGAATCAAGAATCAAGAAATAGTAAATATCATGTCTATATAAGAGACAAGCTTAATTCATTTACAAATGAGATTAAGGGGAGTGAATAAGAAAGAGGATGCTGAAGAGAAACTGATGAAGAATAACTTCATACAGTCCTGATCAATCAAGCTGAAGGAGAGCTAAGGAATTCTGCAGACACTGATGAATAGTGAAGCAAAGCATCACAGAGAAAAAAGTGTGGAGAAAAAAGAATTGAATTGATACATTGATCAGAGAGGTAATGTACTTAAATAGATCTAAAAATCTACAATTAAAAGTTGCAATATGAACAGGTCATAGTGTTTTAGTTTAACCATTGAAGCATCAAGTCTCTTAACTAAGCAAGACTTAATAGTCTTCTATATATTGAGGTACATCCCAAGGAGTTCCAAAAAGGTTGATTCATGCAAGTAGCATTGGACTTGCCTGACACCTATTGACAGTCTAAGAAGGAGGCTAATTTAAGGATGGTAGCAATAGATTCCTGATACTAAGTGACAACCTCTATGTATAAAATCCTCTAACAAGGTCACACTTAACAGTGTGTTTGTAACCTTTAACAAGGTTGGCTCCTAATAGGGCTCACTTCAGAAGAGTGAAAATTTGGGGTACGGTCCCAGTGGTTTTTCCCCTAACAAGGTTTTCACTTTAAAAATTCATGTGTTATGTGTGTATGATTCATTTCTTTATTGTTTTGTATCTGACATTGTTAACACTGGACTGATCGGTATACTTTGCTTATTTACTAAGTTTCGGTAAATAGTTATATTTCTTATTAGTAATCAAGAAAGAATAAGGATTGACAAAGAAAACCAATAGATATTTAATCATTATAAGTATTTTATGGCATGCATCTTGTAGGGACATAATAATCTGAGGTTTATTGATTGGTGGTTAAGTTTGAAGGATAAATATATTGAGGCCACTAATTCATGCCCCCCCCTCTCAGTTATTACTAAAAATTGGTATCAGAGCTTTTGTTCTTATAAAGGAAGGTTTCAAGACCTAAGCCAAGATCACAAGATGAATAGATGAGATGTTCCCAAGTTGAACAAAGACAACTTTGCTTCATGGAAAATGATGCAGGAGCATCCCAGGGTAGTTGGCTATCCTGCATGTTTGGGAGATTTGATAGAGTCATGTGGACTTATTTTCATGTGTGAGGAGTTTGGTAGAGTTGGATAAACCTAATTGGGTCTTGGGTAATTGGTTTTGATGTATTTAATGGAACTTGGCATGGTCTTGGTTGCTTGGCATGGACTGGGAGGAGCTCGGCCTTACATAGGAATTTGGTGCCTATTATAGGCCATATAAGTAATTTTCCACAAAGAGTTAGAGGATGAAAATTTTAGGGATTGAAGAGGGCCTAGATTTCTACCTATAGTTTGAATCATGCGTCCTAATTCATCTGGAGCTAGGAGATATCATGATTTTACTAAGACATCAATTTTGGGCATTTAATTGTTGTTGTTGGCCGACTTGTGGCATTTAATTTATGTGTTTGTATTTAATTTATGTTTAGGGCTGACCTGTGGCTTAGATTGGTATAAGTAGGGGTTGTGGGGGAAGTCTTTAGTCATTATTCATTCATCCTGGAGAAGAGGAAGAGGTAGAGGAGCGAGTTTTGAGAAGAGCTAGTGGYTGCGGCTTGGGGGACAAGGGGATTGCTTGGTGGACTTGCGAGCACAAGTTTAGATCTTCCTTGGGGGATCCTACCAGTGTGTGGATCTGGACTAGCTAGGATTATTCATCCACCTGGGAGAAGAGGAGGTCGTTGTGGAGCGATTTTTGAGAGGAGCTAGTGGCTGCGGCTTGGGAAATAAGGATATTGCTTGGTGGGCTTGCGAGCACAAGTTTAGATATTCCTTGGGTGTTCCTACCAGTGTGTGGATCTGGGCTAGCTAGGGTTTCATTTAGATCTTGCGAGATCTTATAGATTTTCTATTGTAATTGCATTTTATTTGGTCGTAACTCGGAAGGCCTTACAGTCGGGCATGTTGGATGAAAATATAATGATTCTATTATGAGTATTTGCATTGTGTGGATATAAATCTCTATGTTGTTATTTATATTCCATTGTGTGGTTATTGGTT
>MU225835.1:1780855-1796079 GCA_018584345.1 Thuja plicata
GAGAGAGAGAGAGAGAAGGTTCATTAATGGAGCCCCTAAGGTCATTAATGAAGTGTAAGAGCCATTAATGCCTTGGGCATTAATGAGGGATGGGCAAGAGGGAATATCCATTAAGGGGTCATTAATGGAATTCATTAACAGGCATGGGAGGGAGTAAGGCTCAACTTGGCAAGTTGGTCCTTAGAGAAGTCAAGCTTGAGAAAGTTGACTTTCTCAAGTGGGTTGAGTCCCTAATCACTTCCTTAATGGAATGTGACATCATTAGGAAGGGGGTTAGAATTAGATTAGGATTAGAAGAATGCTTAGCAAGGGTGAAAGGGTTTGGAAATGTTTGAACCTAGGGTCCAAGTGGTTGAGTTGGGTCAGGTTGGGGGTTTAGAGGAATATTAATGAAATAAATTAAACTTATTTAATTTATTCAAAAATAGGAAATTTAATTATTTAAACAACTTAATTTTTTTTTAATAATTAAAGGAATATAGCCAATTAATTAGATTAATCAAGCTAGGGGATTAGTTATTTTGCAAGTGAGTAAATGATTTAGGACTTTCTTTAATTCCTAGTAAATTAATCATTTTAGCCATGTATTTGATCAATTATTAAGTTTGGCTAAAGAAATTAACTTAGTGATTTTGATCACCTTAGGAAATTAAATTGATTCAAAGAATTATGCCAAGCAATAATAGAGCTTTTTGGACATAATCGAGGGTATGATCACACTTAGGGAAAATAGGGTCTATAGTCAAAGCAGACCAAATTAGGGTGGTTACATTTGCCCCTCTTTGAATTGATGTGTGAGCAACGCATTGATTCAAAGAAAGTTTTGTTGACTTCAGAAAGATTGAGAATTCCATTCTTGGTTGTCAAATGAAATGCGATGAGATCACTCTCACACTTGATCGAACTAAACTGATAGTATTGATTTTGAACTTGATTGTCATCCAAAGATCAATAAAAGATCTTAAAGATATCAATTATGAACTTGGTTTTTGTTCAAAATTGATAATATTGTTTTCAAACTTGGTTGTTTTCCAAAAGCTAGTATGAAGCTGCTAGGAGCTTAATAAGAATCTTTTAAAATGAGGAAACACAAGATATCTAGCTTATGAGAACCAAAGCTTTCTATCCAACAGTTCTGACTTAGGCAAGGAAACTGTTCTGCCCCTAGTTTTTTTTATAATAGAGTCATTTTAATGTTGTTTTGAGAAAAAATTTAATTGATGATAGTGTGCTCATGCCCCCTCAGGTACAAAATCAAATGGGAAAAGAATAAAATCCATCTGAAAAAGGATATATCACTTGAAGCGATTGATTGAACTGGGAAGGAATCTAGTAGAAGAAAAGAGGATGTGTTTTCAATGAAAATGCAAAATTACCAAGTTAATGACACAAAAGTGTGAATTCTCCATATGAGAAAATGATGTCTGACCAAGACATATGATGGATAATGTGTGTTGTGATGATATAGAACTCATAAAATTGCCGATATGCAGCCTACATTTCATGTTTAGGACCCACGGAGCAATTCTTCATTTTTGGGACCGGAAAGAATTTTTTGCTATATAGCGCAGAACGGTGTAGTCACATTCAATTTCATTCCTGATATATCAATGGGAGAAAAAAAAAATGGAGTAGCAGCTGTATGGAAGAGGTTTCGCAGCCTCTAAAATGCACAAAAGTCCAATATATCTATCAAAAGTTACCTTTTCACTATTCATTTTTACATTCACTCATAGTAAATTTAGAGCTTTGTAGAGAAGATGGTGTTCCCATTGTGACAACATCATTTCAAGCTTAGTCGGCGACACTAGCAGCCAACCGAGTATGCACCACCGGTAAGTACTTGAAAACCTACCTTGTCAATTCATCATTTCACTTTTTCATGCTTTCTATCATTAGTTATAGGTCTTTGAAAACTAGATCAAATCTGGGATTCCATATCGCATTCAAAAAATGTGCATCACATCCGGGGTTTTCTGGATTGCACCCTATAATAACCAGATTCTAGGTCGCATCCAAAAAATTTTGAATCGCACCTGGTTTAGCAATTGTTAGGTCATTTTAGCAAGAAATCCTGCTAGTGTCGTACCCTGTTGTTTTAGGGTCGTACCTAGTTTTCTGGGTCGCATCCAGCAAATCCTAGATCACACCTAGTATGCCCCATAGCATCCTATTTTTTTAGGATCGCATCTAGTAAACTGGATCACACCTGGTCATTCAGAATCGTATCTAGTATTTAGATTTAGCTTTTTATATTGTTTTGAATTTTGATCATTGTTGCTTTCCTTGAGTACTTAGCTAACTCTGTTGGCTCCATTTTTGCAAATAGATAGAGTACTGATGTATTCTTGAACCTATATTTTTCTTTGTGTATAGATCCTCTTTGATGTAGTTTCCTTTAGAGGACCATGTCCTGGCCTTGGGTAGTCAGCTTACGGACGATGAGATAGACACAGTAGCCCGCTGTGGATTGAGATATCTGATTGATTTACCTGACATTAAGGTAAATCAAGGGTTGTTGACTGCGCTTGCTGAGAGATGGCATTCAAAGCACAACACCTTCCACCTACTGACTGGGGAGATGACTGTGACTCCTGAGGATATATGGAGGATCCTGCGTGTTCCAGTGATGGGGCATGAGGTGTGCTTCGAGTTGACATCTGCAGTGGCCATAGGGGTGGCACAGAGATTCTTCATGGATGATACAATTGCACAGAGGCACATCTCTTGGGATTATATGTGTGATCGCTATGATCATTTACTAGTGTACCTTGCAAGTTTGATTGGCAGCATTTTGAGGCTAGATAGGGGTCAGCATGGGTTTCTTGTTGGCTGGGTTGACATGCTAGAGTAGATGGTAGTACATCGTCATATATTTGCTTGGGGGGCCTGTATCCTTGGCCAGATGTATAGGGAGTTGCATGAGATAGTGTACCAATACACTAGGAGCATGATTGTAGGAGTCTTGATCTTCTAGATATGGGCCTGGGAGCACATCCCAGTCACACGACCCATCGTAGTGAGGTAGCAGGCACCTGAGCTCCCTTTTGTATATATGTATGTAGGTTTGATATAGTAGCCCTATCTGGGCAAGGTGGAGTACTAGACATGCCTTTTTGATGATCTTACAGCAGTAGTATGGTGCCCATATCTAGAGTGTGCGGAGTGGGTCACTAATAGGGGGCAGATCCCCTTTATTTTTCAAATTGGGTACCTCATCAACTGTACCCAGTATATAATTGAGAGATTCTTTCCTTCTAGGGTGTTGTGATAGTATGGTTTTAGACAGGGCCAGAGTGGTGATACCACCATCTATGCATGCATTAGAGATGAGGTACGGTCATGGGGTGCACAATTATTATATGAGATTGCCCACCAGGATATCTAGGACATGGTAGGTGTAGACTAGGACCAGCGCCTTGATGTGATTGATGCAAGTTGTACCCAGGGTTATGTAGTAGAGATGTATGAGCATCCATTCTCAATATTTACTATACTGGAGGAGGTCATTCCTCACATAGAGGACCCTTTGGATTACGATGATGTCAAGGATCATCCTGCACGAGGTTAAGGAGGTGCACAGAGGGAGAGGGCACCTGGGAGGAGAGGCAGAGTGAGAGATGGAGGAAGGGATGGTAGGAGAGATGGGAGGCATCCTCCTCTGAATGATGGCTATGATGGAGATGATAGGGGTGGCAATGGTGTGGTTGTTGACATAGGTGGTGCTAGTAGTATTGGAAAGGGTAGGTACTAGAGATTCAGATTTGTAGCTCCTTAGAGGGATCATCCGAGATAGAGGTAGCAGGGGTCACAGGATAGACCACAGGATAGGAGATAGGACAGGCCTCAAGGCCAGGATACAGGTAGAGATGGAGATCCTCTTTCTAGGTGTGAGTAAGAGAGAGAGCAACTCTGAGCCAAGATCACAGCGTTAGACACCCGAATCACCACTGCATATGCCTTACTAGTAGATAGGGATACATAGATCAAACTTCTAAGAGGAGAGAGGGATAGGCAAGGTGATATGCTCAGAGCTGAGAGAGATGCACATGCCTGGATAGCAGTTAACTAGGGATAAAGGGCCACATATTATTATGCCCTCTATCATGCAGCAGTTCTGGAGGGTCAGAGAGCACCTTCCTTCTCATGGTTGGCTCAGCATTCAGAGGGGGCCATGACACCTCCAACAGCTCCATTTGTACCACCTCCTCCTCCTCCTCTAGATCAGGGAGAGGGGGTGGGGCAGAGTTGATATTTTGTACCATCTGTATCACATGTGTATTTTGAGAATGGATGTTTTTTATTTTTCCTTTATGCAAAATAGATGTATGGATGCACTTAGGATGGAAAGATAAATACAATGGATGAATGCTTTATTTTTGTATTCTCCTTTTCCACTTCATATGAATGCAAAATGTATGCTATGGATGTACAATGACATTTGATATCAGTAATAATGATGTAATTAACTTGGATTTAGAAGAAGAAAAATTGAGTTAATTCAAAGCTCAAAATGCCTTAATGCTTCTTCTTTCTTGTTTATGCCCCATGCAATTTTTAAAATGTAATGATATGAAGACTCTTAGGACTTTGTCACTGATATGCAAATGTATAGCTTTTTATCATCATTGGGCACTCTTTTGGAATGGATACCACCTGATAGTACAACCATCACTAATACCCACTCATATTATGACAATATGAATACTATATTTATTGGAATGTCAAAAATAGACTTAGGCATCAAGGCATAGAAGCCAGGATAACAAAATAGTCACTTTCCTTTTATTATATCAAAATCTGTGTAAGGCAAGATATTGAACCCGCAATGACCTTGAAAATTCATATCCTTGGGTACATTGTGCTTCATATATCTTAGCGAGAATTTGACTTAGGAAACAGACAAAGAAATTGTTTCAACCTCACCATAGTTTACGCATAACCAAGATCGAGATATATGTGGCTATCCACCCATTGTGGCAACTCTTATCATAAAAATCCAAGTTAGGTGAAATTTATAGGTTCATTTGGAACAACCACCGTATGCAGAAAACCAAGAAAACATTATGTCCCCCATCCTTGTGACTCGTTGTCTTTGCGTAGACGTCATTGAGTAACTAAGAAGACATAATAAATCATAAATTGTGAATCAAGCAAATAAGATTATAATTACTTAGATGTCCCTAGTTGAAAACATCATCAGGACATGAAAGAATCATAATCAAATCAAATATTAAACTGTGTGTTTAAGTAGTACTTGTTTATTCATTTGTCAAACACAGTAAAGATTCATCAATCAGAAAGTTGGAATACAAGCAATATGGTGTTTCATGTCTGTGCATTGATAGGATAATATGTTCATGTTTGTGATCCAATATAGCCTTGTAGAAACTCCATTAATGTAAATGTCATGTCTGGATATGTGATGTTTTTGAAAAAACACCCTTGTTTTGGAAAGTGACATTGTTTTGCATGTATCAAGAAACATTATGTTCATGAGGCAAACCATCCTAGAGAAACCTAGCAAACGCAACCTACCATGCTAGAAAAGATGCCCCCAGTGCAGAATGACCTATTCCTAAGATGCAAATGTAGACAAATCCCAAGTGAGGATAAGATAGTTGTAAGGAAACAAAATTTATCATTTTAGCACAGGTAAAATTGTGAAGGCTTAGTGTCAGCAATGTATTGATAGATGGAGCGTTGAACACAAGTGACGCCTGATTGCCAGGTTTTCACCACTTGGAAAGATCTTTTCTTTTCTTTTTTCTACCAAGATGCCTATTTTACCAAGTGCTCATCAAGGCACTTTTCTTTTTTCAATTTTTTTTCTATTTTTGCTTTTTTGAATGTTTTTGTAGTATCAAGGTGCCTGTTTGCCAGGTTTTCACCAAAGATACCCTTTTCTTCAGGACTTTTTCCACTATTTTTGAATTTCTTTTAGGATCAATTTTCTGAATGTTTTTGGTATTTTCTAAAAAAAAATTGTTGGATAGGCTCTGCTAGCTGAACATCAAGCGTAGAACCGCTTCAAATGTAGAGTTTTGATAGGATCTGGAAGAATGTCTCCTTCAGGTGTAGCTAGTTGATAAGCTCCAGTCCCAAAGTAACAGTGATAACATAAGGTCCCAGCTACTTAGGTTCAAACTTTCCTTTATGTTCTCTATTATGCTGGTTCTTAGGATTCTCTTTTAGGATGAGATCTCCTACTTAAAAATTTCATGGCTTTACCTTTTTATTGTACCCTTTGAACATTCATGCTTGGTACACCTTTAGATGGTTGAACTCCTGTTGTCTGCGCTCATCTAGTAGGTCTAAAGAATTCACCTGATCAATGCGGTATTGCTCATCAGTAACCAGACCTTGTAAAGATATCTGCAAAGATAGGATTTCAACCTCAATAGGTAGTACTACCTTAGTTCCATAGACTAGGGAAAATAGTGTGGCTCTAGTTGGTGTTTTGATGCTTGTTCTGTAGGCCCATAGTGCTGGATTTTGTTGTAGATGCCAGTCTCTACCAAACTTACTTACAGTTCGGTGTAGGATTTTTAGAATATTTTTATTGGATGCCTTAGCTTGTCCATTACCTTGAGGGTAATAAATTGAAGAATAATGTTGAGTGATGTGGAACTATTCACAAAGGTCATCAATGTCTTTATTTTTAAATTGGCCCCCATTATCTATTACAATTGAAGAGGGTATCCCATATCTACAAATAATGTAGTTCAGAATGAACATAGCCACCTGTTTTCCAGTGGCTTTGATTAGCGGCATGACCTTGACCCACTTTTTGAAATACTCAGTAGTCGTAATAGTGAATTTGTGTCCATTTGAAGAATTATGATATATTTGTCCAACCAAGTCAAAGGCCCATTGCTGAAATGGCCAATGTGTAATGAAAGGTATAAGTTCTCTGGCAGGAGCATGGATGAGATTCCCATGCGTTTGGAATTTAAGACATGCTTTAGAAAATTGAATAGCATCTTTTTCCATGGTAGGCCAGTAATAACCTACTCTGAGTAGTTTCTTTGCCAATGAAAATTCGTTCAAGTGTGATCCACATACACCTTCATGGACATCTTTTAATGCTAGATCAGACTCTTTGAGTTCTAAACACCTAAGAAGTGTACCATCGAGACCTCATTGATATAAGTTATTAGTTATGAGGACGTAATGCAATGATGTCCTATTCAGGGCTCTCTTCTCATTTTTGGATAGATTAGTAGGAATGGTTTGGTCAGATAGGTAGGGAATGATATTAGCATATCGAGATTGATTTGGGGTGTTCAAAGCATAGATTACTTGGTATTCAGGGGTATCAAAGGTAGGATAGGATAGTTCTTCCACCAAGAATTCATAGCAGAATTGATGTTCTTCTAGTTGTAACATGGATGCCAAGGTAGCCATAGCATCTGTAGCTTTATTCTCTGATCTTGGTATCTGCTAGAAGGTGATGAAGACAAAATACTTCTTAGGTCATCAACCAGTTTCTTGTAGGGCATCAACTTCTCATCTTTTTTTTGGTACTCCCCATTGACCTAATTGATAATTAGTTAGGAGTCACCATACATGTGTAATTCTACAATCTTCCACTCCATAGCAAGCTTGAGTCCATTTATCAATGCTTCATATTCTGAAATATTGTTGGTGCATGGAAACATCAATTTGTAAGATTTGGGAATCTTGTAACCTTGAGGAGTTATGAATAGGACCCCTGATCCAGAGCCTTTTTGAGTGAATGAACTATCAAAGTACATCTTCCAGGGATATTCAATTAGGTGCATGATTGTTTCATCAAGGAATTCAATTATTAAAGGTTCATTGTCTTGGAGTGGTGAAATAGCTCTCCTTTCTACATATTCAATGTCAAACTCACTTAGAATCAGGACCCATTTTGCCAAACGCCCTGTTAATGTTGTTTTGCTTAGGAGATATTTTAGAGGATCTATTTTAGCAATGAGCCTTACTATATGTGACAACATGTAGTGTCTCAATTTTTATGATGCGAAGACGACTGCTAAGCATTCTTTCTCAATAATGTTGTAATTGAGCTCATAGGTGACTAGTATTCTACTAATAGAGTAGATAGCTCTTTCTTTTTTTGTTTCATCCTCTTGTGCTAGAAATACTCCTAAGGATGTAGTTGTATCTTAAATGTATAGGAGTAATGGCTTCCCATGAATAGGCGCTATAAGAATAGGAGGAGTAGCCAGGTATCCTTTCAATTCCCTATAGTTTGCTTCACAGTGCTCATCCCATTTGAAGGTCACCCCTTTATGTAGTAATTTAGTAAAGGTTTGTGCCCTATCTGCAAGTTGGGACATGAATCTCCTAATTGAGTGGAGTCTCCCTTGTAGTGTCCTCATTTGACTGATGTTGCGTGCAGGAGCCATCTCTAGAATAGCTTTCACCTTTGCAGGATCTACCTCAATTCCCTTTGTTGAAATAATGAATCCTAGGAGCTTCCTTGATTGGACCCCAAAGGCACATTTCTTTGGGTTGAGCCTGATTTGGAACTGTTCCATACGACCCAATATCTTTCTTAAGTCATCAATGTGACTACCTTTTTCTTTGGATTTAGCCAATGTGTCATCCACGTAGTCCTCCATGTTCTTGTGCATCATGTCATGAAATATAGTTGTCATGTCTCTTTGATATGTTGCACCAGCATTCTTTAACCCAAATGGCATGACGTTCTAGCAAAAGGTCCCCCATGTGCATGTAAATGTAGTTTTCTCTTGATCTTCAGGAGAAAATTTGAATTTATTATAGCCCGAGAATCCATCCATTAAAGAATACATTTGGTATCTTTTTGTGAGGTCTATGGTCATGTCAATGTTAGGTAGAGGGAAGTCATCTTTTGGACATTCTTTTTTTAAGTCTCTGAAGTCCGTATAGATCCTGATAGATTTGTCAGTTTTAGACACATGGACCAGATTAGAGATCCATCCTGCATAGGCAATGACTCTGATAAATCTGGCTTTCAACAAATTCTCTAGCTCTACTTTTACTAATAATGCAACATAAGGATGCATCTTTATGAGTTTTTGTTTCATGGGCTTGATCCCAAGAGCTATAGATAAGTGGTACATGATTAGATTAGGATCCATCCCTAGCATATCGCTATAAGACCATGCAAAGTTGATTTTCTTTTCTCTCAGGAACTCTATAAACTATGTCTTCTCTTCTTCAGACAAAGATTGTGCAAGGTGGACTATTTGAGGATTTTCCATAGTGCTCAAATTTACTGGTTGTGTTGGTTCAATCAGTACTGAAGACCTTTCCTGAAAGTGTTCGGGGAGGATATCAAGAGTCTCATCTTTTGGCGCCTCTGCAAGGTTTTCACCATCAGATGCATCTTTTCTTTTTACTATTTTGGGATCTAATACAGCCACAAAGTGGTTTTCACCATGATTCCTCTCTTTCTTTTTATTTTTTAGTTTTTGACTGAGAAACCTGATATCCTCCTATGACATGTTCTCACTCCTTGCATTGGTGGAAGAAGGGTAACGTTCACAAGCATTGAGATAACAAGCTAGGGTGTAGTCATTGGGAAATTTGAGGATAGGAGTAGGATTTGTTTTAGTCCAATCAATTAGGTCTAGAAGTATCAAAGACAAGGAATCAGACTCTGAGAAGGATAGCATCACGTTAGAATCAAGACCATTAACTGACATGACATGTTCCGTTAAGTTAATTTCTTCAATGTTTAGATCAATAAGAGTGAGATCATCATTAAAAGGGTCATTGTTAGTTATATGCGAACCAAACTCTAGTGACTCATCAATAGAACTATCATCATCATCTGTCCATAAAAGGAGGCTTCTTGCTTGTAGCCTATGAAATTCTTCTATACTGATGTAATCACCAGTTTCTTCATCAATGATTGGGGGAAGGAACTCTTCTTCTACTTCAAGATTATCAGTTTCATTGGGAGGAGTGTTAGGCTATTTACGAGGAGTTGAGGGTGCTGCAAATATGTGGATTGTATCTATTCCAATATCTTTAGTGGCAACAGATAGCTCATCTCATTCATAATCATATGAGTTAGTGACCTCATCATCGAATCTGTTTAAGTATTTAGCAATGGTTATTTGATGTACTCGGTTAGCTACCTATGGATCAAAGTGGGGTAGATCAAGGATATGTGAAACCATGACTAATTGCCCCTAGTTAGGATGTAAATCCTATTGTCGGGATGTGTCTTGAGTAACTATTGCTATCAATGATATCTCTGGACCAGCCACTGTTGTGTTTCCTACCTCTTGAATGGGAGGTTGTGCTACCAAAGGGGTGTGAAGATCTTGTGGTACCACAAATCTGGATACATAGCATTCTCCTTGGTAGTTCGGATCCTCTATGCCAACATGTAATAATCTTTCATAGGACCACTTCTCTAGTTCATCTATTTCATCACTCCCTTTATCTGAGTCTGGACTACCTTTTGAAGTGGGTTTATCAGTTTTAGTATTAAAACCCAATCATTTTTGTCTCTAGTATTCCATAACTCTATGGGTATAGGCTCAATAAGCCCTCACCCTATGTCGTTTAGAGGTCCCTTTCCTTTGTATCCCATTTGTTTGAGGAAATCATATCCCTTGCCATACTGTTCTGGGGATATCTCCACATGTTTGACCTTAGCTTCTACCGGTTCTCCTTTGTAAAGCCATTCCAAGACTTCTTGTTCTTCTATGTTATCTAAAGAAGATGTGGATTATTTTACCATGCCAATCACTTTGTGTACTTCTGGCTCCGTGGATGCAGTAGGTGTGAATGTTGAGGAAGGTTTTCCGTAGGATCTTGGTGGCACTAGAAGTTCTGTCAGTGAGGGATTCAGGTCCATCTTGTACTCTCCCATACCTGTTTCTTCAAGTTTTAAGGTTTTTCCAAAACTCTTCATAACCATGTCTTTGGTAGTTTCAGGAGTGACCGCATCCATAGCCTCTTTTTTATGCAGGATCATACTACCAACTTTGATATTGTTATAAGTGTAGTTAGCATCTACAGAAATTGTCACTTCCACCCCATTATGTGGGAACTTTATGCGCTGGTGGTAAGTAGATGGCACAACTTGTATTTCATGAATCCATGGTCTCCCTAACAAGATATTGTAGGCTAAGGGTAGATCCAATACCTAACATGTGACATTCCTCTCAATTGGTCTAACTCTGATAGGTAGAACAATAAGACCTTTGGAGGATCTTTCTTCTTCATCATAGGCTTTGATAGTTATCTTGCTTCTAGAGTCAATTTTCTGTTCTGAGAGACCCAGTCTCTTGATTAGATCAAGTGTATAGATATTCAATCCCACGCCTCCATCTATCAACACAAGTCTAACATGAGATTTATGAATAAGGACTTCAATATGGAGGGGTTGATTATGTGCATGTATCAATGACTTATCATCATCTTCAGAAAAGGAGAGGTAATGTGGTTCTGAGATGTGATTGACCATCGCTTGGAATTTGTCTATATCAATATCCTTTGGGATGTTAGTAGCATGTAGAGCCTGTTCTAGGATTTCCCTATATACTGTGGATATTTTGAGCAACTCAAAAATGGAAATTTTGGTAGAGGTTCATTGCAATTGATCTACCAAGTCATATTTTACTCCCTAAATAGTAACTATGTGTTTTTCTACTAGTTTAGGAATAGTAATGATAGGAACCTTAGATGTTGATGCTGGTTTTGGGGGTCCTTTGATTGTGACCTATGCTTGGCTTTGTGTTACTGCATTTGAGTGGAATGAAACACCCTTGATTGTGACCACATTAATTGACTCGGTCTTAATGTCTAGCATATTGATCACATTGTCATTATTGGAATAGGTGTAGTTCACTTCATTACCTTTCCCTTTAGATGTTTCTCCTTTGTCGTAATTAGGGAATGGTTTATTGAATGTTGTATGATCCTCATTGGTAGTGTGTCCATCCACTTTGATCTTACCGCCTTCAATGAGGTCTTGAATGACATGTTTAAGTTTAAGGCAATTAGTAGTCTTGTGTCCCTTTTTTTGTGGAAGACACAATAGGAATTATCATCCCACCACTTGGGTTTGACCATTGGTTCCCACAATTTGGAATCTAGGATTGTGAGAACTTTGTTATCCAAAAGTGTCTTCAAAATAGTCTTGAGAGGCTCTCCCAAAGGAGTAAATTTTCTTTGAGGTTTTGAAGTCCATGTCCGACCCTTGCTATTATCATTGTTTGCTTTGGGTACGGGATTTGTTACCTTAGCATCCTTGCTTGCTTTCATACTATTAGTCAAATTGAACACGTCAAGTTTAGGGTTAATGTTAGAGGTGTCAACTACTCTGTCATTAACAACATTCTTGTTTTGCTTCCACCATTTAGACTTGGATTTGGAGTTCTGAGAACCACTCCATGGCATTACCTCCTAGAAGTATTGGAAATAGTCACATGAGGTATGTAGGTTCATGCATTTATTCTATGCTCAAAGCACAGAATTCCCTTACATGTTTGTGTGGGTCAGTTTCTCTTGTGTACTTGTCATACTTTGGGCTTGCCACGTTGGGAGGAAACAGGACCATAGTGATACTCTTGTCAAAAGGAAATGGACAAATGGCATCCAAAGAGTATTTTGTTTTGGGTTTCTCTTTCTCCTGTTTGGGGTTTGCAAGCTCTATTTGCATCAAAGTGCATTGTTTGGTGAGAATGGATATAGGAGTTGGTACCTCCTTTTCTTTGAGTTTCTCCACATCAAAAATTTTAGGTAATTTGACACCCGTGGATGCTAGATGGAGGAAGTATTTCTCTTTATCTTTGTCAATCATTTTCTCCATTATTTTATGGAATCTCTTACTTTGTTTGAGTTTTTCATATTCTTCTTTAGTGATTTTGTTCTCACTGCAGGACTCAAATAAAGGACGGTTGAACTTGGGTTCTTCTTCCTCATTTGTATCTTCGGGCTTTTGGTTATTTCCATTGTCATATTCCTTAAAAGCCTCACTCCATCTGCAAGTGTCTCTATCCATTTGTGGGGAGTCTAGATTGATTAGGGAACTATGAGATATTTCCCCTTGAAAGTGTGGTGTTTTAGGAGGCACTTTCAATCCTTTAGATGTGTACTTATTGCATCTTGTGTTAACCATGAATTTATTTTTCAATTTTGTCAATGTTTCCCAATAGTGTGAGTGAGAGTTTCAAACCGTTCAAGTGGGTGCATCTAGGTAAGAGTAACTATTTGTTGTTGGTGGACGTAAATGATTACAGTGTCAGAGGGTTAGATTGCCCTGATAGTGAGCTGGGAACCAAGTTGTTGGTAGAAAGCGGGTAGACCACACATATTGAACCGATTATAAAAGATTGACTAAGTAGGCAAGGTAGATGTTTGAGAAATTTTTGAAATTTCAACAGGGAGACTAGAAAAGACAACAAGAACTAGTTAAAGAGCTAAAAGGGTATCCTAATCAACTAAGCTTTTTTGAGGAGTAGGTCTGTAAGTACCCACTGTCCCAAATGCGAGCCTCCATATGTGACCTAGGAAACCCTGGATATGAACCTCTGATGCCTTAGATGTAGATCTTGAATACCAGATGCAAACCAAGAACCTAAATGCGACCTAATGCTGACCAAGTATGACTCAAGAAACCAAATATAGAACAGGAAATCTAGGATACGAGCTTATGATGGACTATCAAATTTGGATTGATTTTTGGAAAGTGCATTTTTGAAGTGCATGAATTTGTTTGTTTCCATATTGCGTTAGGAGGTGTCGTAATGTGTGAAAAACACTTGTACTCTAGGGTTTGAAATTTTTTGATTGTTTTATGGAGCTTATCTTTTTAATAGCTTTTTGAATACATCAAACAGCATTGCATTATTAGGGAGGTGAAACAGACACACATTTTTTTCCTATTTTCTAGGTAGAGGATGAAAATCTTTGCTCATTGACTTAGGCACACTCAAATACTAATCAGAATACAGCCATCACCAAGCACACAATGGCTCTAATCATGATGTTGTATTAGTCGACTCCAAATGCAAGTGAGGGCACGATATGACGAGTGTCTTGGGGCAATTACTTTTTTCCTTGCACAAAGATTATCACCCTTAAAGGGATGAATCAAGAATTCTTTCAGTTCAAGTGTTGTCTATTATTGGGCAATCTGTTCGAAATTGTCCCTCATAGAATTGCACAAGGCAAAATTGAGGTGTATAGCCCTATGAGTACCTGAATATATGTAGTCTCACAAGCAAGATTCAAGTGGCTCCGCTCTACATATACCCAAGCATGTTCAAGGAATGATGTCAAAGTTCCATGAACAAAATTGGCTCCGTCTTCTGAGGCTTTAGCCTATGAGGAAGAAACTATTTATAGTGAGTTGGAAGGGTTGGCGTAAAACTTGTCCTCACTTGGGTCAGTCCCGGGAGATTTTTTCCTCAACCAAAAGGCCCTCTACTATTAAATATGTGTACAAAGGATTGGCGAGCTTTGGATGTCTATATTTTTTATTCTTCCAAAGAAGAAGAGCATACTCTCCTAATCTAAGTCATTTTCTCCCAAAGCAAAGGCAAGAAAAATAGTTCTTTCCCTCAAGCAATGTTGTGCCTGATTTAGATGATCCTATTTAATGAAAACAGGATGCTTGAAAATAGATTTGCCTTGTTCAATTAGCCGCAATATTTAATGAGTTTGCTTGTTCAATTTATGTGTCCCAAAAAAGAAATTGGATGATTGAACTTGTTCATTTATCCCACAATATTTAATTCTTTGTATTTTTCAATTACTGATTCCCAAATTGAATTAAGCGATGTGATTTCTTGTTCATTTATGTAACACCCCGCCAGGCAACCCGAGAGGACAAGACATAAAATATCTATAAGATGCAAGTAATTTTTTTTTTTTAACTAGAATAATATTCATCATTGTACTTCATATCTCTAAAATAAAAATAAAAATACTTTTCTACAACTTGAATGCAATATTTATTCAACTTAAGTCCTCACAAGTTCCCTAACGTCAATACTAAAGCAACATTATCTAAACTATTTACATGCATAAGATATCCATTTAATTATGAGCTTAAAAGATCTACATTAAATTTAATACACCAAGGTAAATTTCCCTAACACATAAGTTAATCGTCTAATATCATCATTCCTTTTATCAACTGATGCCATTAGATCATATTGATTTTATAAATATCTATTATCCTTTGTACCACTTTCCTCTAAACATTTAGGTAAGAGATTAGTATTAAT
>MU225835.1:1800061-1819434 GCA_018584345.1 Thuja plicata
TATGTCTGATATTAGAATCCTCAGGTACTGGTTTATGAAATCATTATAAACAAACTATAGGAATAGATCAAACAAGTATCATGAACAACTTAAGCTGTAAGAAAACATCGAAAGATCTTACTTCGTTAAAAAACACAAAACTTATATTAGGGTTAGAGGGGTATTACAATTTACCCCCGATTCTTATCACAAATGATAAAACAAAGTTCAACTTTCTGATTTTCCTCAAGAGGAAAAGGGCATATTATCTGGTTGTTTTAGCAAGTGTGAAGAAAAGGTCTTAAGTTTTGAAAAACTTGAAAGGGGTTAGCATTTGAAAACAACTGAAAAATCTTGCAATCACACATGTTAGTAACGTCTTCCAAGCCCTGAATAGAACCTGCAATCACTTGTTAAGTTGTTCAAGATGTCAAGAAACACAACTGGTTAAGTGTTAGGATTAAACAAATGAAGGTCACAATAATTTTAACCAAATGTGAGCCAGGAATTTCAGTATGCAAGGCAGGAAACTGGATGTGAACTTATGCTACCAGATACAAACTTTTGGTGACCAGATACGAACCAGAACTAAATTTGATCCAGAAAACCCTAGATACGAGACTAGAAAACCACGATACATACCAGGAAGTCACGGTGTGAAAAAATTCACTAGATGCAAGCTTTTCCAACCAGATATGGACTTGTACCTAAAAACTAGGATGACAAATTGAGCAAAAATGGTTAGACAATGGGACCAAGTTGGAAATCAGGCCCCACGGTGGGTGCCAGAAATGTGTGTGTATATTTGTGCACCTATTACCTGTGACACAACACTTCAATAAGTCATTCCTTTAGTGAGGAACAAGGGTTAATGAGCATATAAAACCCTAACATTGACCTATTGCTTTCTAACTAGGATGAGTGTAGAAAATAACATAATAGCCCTCAAATTATGCTAATACCAGTGACATAAACAACCTAGCATGAAAGATTCAAGTTTAAAAGAACTATTTGATTATTTAAGCATGCATATTAGTCTAAAATGAGCATTATAACCATGCATGAAAGTAACTATGGAGTGTGCATGAAGCTATGAAGGAATGGGTAGCATAACAATGCTTTGAGATTCCTTCAAAATCTTGGCATAAAAACACTACTATTCAAAAATTAAGGCTTTTTATGAGCTCCAAATCTCTTCAATTTATAGAAGAATGGGAGAGAGTGAGAGAGAGAGTGAGAGAGAGAGAGAGAGAGAAGGTTAATTAATCGAGCCCCTAAGATCATTAATGAAGTGTAAGATCCATTAATGCCTTGGGCATTAATGAGGGATGGGCAAGACGGAATATCCATTAAGGAGAGATTAATGGAATTCATTAAGAGGCATGGGAGGGAGTAAGGCTCAACTTGGCAAGTTGCTCCTTACAGAAGTCAAGCTTGTGAAAGTTGATTTTCTCAAGTGGGTTGAGTGCCTAATCACTTCCTTAATGGAATGTGACATCATTAGGAAGGGGGTTAGAATTAGATTAGGATTAGAAGAATGCTTAGCAAGGGTGAAAGGGTTGGGAAACGTTTGAACCTAGGGTCCAAGTGGTTGAGTTGGGTTAGGTTGGGGATTTAGAGGAATATTAATGAAATAAATTAAACTTATTTAATTTATTCAAAAATAGGAAATTTAATTATTTAAACAACTTAATTTTTTTTTAATAATTAAAGGACTATAGCCAATTAATTAGATTAATCAAGCTAGGGAATTGGTTCTTTTACAAGTGAGAAAATGATTTAGGACTTTATTTAATTCCTAGTAAATTAATCATTTTAGCCATGTATTTGATCAATTATTAATTTTGGCTAAAGCAATTAACTTAGTGATTTTTATCACCTTAGGAAATTAAATTGATTCGAAGAATTATGCCAAGCAGTAACAAAGTCGTTTGGACATAATAAAGGGTATGATCACACTTAGAGAAAATAGGGTCTATAGTCGAAGCAGACCAAATTAGGGTGGTTACAGAATTGTGTCTTGAGCCCTTCCAAAAGTTGGTTTTCCAAGATGGACAAAAATCAACTTTTGAAAAGGTTTTGTCTTGGTTAGACAACCCTTCCTTTTGGGTGCTTAGACTTTGATCAATTTTGGGATTACCTTTTTAGAACCCATTTTTGGAAAGCTTGTAAGGAGCTTAGGGAAGAGAAACCAATGATAAGCCTTTCCTTTTTCCAAGAGTTTTTAGTGGCCTTTTTAGTGGAGACTCTCCTCGTTAGAGATTTTGAACACCCACTCTCTATCTTAGAGACATTGCTAGTTTTGGAGAAGCTAGGAGAAGGAGACTTAGGAAAGAGGGAGCTCTTCATCAAAATTTATTCCTTAATCTTGGATCTAGGTTGGTGGCACTAACATTTTATGCTTATTGTATTCACTTGTTTTGCATATTGGTAGTAGCATTATGTTCATTTACAAATTACTTTTTATAAGAAATCCTTTCATGTTAGTATATGTGTGGTGATGGAGATTTTGATTTTGGTTTCTTTCTTGTATTGTGATGTTCTTTTGTGTTGTGTTGAATTCATTTGTGAATGGGAATCTCAAGGTCCACTCACCCTTGGGAGGGAAGAGTAGCCTTGGGGGTGAAAGTATAGTGATAGCCCATGGGTGTAGAGTCTCTCCTCAAGGAGGAGAGGGAGAAAACATGGAGTATGGGCTCCATGAAGTCAATCTATATTTCCATTTTGGGGGTCATAAGGGAGTTTTTTTATGGCTTGAAGCCTTGGGGGGGAATAAGGGAGTTGTTTTTCACTTGGAAGGAGATGAGAAGATGTTGTCTTTGATGCCTTGTGAAGGCTATTTTGTTGCTTTCTTTGGATGGCTTTCTCCCGTTGGGTACTTGGTCCACTTCACCCCATTGTTGGGTCAATATGTGACCCATTGTGACAGCCATGGTTGGGAGATTGTTTTTGTGTATTTTTGTTTTCCAATCCTATTTTTTGCTTGCATGTGTGTTTCCTACCTATGTTTGGTTCCCCAAGCTCGGGGGTGGCCTCTTAGAGGCCTAGGATGGGAGGTGAGCATCCCATGGTCAAGCTCAAAGTTTTATTATAGGTCTTGGTTGTATCATGTATTCTTGAAGATTTGAAGAACAAGAAGCTTGAGTTAGAGAGGACTTGTATACTCGTCATCTTATTTTATGGTGTAGCCAATGTGACAGATTTTCTTGTAAAGAAAAGAAATGCTTTGTAAAATTTCATGAAGTAAAATGAAAGAGATCTATTGCAAAATTTATTTGAATGTTTCAAATTATTTGTAAGAGAAATGTAGTGAGAAAGGAAAAGTGATATTGAATGTGTTTTATTTAATCTATGTCATTTTATTGAAAGTTAATAGAGAGAGATACTTCTTCTTTTTTATCTTTATGTGCAAGTAAAGGGAAAAATATATGTCAATATTTTAATGATAATATTTTGTTTTTCTTATTAAATTCTTTCAAATGTAAGTCAATAAACATGCATCCCTTTGTGTTATTATTTTGTTTATTATTATGGCTCCCAAATAAATAAATAAATCTGCATATATGTTTGAGTTTTTATCATCAGTTTCAACAACTCATTTTTCTACAACAATTATGTAAATGGAATATCTCTGCATGATTAATATAAATATGTTCTATTATATTATATACTTATCTTATGTATTTATTACTCTGTTTATTTATTTAATAGAAACTGAATATATATACGTATTTTGGCATACATATATTTACATTCATTTATGGACATGCAAGTATTAACATATCTCTTATATTTCTCATCTATAAATAAATGAAAAAAGAAATCTAAATTTATTCATCACTCTTCTAGTTGTCTTTTAATGTAAAAATCAGCAAGTCTAATTTATCTACATGGTTGTAGCTATTTATACTATGTAAAAATTATGCAAGTTTGTTTATACTATATAAAAAACATACAAGTTTGTTTATAGTATGTAAAAATATGCAAGTTTGATTTATCTACATGGATGAAATTGTTTATGTTGGAAGTACAAGAATGGGAAAGAAAGATACTGAGAGGGGGGGTGAATCAGATCTTAAAAACTTAACCACTTAAAATAGATTGATCTACATTCATACATATATGAAATTAACCTAACATCAAATAGCATTTATAACATCAAATATGTAACTCATAACACATAATTTTGGTAACCCAGTAACCCAAATAGGTAAAACTAGGGTGGGGATGACACCCACAAGATCTTCACTACTACAGCAATAAAGTGTGCTTGTTAGGGCTACAAAAGTTTGATTACAATATGCAATCTACCTGATTAAAGGTATGTTTTGTTAAGAACTAAAGATCATTACAATCTACCTTGTTAAAGGATTTCAACTTACAGTAAAGTAAGCACTCGGCTAAGAGATTTGAAATGGCCTGCTAAAACCACTTTGTTAAGAGATTTAACCTGACACACCTGTTAGAATGTTCCAAGTAGTGATCCTTCATTATGCACTCAGATGCTGATGATGGATCTTCTCTTTTCAATAACCTCTGTGATCTCTTAATCTGATATGTCTTTACTCTTCTTATCACTGCTCTGTCATTTTGCTTAATCTAGGCTTCTTCTCAAAATGACTTACTATTCATCTCTCATGAACACATAACCCTTATTTGTATATCTCTTTCTCTCACACTCTCACACTTATTTTAGGGTTAGAAGCCATCTTATTATATCTTTTCAGATCTGGTAGCGAGATCTAGATCAACGATCAAGATCTATTGTTTATACCTCCAATGTATTCTGATTTCCTGATTGGCTCCATGCCATGCATAGTATAAAACAATTAAATGTGAAATTAATTTAGTAGACAAATATTAAATGCATACAAATGTCAGCTCAAATCTCATACAAGTCAGCCTAAACTATTTACATCAAAGTTTGAATTAATCCTGACATGTATGCAAAAACTGTTCTACTCAGCACAACACATCTCTGATGCTCGGCACTTAATATTCTACTCATCTCGGCAAGATGTAACTCAGCAACCTAAAACTTGCTCATAAATGTTGCTCAGCCTTGAATGTTTAGCTCGGCCACAGTGATAACCAACTAAAACTGCCTAAGTAAATGAATAAGTGTGGGTCACTAATCATCAATATAACTTAGGGATTAACAATCTCCCCATTTGATATTAGTGGCGAAAACACACTTATCATTACAATTCATTCCATCCAAAATATTTCCTAAGTACATACTGTACTCCCCCCTAGGAATGTACATCATACTACATACAAAACTTTACATAGCATACATGCCTGCAAAAAAAAAATATTTACATGGATATCTGTTCTGATCTCCTTTAATTTGTATCCTTGTCAGTCCTGTTCTTATCTCTTTAAGTTTCCCCCTTGTTTTTGTCACTCATAGCTAGTGGGGTCAAGTTATATTTTTCCAAAAATTGTTTATGAATTTTTAAGGTAGACTCAAATGTAGAGTCCCAACTATCTTTGACAAACTTCATAACCTCTATTTTTACTTCTTGCTTGGTAGCTAGACTTACTAAGCTTTCTGCAGTTGAGAGATGAGAGTCTCTCTTAATCAATTCATTTGCAGATAAAAATTCTTTCTGAATGACCTCCAAATGAGGTATCAGACTTGTCTGAATAGTAATCAACTTGGTCCTAATCCAACCATCTTCATCCATGAGCTTGAATATCCTCCTTTGTGCATAATTCATCCTATTAAAATGTAAGGAGCTAGTGCTAGCATCCATACTTAGTGAACTTCCGGTTGACTTAAGGTCAAGTTGTAATTTCTCTAAAGCCTGTTGATTATCCATTGTGAAGAATTCCACATAAGATAACCTCTTATACAATGACTAGACATTTGTTGCAACTCCTTCTAACATTTCTATCAGAGAATAAAGTTCAACCTATTTAACTGTAATCTCTCCTAAGATTTTTGCAAGTACCTTGTTCTCAAATTTCCTCTCAAACCATTGCAACAGTTTCTCATTGGCTTCAATATTGTCATCATTTACCTTTTGCATAATGTGAACTAGTTGTTCAAGAATAGGGGCTTGAGGATTCTCATCCTCCATGTCAAAATCCTTTACAAATATATCTTTTATGTCATGTAGCACTTTCTTTTGCTTTTACTCCCTTTTCAGTTCCTCCTGTCTTTTCTTCCTCTTAATTAACTCCTAAAGAGTCTCAATCTGTTCATAAGAAAAAAGATTGGGATCCCATGGTGGAATCACAATAAATTCATCTAATGTGACATCTAGAATCAGAGACTTCTTCCTTGTAACTTTCCTCCTCTCGAATTTAGGTGAACTACTACTCAACTTAGTTTCAACAATACCTTTTCCAGATTCAGTATTTGTCACCATGGCATCTTTAAGTTTAGTCAAAATTGCCTGCTGATCAGGCATACTTCCTATCTTAGTTCCAGTGGGAGTTGATGATGTAGATTGTGGTAGAGCAACCAACACTTGCATGGCCTCTTGTTCTGTAGGCTCACTGTTAGTATCTTTTATCTCCTCACTACTATCTAGTATTGATTTTACAACCTTTAAAATAGGTGAATGTTGTACAAATACCTCTTGTTCAATTATTTTCTCCTTTGCTACTTCTTCTTGAGCATCCTTATCCTTAGGTTCCTCTTGATTTTTCTCTTCATCTTCCTCTGTACCCTTTTATTCTTCAGCCTTAGTTGTCTTGATAGGTGAATCAATAGTTGAGTCCCTCGGCTCATCCTGACCCTCAGCATCCACATTGCTAGTCATCAATTGTCATATCAATCGGACTATCAATAGTCAGATCAACAGTGTTAACTATCTCAGATTGATCTTGTGAATCTATCCTAGTCTTCTCAGACTCAATTGAAATGTGAATTGTGGAAATCGGTGGTACAGGGGCAGATTCAGTTTCCTTATCCTTCAGCTCAGATGTTCCTTCATCAGTTCTCTTTTCTTTTGAAACAATTAGTCCAAAAAATTCCTTCCAAATTCTAGTACTCTACTGTACTATCCCTTCAATATCATTCTTCAAAATAGCATAACCTCTCTGTTTAGGTAGAAATTTGTGCTTATACTCTTCAACAGATTTTTCTCTTTGTTTCTTTGTTAGCTCAGGAATGACTTGAGCTAAAGTGCCTTCCCTAATTTGTCTCTCAATTTTGAGTGCAAATTCCCACTTGCCAGATAGAAATTCATACAACTCACTCGGCACATTGTCTCCTATTGTTGTAGGGGTTAATTTGAAATTACACATCATGTCTAGGAGATCTTCCTGAACCTTAGATTTGTCTCCTACCTTCAATTTTTCATACCTTATAAACTTAAAACCAAATAACCCTGAATTTCTCAAGTTTTCACATACCTCATCAATATTTGTGGGTTTCTTGAATGGTATTGTTGGTATGTTGTTGGGTTCATCAGTTTTTGTCATGTCCTCATCACTTTCTAGATCCAAATGCAATTTTCTTCTTGGTTTCTTAACTTGTAGACTCAGCACAGCCTTAGTTGCTAATTTAGTCCTCGATCCAAAACTACTTTCTCCAATCTTCTTTGCATAGACTTAAGTCTACTCTATTGGTGATGTGGTGATAGATGCTCTTGTCCTTGGTCGATTTGCAATAGGAGGGGTAACTCTAGGTTTTGCTTGACTCGGCTTTGTTACCTTAGCTACTGCTGACCTCTTCCATTTTTCCTTAGCAGTGACCTCTTCTTTAGGTTCACTAACTTATTTTTCTTTTTCCTCAGATACATCTTTTCCTTGTCTAGTAGATATGTCTAGAGGTGCATCCTCTAGCTCTTCATCACTCATCAAGCCAACCATATTTTTTAGAACTTTCACAATCTTTTTCCTTTTTCTTTCCATGGTTCCTGCCTTAAGATTCATCGAAATATTTGCCTTAGCTTTATCAAAATTTCTAAATCTTTTAGCTTTAGCATCAATCTCCTCTTCTAGGCTTGTTGTGATAGCTGCTGATGCTTCATCAATATTTACTTCATAGGGAAATGGCTCCAGCCATGATACCCTAGGTGTCACAGCCTGAATATATGTGTAGTATGTATCCACTAAGAAACATATCTCATCATAGTGCTTTTCCACAAGTGAATTGGGAATTCTGGTCCTCAACCTCATTCTCTTTTTGAATTCCACAAAATAACTTCCCATAATACCATTGAAATTTCTGCCTAATTTCTGAATATATTCACTAATCTGTAAAGTGATGGGTCTATCCTTTTTCCATACAATATTTCCTAGCATACAAAATGACTTCTGTACATAGAAAAATATACACCTTAACAAAGAGCCAAACTTACATGATGAGCTTTTGGCTTTCCTGATTGATAGTAATTTCTCTTCTAGTTGTGTCAACTACAGCTCGGCAAGGTCATAGGTATGATTCTTTTTAACTATCTTCCATGCCTAGTCAACGGCTATATAGGGAACACTATCCAGTCAGCTTGACTGATAGAATTTGTGAGCAATCACTCTCACTCCAAAATCAAGTTCCAAGTCTGTAATTGTAGAGATAGTCATTCCTCTATTGTTCCAAATAGCTCCAGCGTTAGCTACTATCTCTTCTTTGCTTTGGTCTCTCATAGTTCATTTACTGCTGATAATAGGATACCCAATAACTCACTAGATAATATCTTTTGTGATCTTTACTGGTCCATTGTCCAACCACATATGCATATTGTGAACTCAGCTTAGGACAAACTTTATCCATTCATCCTTGAATTCTGTTGGAAAATCTAGGGCTCGAGTTAACCCTTTGTCAGCTAAATGTTTGAATTCATCTTTTAGAATTCCATTCTCACATAGTTTTTCATAGGAATTTCTCAATTCATTGTTTCCCACTTTGCCAATTTTAACCATGTAACAAGATCTTAAATCATGAATCATAAGTACCTTTGGCGGGATCGATGAGAGGGTTCCATTTAGATCACTCATAATTGTGCTTTCTGGAATGGTACAAAATTTTGGTGGTGCACATGCAACACTCCTTACTAGCTTAATTTGATTCAAATCTTCCTCCATTCCCTTGACTGGTGCGGAAGAACTTGCAGCCATAAGCTCTTGAGGTTAGGGTTTGAAAATAAAGAACAGAGTACCTCAGCAAGCAATCACTTCTCACTATTCAACTTTAGGGTTTTCGATGACACGCTAAAAAAATTACCGAAACAAACTTCACTAAGATCAAATCTACAACTTCTTCAATCACTCTGTAAATGTTAAAAATTGCAAGGTAAAAGTGAATAATAGACCGTTCATCCATATATAGACCTGAAAGGTCAAGGTAGGTAAGCATTAAATATTTTTCCCATTAGGTTAGTGCAAGCCAGCTGTCATTGGTCTACTAACACAACTTGCATACCACTCAGCTTACCACACTCGGCCATCACAACTTACTCAGCCGACTAACTCGGCACCTATAGTGCAGATAACTCTTCTTGGCACTTGTCAAAAACATGTCCTGGTACATCTTATCATATGCAGATATGGACTTTGGCACATTTTCATATTTGGAATTGATGTAAGATTTAAAATTTGAATGCAGTTCCTTACATACCTCTATTTCTCAATTGGAGATGGTGTGATCACCTGATCCATTAGATTGGGTGACCTCAGCTTCAGTGGATTTACTGCTACTCAGCTCTATTTTCTTTACCCATGTCCAGTTCATTTGTGCTCTTACTTCTTCAATAGTAGGAGCAGGAACTCTTGTCCTACACTCTCTCTTAGTGTGTCATATCTTCAAACAACTAAAATAGACTAAGCTTCCATACATCCAACTCTTATATTTCCCTCTTACATGTGTCTTTAAGAAATCTTTAGTTGCATGTCCATATTCTTCACAATAATGAAAACTTTGTCTTGTATTATAATCCTAGTTGTAAGTGTTGCCTCTCTTAGATGCTTTTGTTTGTGTCTTTGATGTCCATTGTTGTTTAGCATTGGATCTACAGTCATGTGCCTTATGACCATGTTTCTGACACTTGTAACAATAACCATTAAATCTTAGTTTGGGGGGTGCATCACTTGCTTCACCCCAACATTCATGTGCTTTATGTCCAAATTTCTTGCAATTAAAATAGTAACCATTAAACTTAGGTTTAGGATTGGACTTACCTTTCTTGCTTTGGAAAATGTTTTCTGTATGACCTGGTTTTCCACAGTGGTGGCAAACAAGCTTGTTTTTCTTTGTCTTTGTGTTCCTCCTTTCACCATTCTTAGATGATTCTCCTTTCTCAGTAGATGTCTTTGGTTCAGTGTGACCTAATCTAGAAGAATCCTTTGACCTTCTTGATGCTTCCATCAAATTCTCAAAATGAGTCAAAGCTTCATTAGGTATATTCAACCTTTCATTAAGTTCCTTCTCAGATCTCAGATCATCTTTCAATTGATTGTTCTCAGATCTCAGATTTATCATTTCCATGTCTTTCCTACTAATCTCCTGATTTGAAAGTAGCAATTGATTTTCCATGTCAACCTGATTGATTGTCATCATCTGCACATCATGTGTCCTTTCATCAAGTCTAACAAATATCACTCTTTTGTATTCTTCTGCCATAGTTTTGTCATCTTCAGCTTTCTTCTTTTGTTCCAATACTTCACATAGTTTCACTGTCTGCATTTCTTGTTCTCTTTTCAAGTTTATAACTTCTTCACATAGTGCATTGTTCTTTTCCAGTAGATCTGCAATTGCTGCATTTCTCTTAGTAGAATATTCATTACGGAAATAGATTTGTACTGTCATCTTCCTGGTAATGAGTATCATTCATTTGTTTAGCCAATTCTTTCCTAGCTGTCAATGATTTCTTCAATTCTTGTCTTGCTATCTCAAGCTGATGTAATGCTAGCTGGATCTCAATCTTCTAATTCTCAATGAATTTTCCCAACTTGTAAACTTCCATCTCAAGATCTATACTCACAAGCTGATTCAAAGCTTTTAGAGGTGAACTGTTCTCTGATACCAATTGTTGGAAGTACAAGAATGGGAAAGAAAGATACTGAGAGGGGGGTGAATCAGATCTTAAAAATGTAAACACTTAGAATAGATTGATCCACATTCATACATATATGAAATTAACCTAATATCAAATAGCATCCATAACATCAAATATGTAACTCATAACACATAATTTTGGTAACCCATAAACCCAAATAGGTAAAAATGGGGTGGGGATGACACCCATAAGATCTTCACTACTACAGCAATAAAGTGTGCTTGTTAGGGCTACAAAAGTTTGATTACAATATGCAATCTACTTGGTTAAAGGTCTGTTCTGTTAAGAACTAAAGATCATTACAATCTACCTTGTTAAAGGATTTCAACTTACAATAAAGTAAGCACTCAGCTAAGAGATTTGAAACGGTCTACTAAAACCACTTTGTTAAGAGATTTAACTTGACACGCCTGTTAGAATGTTCCAAGTAGTGATCCTTTGTTATGTACTCAGATGTTGATGATGGATCTTCTCTTTTCAATAACCTTTGTGATCTCTTAATTTGATATGTCTTTACTCTACTTATCACTGCTCTATCATTCTACTTAATCTAGGCTTCTTCTCAAAATGACTTACTATTCATCTCTCATGAACACATAACCCTTCTCTATATATCTCTTTCTCTCACATGCTCACACTTCTTTTAGGGTTAGAAGCCATCTTATTATATCTTTTTAGATCTGGCGGCGAGATCTAGATCAATGATCAAGAACTATTGTTTATACCTCCAATGCATTCTAATTTCCCGATTGGCTCCATGCCATGCATAGTATAAAACAATTAAATGTGAAATTAACTCAGTAGACAAATATTAAATGTGTACAAATGTCAACTCAGATCTCATACAATTCAGCCTAAACTGTTTACATCAAAGTTTGAATTAATCCTGACATGTATGCAAAAACTGTTCTGCTCGGCACAACACATCTATGACACCTGGCACTTAATATTCTGCTCGGCTCGGCATGATGTAACTCGGCAACCTAAAACTTGCTCAGCAATGTTGCTCGGCCTTGAATGTTTAGCTCGGCCACAGTGATAACCAACTAAAACTGCCTAAGTAAATGACTGTGTGGATCACTAATCATCAATAGAACTTAGGGATTAACAGTTTATACTATCAATAAAATTTTGAAAAGGGAAATCTAAGTTTATTCATCACTCTTCTAGTTGTCTTTTAATGTAAAGAAATATACACATTTAAAAGAAAATATATTTATTACACATATACAGTTTTTATATATATATATATATATATATATTTAAACTACTCTGATTTTGTACAGAGAACTAGACTCTTTTTATATATTTAAACTACTCTGATTTTTGTATGCAAAACTAAACTGAATTTATGTATGTGAATATATAACTGAATGTTTTAAAAAATAAAAAAAGATAAATAAACACATTTTGATCAAATAACCAATATATAATATTTTTTATTTATTTATTTATTTATTTTAACAAAACTAAGCAAATGTAATAAAAAAAATTTAAAAAAAAACACTGGTTTTAAAAAATAAAAAATAAACTTTTAAGTGGCAGCAGTGGGAGCCATTCCCCACCACCACCACCACCGTCCTACCCTAAGGTAGGCGGTGGGGGAAGGGGATTTTTCCCCCCTGTGGCGGTTGAGCCCCCCACAAACCCCAACCCACTTGTCAGGTGTACAGCACAGAAAAATGCAGCCCCTTATCAATTTTTTTAATAAAGAAAAATGATAACAAAAAAAGCAGCCAACATACTAATAACACAAAAAAAAATCAGATTCATCTCCTCCCCCATTAGCAAAGACCTGCATACAATTTCATGTCATGGTTTTATCCTTCAATAAACCAACAATATATTTTATATATATAAATATATATGCATGTCGTTGCATATATATTTATATATATGAATCCTCCATGGCCTTCATTCTTCCATACCTGCAACATACATCAAGAAGAAACAAAAAAAATAGAGAGACTAAGATCTAGGGTTTGAAATGGTAAAAGAGAACGAGGAATAAGAAGGAAAGATGAGAAGAGAAACAACATTTTAGGTTTTGAAATTTCTCTCTTAACCCTAATTTTGAAATTAGGGTTAGGGATTGAGCAAGTGGACTTTCCAAATAAATGATTTAATCAAAATTTGATTTTTGATAAGAGGGAATTCTTTTCTTTCTATTTAGATTTGATTTTTTTTAACTCTTTTAATTGTTTAATTTAAAATATCTTAAGAGTGAGCTTTTTGGTATTAATAGAGTGTTTCATTATTTTTGGGGATTTTGAATTTGTTTTAGGTGGGAATTCTTTCCTCAAATATACTTTAGATTTTTATATTACTTATATTTTGATTGTTTAATTTATAAAGATAAATGAGATAATTAAGGAATGTTATTAGGTTTAATGAAATAAATATTAATTGGCATAGCTTAGATTATTTTTATTAACCAATTGTTTAAATATTAATCTTTTAGAAATTATGAGTTAGAAATTAAAGTGAGTATTTAACAAAACATTTTAAAAGATGTAAATTAGCAATTTATTGTGCTTATAGACTTTATGTTAAACGAATAATGGTGGAAGAAATTTTAGAGTGAAATTATAATTAAGATAAATTTCAAATTTGATAATTATCAATACATATTAAATGAATAAATTTTAATTAAACCTTTAATGTGAATTCTTTATAAAGGTTAATGAACAAATTTTAAATAATGTATGCGACATTAATGTTTGAGAATAAAGTATCCTACTTAGTTGAAATATTAAAATAGAATATGTTGGAATAATGTAAATTTTTATATTAAATTTTTAAATAAGTAGATTTATTAATCATGGCTTGAACCATCATACACCTCTTTAATAGGGAGAAATTTTACCTAGTGTAACTCGAATCTTTTAAATCAATTTGGAGAATAACTACCACTTCTTCATACTCTATTAAAAGAGTAATTGAATTAAATTATATCAACTTTATTAATGTCATATTAAATGGTAATTAAGACATCTACTCTAAAGGAAAATGTAATACAATGAGATAATTGACTATTTAATAGTTTAATTCTTTCCTCAAGATGTGATTATGACTAGAACCTATCTGGTGATTTAACAGATTGAGCCTAGATACTTATCAATTGGGTTGAGGGATATTGAAATGTGGTCATGATTCCCCTTGATCCTAAAAGAGACTCTTGTTACTAGCATAACCTAACTCATTAACTTTGTAATCATTGAAGCTACATAGTAAACTTGGGAACCTCGCAACTAAAAACAATACTGCATTTAGTCTTTTTCAAAAAAAAATTATCCCTTTTTTGGACGTAGATTTTGGGCATGACATTTTGGTATCAGACCCATGTTCAACACTAGGAACCTTGCAAACTGTTACGCTTCACCTAGGAGTATATTTTGTTTGGGTAGGAAACCCTTAGTTACGTTATTAACACGCTGAAAGTAAACAGGATTGAGGACGTGTCCTCTTGACATATGGGATGCAAGGCAAGAGGAAAAGGTTATGGAAGGGATCATGGACCCCCTCCCAAATAGAATTCAACCCTCATCCCAAAATTCTAGGGACAACTCTTCTGAGTCATGTACCTAATAGAGCCCATATTCATATGTTGGCATCACAATGTTATATTCTCTAATATAAGATGTCATAGATGCGAAGGGTTACACTTGTATTGTGAACTAGAGATGAACTAATGTGTGGGTGCCCTATTGTGGAAAATTTGGAGTGCCTTTTTGGAACCAACCTAAGTAGCACCTTGTTGGAATGAATGATTTATTTTTTTTATATGAGCACTTCTTCCTAGTCCCTTAGACTGCTTTGTTGTTGTAATGATATAGGTGTTTGAGAGAGTTTCGTGAACAATTGTGAATGTGTTAACAATTGTGGTAGTGATGCCATAAGATTTAGCTCGATGGATTCCATATTTATGTTGACCCCTTATTGGTTGTAGTGTAAAGAAGGCTACGAGTAACTCTTTTTCTTATGTTTTCCTACATGCATATTATTGTTTATTGGTATCCTTGCATGGTTAGAGGGTCTGTTGATTTAGTCTTAATGGGGTGTGATGCACTGCACCTAGTCCATTATCACATCAGTGTGAGTGGTATAAGATGAAACCAAGTTATACTTGGGAATGTTAAATTCCAGCATTACTATGCTTTCCGCTATAGATCAAAGTGTGTACATTTCAAAGAGAGATACCTAATAGGATGGAAAGGTGTTTACCTATGGTGGTAGGTCAATTTGGGTTAACTATCATTCTCTCTAGAATGCTTGGTAGACTCAATCTATCAGAAAGGGATGTATTATTGCACAGATGTGCAAAAACTCCCTAGGGGATACTCCTATTCGAGGCCTCATGTGTGCCTAACATCCTTTCCTTGTAACCTCACTTTTATCATGCACTGAGTACAATGGGTCCCTTTAGTATAATGGAACAATTCTTCTTGTGTGGAGTAGGGTTTGTTACCAAAGCCATAGATTTTTAAACCATTGAATCCCATTGGGAATTGTATAGTAAATTGTACCCTAGTTATGGGAAGAACTCTGGCGATTGTTTGTCATCCTTTTTCATAGGTTGGTGAGCACCCCTCATCCAAGAGAGTTCGTAATTTATGTTGTAACCTTGTAATGATTCTTTGACATAGGGAAAGTATCACATGTGTGTGCAAGATAAAGGAAACTTGTATTGGTCTTTATAATACTATAATTATTGAAAGTATAGTAATGTGTAGGTGAGGTATGTATGGTACCATTGTTAGATAGGTGAGTATAGAAAGTGTGCCTTAAGGCTACTAAGTAGTGTTTCTCTCAGAATCCTTGGTCGATACTCCCTCTTATGTATTCAACTTCAGTTGCATTGTTATGATAATGATCTTCTTGATTTATTTATTTTCTTGGTGGAAATTTCCACATGTTGTGTGGGCTAGCATCATTTGGGTATTCTTGTGATTAGAATTGGTCACAAACTTTTGTATCTATTTCTTTATGACAATTGTCACATTGAATTTATCATTGAAATGAGCTCACTTTGAAATTTATTTTTGGAATTTAATTTCCCCAATTGGAACTTTTACTTTTCGATCATGGTGACTATTCTGAATGTTTTTCTAATGCTGGCCAGTCTTATATTTTTTGATTCTACTAATCCCAATGTGGGCCTTTGATAGTGTGTATAAGGCAGAACATATAGGAGGATGTACTATTTTTCCTTTTTGAGTAATACTAAACTTAGGAGATAGGACCTCAACTCTTTTTTTTTGAATGGTATACAGGATTGGTAATTCTTTTACACTTGAAAGGGATAACCTGACGTTAATTATGTTAATACATGGTGGTACAAGCTATGCCAAACATACAAATTGAATTTGGCCATAAGTGGGAGTGCATACCATATTATGTGATTTTTGGGAAGTATGTATCATGAAAGGACTCTAGTGGCATAAATTATTACTTGTAACAATAAAGCATAATTGGATGTTTCAACTATCTCTATTGTGTAAAAATTGGAAATGGTGTGTAGATGCTACCCCAATTTATGACCTTGCATACCTTATTCGGTATTGGTCAAGTATTGGAAACCTAGTGTTAGTACTCTAGTGACCATCCTCCATAGAGTTATTTCTTTCTCTTGATGTGATTTAGGGCTATTGATGTACCCTTCTCTTAGGATAAACCATGATGAATAGTTGGGAATGATGTAGTTCACTCAAAAATTTGACCCCTGTGGTGGGCCTGTTGGAAAGATTGCTACAATGTAGACAATTGTTATTTTGTCATTGATGTCAAACCTTAACTGGTGAGACTATTTTTGTATGTTTGAGTACCTTATCCATTGATTGATGAAGATTTGAAAAGAATGGGATAACAAGAAGACCAAGGAATGGTTGAGTTATGAGTATACACCAGGGTACTTGATCATTTGGTACTTTGGAAAAGTGATACAGTGTTTATCTATCACTAACAGTTCACTAGAAGGTCAATGCCGAGCAAAGAAAATTCAATGCCGAGCAAAGCAAAAGGTGATTTTGAGCAAAGAAAAGATGATGTCGAGTGCTAGTGAAATGTCGAGGGAGACAGAGAAATCTGAGCAACAGTATTTTTTTATTGATGAGATTTGAGATCTATGGCTGACATAGTTGATTCTATTGGGATATGCATTGTTAATTAAGATTGGTCCACATTCATTTAATGCATGAGAAACCGTTATTAGTGCATGGATTCAATGTTTAATTAATGACTATATTGCAGAAGTAAATTAAATGTAATGATGGAAGGATCTGTTGGATATAACCTAACCTAAGATCTACTATCTTGATTAAGTGGTAAAAGATCTATCTGACCTAGATGAAGAGGTATAATATAACCTATAGAGGTTATTATCATTGTATCCCAAGTGTAAGGAGAAGTTGTATGCAAGATTATTGCATGGTTAATTGACTGATTGGAAAGACCTAGCAAAGAAGGCTGAGAAGAGAAGTAGAGAGAGATTTCTTGATGGATTTCCAAGCAGATCTAAAGTTTGAAATGAAAATGGAGGCCACTCAGTGAATTAGCATTAAAGCTGAAACTGGATCTAGATTTGCAAAGTAAGTTATATGTATTAGATCACACCTGCTGATTACTTTCTAACCATTGTATCAGCTCAAATTCTTTAACCAGGTTGACCTAACAGTCATTGTATAAATCCTTTGAACAAGGTGACATTCAGATTGGAATGTTCTAAGTCCTCTAATACGACCACTCCTGACAGGGTGATTAAATCCTTTAACCAGGTCACATTTGAGAGTGTGTTTTACAACCTTTAACAGGGTTGGCTCCTTACAGGGCATCACTTCAGAAGAGTGAAATTTTGGTAGCATGTTACTGGCGGTTTTTCCCATATTGGGTTTCCATGTTAAATCATGGTGTCAAAATGTGTGAATGCGATTGTTGTGTTTTACTGTTAAGTTTCTGCAAGCTTATTTCATTAGTACAGTAAACTACACACTTTTGTTGTTTATTTCTGCTGAGCAGATCTAAGTTGTTGAAGTTGGTTTAAAGTTTTATATGGGCACATCTGGACCTGAGGATAACTGATTCACCCCTCCTCTTAGTTATTATGAACTCATCCTAACAATTGGTATCAGAGATGAGTTCTCTTGAAAAATTTTGAAGGTACTTGGAGATAAAGATCAAGATGTATAAAAGGGATGGACCGAAGATCAACAAGGAAAAATTTCCTACATGGAAAATTTTGATGAAACTTCACTTGGCTGGTATTGGTGATTCTGCTAAATGACATATTGAAATAGAATATGTAGCCCCTACTGGAGTTTTGAATGTTGCACAATTAAGAGAAAAGCATGAATATAATCAAGCAATGCTGGAACTTGCATCATCTCTAAACTATCATGAATTTGAGGAAATCAAGGATTGTACAAGCGCAAAGCAGATGTAGGATGCCCTTGCAACCATTTATGGAGGTGATACAAATGTACTAAGAGCCAAATCTAAAAGCTTGAGAGGTAATTTTAATGATTTAAAAATGCAAGAAGGAGAAAATATAGTGCAATATTATGATAGGATAAAGGAAGTTGTAAATGCTATTAGAGGAGCTAAGGGAACCATTGATGAAGACACTATCATGAGAAAGGTACTGAGAACACTTCTTCCTATTTATGCTATTAGAGTATCTGCAATTCAAGAACTGAGATGTACTCCTAATAACAATTTAACTCTGGAAAGTTTGGTAGGCAGACTTATTGCATTTGAGATGTCAAATTTTGACAACTATACTCCACAAGCTATTGAATTTGCATTCAAGTCACAAATGGTCATCATCAAATCAAGGAAAGGAAAGAAATGTGTGGATAGTGATAGTGATACCTCAGATGATGATCTAGAAGAGCTTGAGGCACTTATGGCAAGGAGACTAGCTAGAGGAAAAGGAAAATTCAAAGGTAAACTTCCTATTATTTATTTTTCTTGTAACAAAGTTGGTCATATTGCCGCTAGATGTCCTGACAAGAATGAAAAAGATGAAAAAAGAGATAGCAAGTACAAAGATAGAAAGGATGACCGAGACTAAAGAAAGTACAAGGATTACAAAGACAAAGGTAAGAAATCTTGTTATATAGCTAAAGAAGCTTCTAACAGTGAATCTGACAAATCTGATGAAAATGATATAGTAGTGTATGTTGCAATGAAAGATGATTCTGATGATGATGAGAAAATTGCACTAATTTCTTATATGAGTAAAGGTGATCGTTGGATTATTCACAGTGGTTTTTCACATCACATGACTGGTGATAAGGACAAATTTGAAACCTTAGATCAATGCAAAGGTGGATATGTTAAGTTTGGTAATGATACACCTTGTAGAGTCAAAGGGAAAGGATCAATTCA
>MU225835.1:1839632-1866445 GCA_018584345.1 Thuja plicata
ATAAATATATTGAGGCCACTGATTCACCCCCCCCCCCTCTCAGTTATTACTGACAAAATAGATGTTGTAATCATTAACTATTAAGGATGAGAAGATGAATGTAGCCTACAAGCACATCTATCGATCAGACTGAAAGTTTCAAGAACCAGAATAACAAAAGCTAAATTTGGTTATCAAGAACCAAGAACAGAGGCTATCGAGAAACATAGGTATTATTCAATCACATTAGGTGATACACTTATACATGTAATATTAAATGGATCTGTAATCAGAAATAGGAGATTTCATATACTCAGGTCAAAGTGTAATTTTCTTACATTCTAACAAGTGAAGCAAAGTGTAAAAATCCTTTCAAGGAAGGTGGATTTAACCATCCAATTATAAATCTCTTAACTGAGTGCACACTAAATAGTGTTGCTAAATATATTAATAGAGTAGACTTTAACAGGTCTCAACAGATACTCCTAACAGGGTAGATCATCAGAAGTGATCAAATTGTAAGCCTTAACTGACCCCTTCCAATCTGTAGATAATGAAGAATTTGTGGGTGTCATCCCCACCACATTTTTTACTTCCTAACAGGAGTATGTTGTGTTATCATATCTTGGTTTATGTGTCAATTACTTTCATGAATGTTTCTATGAATGATCACATGTTTAATTAAGTTAATATAATTGATATATCTTACATCAAGATAGTATATAAAATATGGTTGGATAAACAATGGATTACTTAAAGGATAAAGGCTAAAAGATACAAAAATTTTAGAGGTACTGATTCACCCCTCCCCTCTCACCAAATATCACTAAACCCAAAACTGTGAGTATGTTGGAGAACTCTAGAAAGCAATCAGAAGTGGACCTCAGCAACAATAGCAGTGATAAGGATTCTGCTTATGAGGAGGATCGAGATATTCATGCATGCATGAATACCAAGGTTGGGTCATTTAGACCAACACACACTAGAGCCCCCTTCATTCCAAAAAATTTAGCTCAGGTTTGGCAGAGGAAAAATACCAAAGAAATGGATAATCATGAGGCTTACAAGGTTGCACCAAACCAACCCCTTGTCATTCTTGTGGAACAATTGTTGCAGCAGCATATTGGCTTCTTTCATCATTCAGCCCTCATTGGTAAGTTTACCAACAACACCCTTCTCTTTTCTGATATTAAAGGTTGGGTCTCAAATTTTTGGTTAGCTCTTAAAGATATATTTTACTAGGATATGGAATCAAAATATTTTGTTTCTATTTTCAAGTCAAAAGAGGATCGAGATGCAGTACATTTGCAAAAAGGATGGTTCTGTAAAGGATCAGGATTATTTACTATGCCCTGGGTACCAAATTTCATTCCTGATCTGAAGGGCCCCCATTTTTATCCATTTTGGATCTCCTTCCCCCATTTACCATTGGAGTACAGAGATAGGGAAATCATTGAAATCCTTGGAAACAAGGTGGGCATTTTTATTAGGCATGATCTTATACCACTTAAATTTCTGCACCTTGATATCAAAATATGTCTGCTCTTAGATATGCATAAAGAAGTTCCTAGACAACTTATTATTAGATCCAAATGGGGATCATGGGTTCAGAATATTATTGTTTAGGATGAAGCCACTATTCTTAAATTCCAACACAAGCTCGGTCATCTCAGCACGCAATGTCAATTGGGAAACCGAGGAGGAACAATGTTATGTTCTAATTACAATTTAGATCCCACAACTTGTAAGCTCAAAAATAAATTGGGAAATCTATCTCTAGATAATAATTCTAATGATGCCATTAATCATGATATAGTTAATCAGGATATGATCATGGCTGTAAAAATTTCTTATTTTATATGACAGATTATGAACTTCTTGTCCACTGTTTATCTCAATTCTAACACACTGCTTTTGCCTCCAACTGATAACTATGACACTCATAACCTCTTGAGTATGAATGCCCTTCACTCTAAACAGAAACTTCAGAGGTTAAATACTGAAATCTTGGAGCCAAATCACAAGATTAGATAACAGATAGATCAAATCATTGCAGAATTAGTGTCCAAGTTGATCTTTGACGAAATAGGGGCAGCCGGAGTAACTTTAGAGGAACAAGATGCGATTAATAAATTATCATCTCTGCAATTTGTGCTCCAAGTGTGTCATGACCCAACCAATCTATAGGTTTTAGTACCATGTAGGTAGGACAATACAGATGATCTAATGGATGCGTCTCAATCTTAGGAGAAGATTAATAATTCATATTTGATAGAACACTCAGTGACTATGACTGAAGACCATAATAATCCAAAAATTTTGTTTTTGGAAGGATCTGCTCAAATAGATGTGGGGGTTGAAAATTACATCACTCAATAGGCTCAGGTTATGACAGATGATTTGGGAAAGGATAGGATGATTTCACAAGTTGAGTTGGACAACTCCAGGTAGAGTAAGGGTAGTCAGAGTATAGAGGTCAGTGATCAAATGACATTTTTTAATCATAAGAAGACTCTTTCAATTAAACAATCACCTTCAAAATGTCTTCAAACACCAAAAAATCATAAGACAAGAGGTCGAACAAAATGCATGAAGACCAAATTGGAAATTGTTGCAGGCATCTAGTCTACCTTAGATGATGAATTTTTTGTTACCAAATGTGTGACAAGGAGAACACAAGGTTCTCCTTGTCAGCAATGAAGATCAACTCATGGAATGTCAAAGGCCTCAATGCCTCTAACAAAAGATGTAGGATCAAAACAACCATTGATTCTATGAAAGCGGACATCATCATGATACAGGAAACAAAAATTTCTCAAGAAAAATATGAAAACACAATAGTAAATGGCCTAGCTAGGTTTGCTCGCATTCCCAAGGTTTGGGAGCTTCAGGAGGACTAGCAGTGCTCTGGAACCCTCAAAAGATTCAAGGTCAACTAATTCAGCAGGACCATAATTGGCAGCTCCTTGAGATGTCAAAGTTTGATACAAATATTATTTTAATAAATGTCTATGGTCCTACTTCAACACGGGATAAAATGAGATTGTGGGAAGTTCTAACTAGGTTGATTTAGAGCCAAGACACGCAGAATGTCATCCTTGGTGGAGGTTTTAGCACAATTCTTGATCAATCAGAGAAAATAGGGGGCGTTATTCAACCTATCAAAACTATTTAGGACTTCTCTTGCTTTGTTGACACTAACAATCTTATGGATATTCATCCCACCCAAGGCTCTTTCACATGGACAAACAAGAGAGAAGGGTTTGCACAGATTGCTATTAGGTTGGACAGGTTCTTACTATCACAAGAGTGGAAACTTTAGAATGTTCAAATTCAGTTGGAAATCTTGGCATTACTTGGTTCTGATCACTTTCCTATTTCACTTGTCATCAACAAATTAGGCAAAGCTGATAAGAGTCATCAATCCTCTTTCAAGTTTGAAAGAATGTGGCTCCGACACCTGTATTTTCTCCCTCTCTTGAATCAATGGTGGATAAGCTCCCCATTTGTTAATGGATCTAAAATGCATCAGTTTGCAATGAAGTTGAAACATATCAAGAAAAATATAAAACAATGGAATGAGCATGTCTTCAAGAATATATTTCATCAAAAAGAGGAATTTAAACAACAACTGTCTATTATTTATAGACATATTATCCAAAATGGTATGAATAATGACTCCTACCACAAACAAAAAGATCTTCAACATGAATGGAATGAGTTATGCAACAGAGAAGAGGAATACTGGAGGCAAAAATCCAGGGAATTATGGTTGTGCGAAGGGGATAAAAATAAATAATTCTTCTAGGCCTCAGCTACACAAAAAAGAGCAGCAAAGACAATATTTGAAATAACGGGGGTGACTTCAGGAAATGTTATCTCAAAGACCCAAGATATCCGAGAAGAAGGGGTTAATTTTTTCAAGAATATGTTAGCTCCAGCTACAGCCCCTTCCCCTTCGGAAGAACAATTGAATGAGATTATGGATGATATCCCCTTAGTGGTGTCCCCACTTGAGAATGACATGCTTATGGCCCCCTTTACTATCTAGGAGCTCCAAAAATTTGTTTTCTCATTTCCTCCAGATAAAGCACCTAGTCCGGACGGGTTCACAGCTCTTTTCTTTCAATGTTGTTGGGAAGTCATTTGTTGGGACTTACTAGCAGTAGTGGAAGAATCTAGGAAACATAAGTGTATGCTCAAGTATTTCAATACTACAAATATTGCTATCGTCCCAAAAATCAAAAATCCATAGACATTTGCAGATTTTTCATCAATATCTCTCTGCAACATAACTTATAAGATCATTACGAAGGCTATTTATTTGAGGTTGCATCATCTTATCCCAAGCATTATTTCATCTGAACAAGGTGGATTCGTTTCGGGATGAGAAACTATAGATGGAGCTTTGGTGGCACACAAGATTCTTCATTCCACCAACACGAATCACTCTTCCAATTTTTTTATCAAACTAGATATGATGAAAGCCTATGATAGAGTTTGTTGGGCCTTCTTATTCCAAGTATTGTAGAAAATGGGCTTCTCCAAGGGCTAGTGTAAATGGATTAGTGTTTGCATCTCAAGAGCATGGTTCTCCATAATCATTAATGGTAAACCTTCACGATTTTTTTCTTCTACATAAGGAGTAAGACAAGGAGATCCCATTTCCCCAGTGCTCTTTATCATCATGGCGGAGGCCTTTAGTAGAATTATTAAGAAAAAGAATTCGGCAGGGTCTTGGTATGGGGCACATATTAGTGGCACTAATATCTCCATCACACACTCATTGTTTGCTGATGAGTCTCTTCTATTTGGAACTTCAAATGTACATGAGGCTAGACAAATAAAACATACTCTTGAATTATATTCTGAAGTGTCGGGACAAAGTATTAATGCACAAAAAACCAAGATCTACTTGTTTAACACCAACAAAGTAATCTCAGAAAAGAATTGTTCAGATTCTTGGATTCATAGAGGAATTCTTGTCATCCATGTACCTTGGCATCCCCTTCTTTAAGGGCTCTGAGAAAAAAAGCTACTGGTCTTCGGTCCTGGAATGCATAAAGGGCAGAATTTTGGCATGGAAAGATAGATGGTTATTGTTGTCAGGCAGAATCCTACTTATCAAGTAATTTTTATCATCCATTACAAATTACTATTTAGCAGTCCTCAAAGCTCCATCGTCCATTCTTCAAAAGATACAAACCCTAATTAGACAATTTGTATAGACTACAAATATGAAACAAGAAAATAAAATACCTCTTATATCTTTACAAGATATGTCACATATACCTGCAGTAGGAGGAGCAGGGGTGCATGAATTAGCAAAAAGAAACGAGGCCTTTGGTGGAAAAATAATTTGGAAAATGTACTCAAAACCTTAGAAAAAATGGTGTCAAATTATGCAAAAAAAATATCTGGACAATAATGATCCCTCACGAATTATATCAATTCAGGATACTCCTAAAGGATCAGCCATTTGGGACTTCATGTCTTCTTCAAGAAATAATGTTGTGAAGTATGTCACTTGGGAAGTTAATAATGGGTGCAGTGTAAAGTTCTAGAGAGACTCATGGAGTGGACAACCTCCTTTGTGCACTATTCCAAATATTGTTGATGTCAAACAGGCTACAAAACAAAATTGGGGTATTCACCTGATTCACTACATTTTAGTAGTGAGCAGATTTTCAGGAAAGGTCATTTGGAAGGAGCCAGAGGAATTAGCCCTAAGTGACAGGGATAAAGAAACAATTAGAAATATTCTATCCAAAATAAATGTTTATCTCTCTACATGTGAGGATAAACTAATTTGGGCTCCAGCAATAGATGGTAACTATTCAATTAAAGAGGGATATAGACTCCTTTAGTAAATAGGATCGGATAAGACTCCCTCACGGGCTTACTCCTTTTGCTGGAACCACATTGTTTTACCAAAAGTGGGTTGTTTTGCCTGGCTTGCAATTAAGCACAGAGTGTTGACAAGTGAAAGGCTAGATAAATTCATAATAGCACCTCCATTTAAGTGCTTATTGTGTGATGGTCCCAATGAAATAGTGGATCATTTATTTATGACATGACCATTTGTACAAAATTGTTGGATGTTTGTTTTAAGTAAACTAAATTTTTGTACTCCCCTTCCAAACAACATTTGGGACCTCTTCCAATCTTGGTCGGGCCTATATTCAAAGTCACTTTTTAGCAACATTTGGAAATGCACACCTGCTTTAGTACTATGGGACATCTGGTGGGAAACAAAAAAATGTATCTTTAGGAAGGTCTCCTCTCTGATTGAAGTAGTACTTGATGGCATTGATAAAGAAATTTTAGAAGTTGTCAATGATACACTAAGCAAATGTAATTTTAATTCAACTTTTACTCAATGGGATAGCATTATTCTGCATACTTGGAAATGACTCTTCATTCCATTTGGATGTGTAGTAGAAAAGTAGAACATAATAAAAATTGACATATCAGAGGTTAAATGGATACCACCCCCATCGGGTATATTAAAATTAAATTTTGATGGGGTGTCCCGAGGAAATCTGGGAAACTTAGGTTTGGGGGCTTGTATTTGAAACTCACAAAGGGATGTTCTGGTACTGACTGCTTCACCCTTACCTACATGAACAAATAATCTTGCTAAAGCATGCGCCTTACTTTTAGGTTTAATTCTTGCTAAGAAGGGAGGATTTGATCGAATGCATGTCAAAGGTGAATCCTCAGTCATAATTAATGCTTGTGTTAAAATACAATCATCTTTTGGCAACTCACCTATATACTTAAACAAATTTGGAATCTGCTAGACACAATGCAAGAAGTTAACTTTTCCCATACACTTTGAGAAGGTAACAAAGTTCCAGACGTGTTGGTGAATTTTGGGTGTGATGGGCTTATGACTTTAGCAATCAATTCAATCGAGCTCATTGCAGAGAATGATGACCTCTGAATGTTGATTAATAAAGATAAACCACTTGACAGCAGCTGAAATTTATTGTCATTTCAGTATCGCATGGCTCTGTACACACACAAAATCAAGGTAAGTGAATAATCAAAATTGCCCTCACCTTGATACCATAGGGACACATGGAGGTCTTCATACAGGGATACATTTAAAAATGATTACTGAAGATCATTGATCACATGTAAATCACATGGATCAACTCACCTCACATGTGCAAGATAGATCAAATGGGATGTTGCATTGAATGGAACAGATTGTAGAATCGATCGGATTGAATGATTTTGGAATCCGTAAAAGTTGGGGTTTGTCTATTTATAGAAAGTTCATTGCAGAGTGGAATAACACAAGTTTGAAATGGTGGCTCTAGCTGAAGTATGTGTTCACTGTGATTCATGCTCCAAGCTTCACAAGGAGGTGTTGCCAAAGAATTACAGGACCTGGTTAGTGTTGAGGGTTGACAAAGAGGTTTTGCCTGCAATCATCAGTGATTTTTTTCTTGATAGTATGTTCATTGCACAGTCGGCCTTCATCAAACGGGTGATAAAATAAGTAATTGGTGATGAACACCTAATTCCCACTTCAAAGAAGTTCCTTTACCCTTCCCAGTTAGTATCAATTTTTCTGTCCAACACAATGGATTTGATGTAGTCTGTGCACTTAATTGAAATTCTTGCATTTAAAGTTGTTCAAAACCAATTTTGGATTGGGAATGATTTGAAAAATGCCATGCAACCCTATGACTTATGGAGTGGCCAAGCACTTGTGGGGGGTTTATTTTCTTTTCATTAATTATTGCAGTTTCATGATTTTCTAGCAACATACGACGGGGTAAAATGAACACTTAACAGTCAAAATTTTAAGTACTTAAACAATGTTCTCAAGGTTACTGCGAGGGTTCTTGGAGTGTAGTTGGAAAGTAGGGTGAGAAATACTTCTGGAGCTCTTTTGGAACTCCTTGGGTTGTTGAATCCCGCATCTCCAACATGTGCTCATTCCATTTGACCTTCAAAATGGAAGTCATCGGGTCATGGCAATGAATGGAATATTTGGGAGGAAGGTGAGGTGTTAGATGACGTGTCTAAGGAAGCACCTTCTCAGTGATATGGTAGCTTCAGTCATGAACATGGAATTGCAAAGATCACAACTCGGCCAACTCAACTTGCTTCTATTATCGACACCGACTAGGAGCTGATAGATATCTCAGAACAAGGGAGTGGGTGGGATTCGAATCCTATGGTCACTTTGGGCTAGATTGCGAAGGAAGAGATGCCCCATGGCACTGGTTGGGAAATGCCTAATTCCTCAGGCTGAACAAATGAATGGAAAGATGGATGGAATTTGCATCCTTAATATGGTATTCAACAAAATGATTCTGCTAAGATGGAGGAATGAATAACCAATAATGGGTGACAGATTGTAAGCCGAAAGTAGACATTTGGGCAAAAAAAATTGTATTGTATTAATCGGTTACGTCCTAAACTTTTGTGCCCATGTGGAAAATACAATGGTTAGGGTAATATAGTTATATCTCATATAAATGTAGTTTGATCTCTCGAATATGTCATGTTTCTTGAAAATCCTTTGGAACAAATTTTGTACTAAGCAATGATTCTGGGTTTTCTTGCTGATTCTTTCTTGGATGAGCTTTCAAATCAGTTTTTAAATATTAATAATATATTCAGTGGCTTGCCCACTTTTTCTTAAAAAATATATATATGATGGTATAAATTGCTTCTTTTTTTATTAATGTTGAATTTGAGGATATCAAGACATGTACATCATCCAAGAAGATGTGGGACAAGCTTACACTAGTTTATGGAGGAGATGCAAATGTACTGAGAGCTAAAGCTAAAAGTCTCCGGGGAAAATTTGATGACATAAGAATGAAAGAAGGAGAGAACATAACATAGTACAGTACCCCACTCAAGGAGGTTGTAAATGCTATTCATGAAGGAGGTAGAACTATTGATGAAGACACTATTGTGAGTAAGATTCTTAGAACTTTATTGCCTATTTATTCTATAAGAGTTTCTGCAATACATGAAATGAGAGCAGCACCTAGAAATAATATTACTATTGATAGTCTTGTTGGTAGACTTATTTCTTTTGAGCTGAATAATTTTGACAACAATGTTGTACCTACTATGGAATTTGCATTTATGTCTTCTTTGAAAGTTAGTAAATTTGGTAGCAAACACATGATAAGAAATAACAGTGATAGTGATATTGATAGTGATGATAAAGAACTTGATGAACTTGAATCATTATGGTTAGAAGACTGCACAAATGCAAAGGAAGATATAAAGGTAAACTACCTTTGATGTGCTTTAATTGTAAAGAAATTGGACACTTTTTTGCACGATGACCTAACATAAAGAATGATGAAATAAATGAAAGGTCTAATGACAGACAAGATGATCAAGAATACAAAAGCAACCGACAGTATGATAGAATGAATAACCAAGATTACAAAGATAAAGGAAAGAAGGCTTGTTACATTGCTGAAGATAAAGATGATGATATTGATTCTGACACTGATAAAGATATTGAGACGGTATTTGTAGCTTTGAAGAAGATTCGGAAGAAGATGAGAGGTATGTTGAAACAATACTTATTTCTAAAGTTAGTAAGCATAACATTTAGGTTATTGATAGTGGTTGTACACATCACATGACTGGAGATAAAGGAAAATTTGAATTTTTTGAGCATTATGATGGTGTATCTGTTAGAATGGGTAATAATACACCTTGTCAAGTAAAAGGAAAAGTTAATATATTGCTAAACAATCAAATCTAATGTTAGAATGCATATTGGGTGAAAGGACTTAATTATAATCTATTGAGTTTTTCACAGTTGAATAACACATGCCACCAAGTTTCATTTGAGAATAGAAAAGCTAGAATTTATGATGGAACAAGAAAGTTGATTAGCACTGGTGAACAATCAAAAGGTAATCTATTCTATCTTGGTACTGTTGAAAATACTTGTTTGATGGCTAAGAATGAAGATGTATGGTTGTGGCATAAGAGGCTTTGTCATGTAAATTTTGACAACATGGTTAAGATTAGTAATAAAAGAAAAATAAGAGGCTTACCGAGCTTATCTAGACCTGATCATGTCATGTGCAAGAATTGTCAAATGGGAAAAATGTCAAAATCTAGTTTCAAGAACAAGAATTTTTCATATAATGATATTTTGGAGTTAGTTCATATAGACCTATGTGGACCAATGAGAACATAGATTTATTATGGTGAGAGATACTTTATTTTATTTGTTGATGACTACTATAGAATGATAATTGTCATGTTCTTAAAAGAAAAATCTGAAGGATTTAAGATGTTCAAATGGTACAAAGATAAAGTGGAAAAGGACAGTGGTGGAGAAATAAAATGTTTGAGATCTGATAAAGGAGGTGAATTTATTTATGATGAGTTCACTAACTTTTGTAATGAGTATGGAATTAAGAGATAAGTTTCTGCATCGAGGACACCACAGGAAAATGGAATTGCTGAAAGGAGAAATAAATCAATTGTGGATTGTGTTGGAACATTGATGATTGAAAAGAATTTTGCACAAACATACTGGAGAGAAGCAGTAAGTACTTTTTTATACACACTGAACCGAGTACAACTGAAGAAAGATACAAACAAGACACCTTATGAGTTATTGTATGGTTATACACCTAATGTGAGTTATTTTAGAATATTTGGAAGTCATTTTTATATTCTGAAATATTATTGAAATGGTAAATTTGATTCAAAAAGTGATGAAGGAATATTTCTTGGATATTCTACTATGAGTAAAGCTTATAAATGTTTGAACAAGACTTCTAACAACATCATTGAAAGTGCAAATGTAAGAGTTGATGAATTTGCTGAGAAGAATGATGAGGAAAGCATGAAAGAACCAGAAGATTACACTAGATTTTTCTACATTGAAGAACCTAACACCTTGCCTGTGTAGATTCCTAACATTATCATGTCAGAGGGTAATATTATCGAGCAACAGGAGGCACCAACTAAGAATCGGTAAAATGTTGCAACTGAAGATCATGATCAAGAACACAATGAACCTACTGGAGAACACAATGAATAACAAAGAATTGAACATGTACTTGAAAAATATGTAAGAACACATCATCCACAAAATCATATTATTGGAGATAAAAGAGCTGGATGATGACACGAAGTAAGTTGAAAGACAACACATGTTTGATTTGTGAATTTGAACCTTAAAATGTTAGAGATGCACTTGAAAATGAAGAATGGATAAATGCAATGAATGAAGAAATTGAGAAGATACAGAAAAATAAAACATGGACATTAGTACTGAGACCAAGTGATAAGAATGTCATTCACACCAAATGGATATTCAGAATCAAATTGAATGAGAATGGAGATGTAACCAGAAACAAAGCAAGACTAGTATGCAAAGGGTATGCACAAGAAGAAGGTATTGACTATGGAGAAACTTTTGCACCCATTGCTAGACTTGAAGGAGTTAGAATATTACTTGCATATGCAGCATATAAAGGATTCAAAGTATATCAAATGGATGTTAAGTCTGCATTTTTGAATGGAATACTAGAAGAAGAGGTATACATTGAACAACCTGAAGGATTTTTTGATCCTAATCAAACAAACATGGTATGTAAGTTACACAAGCGTTGTATGGTTTGAAACAAGCACCGAGAGCATGGTATGAAAGACTACACTCCTATCTTACAAGTATTGGATTTATTAGAACAAGTGATAACAGAAATTTATATTTGAAAGGAGGAAATGATGATAAGACTCTTATTGCTGAAATGTTTGTTGATGATATTATATTTGGAGGAAATGATAACTTATACACATCGTTTGCTGATGAAATGAGAAAAGAATTTGAAATGTCAATGTTTGGAGAGATCAAATTTTTTCTTGGCTTGTAAATTTTACAACAGACTGGAGGTATCTACATTAATCAATAAAAATACATCAAGGAAGTACTAAAGACATTTAGAATGGAAAAATCAACTAGTCGGAACACCTGTGGTGAAAGGACACAAATTGAAAAAAGAAGATAAGACACCTGAGGTAAATCAGACATTGTATTGATCTATGATTGGAAAGTTGATGTATGTTGTACACACTAGACCAGACATAGCACACGTAGTTGGAATTTTTGCAAGATTTTCAGCTAATCCCAGAGAATCACATAAGACTGGTGTAAAGAGAATTTTTAGATATCTAAAGAACACTGAGGATTATGGATTATAGTACAAGAGAGATGGAAAATTTGAACTAAAAGTTTTCACAAATGCTGATTGGGCTGGGAACATTGATGATGGAAAGAGCACTATTGGTGGAGCATTCTTTATAGGAGAAAGATTAGTTACTTGGATAAGTAAAAAGTAAGGATGCATATCTCAGTCAACTGCAGAAGCATAATATGTTGTTGTTGCTACAAACTATTCAAACAGTGCATAGATAAAAAAAAATTGAAAGGTACATATGGAGAGATCACTAACCCAATGATAATTTATTGTGATAATACTAGTGCAATAAATATTTCAAAGAACCCTGTGATGCATGCAAAGACAAAGCATATATATATAAAATATCACTACTTGAGGGAACAAGTACAAGATAAAAAAATTTATACTAGAATATGTACAATCAAAAGAACAACTTGTAGACATATTCACTAAACCCTTACCAAAGGATACATTTGAGTACTTGAGGAGTAGACTAGGGGTTCGCCCCTTGCCTATCAGTCACTAAGCTGACTAGGAGGTTGTATCAACCTACATGAAATCTGAATATCAATCATGTTGATGCAAAGCTGAAATGGACTGACAAAGATATATCAGTACACTGCAAGGTACTTATTTTAATACACCAAAAACCAGAGATATTTTTGGTTACTGAAGAGAAGTATATTTTATTTTTGGCATTTTTTTCAAAGGGAGAGAATGATTAATGAAATATCTATCCATCAAAGGGAGAGAATGATAAAGGGAGAAATGACATATCTATCTACAGAGATATTCAAGGACATAAGATTCAAATACGCAAGGAGAGTTTGTATGGTGAGTTTTTAATGCTGACACATTTTATATATTCAAGCTAGGGTGAGCTACAACATTTTGCAGTTGTAGAATGAAAGTTTGGTATTCTATGGCATTTTTGCATATTTCATATTGTGTTTCCATCAATGCCAAAGGGAGAGATTGATGAACTACAACTAATTGTATGTTTGAATTCATTTTGTTGATAGTCAACTGAGTTACAGATATGATGATTGACATTAATCAGTTAATGTATTGTCATTGATGTCAACTTATTCAAGTATCATTATGGTAACAAACATCTATTATGGATTGAAGATCTGGAACAAACAAATTTTATGTGTTTGGTAAATGAAGAGTTATGTATACACTGAGAGATAGTGAACACCGAGTAAACATAGTGTATACTGAGCACAGTGATAACTGAGCTAGGGATCACTGACACATCATGGTATTGATCGAGCAATTAAATCAAACTGGGGCCAACTAAAATTATGAGCTAGAAACTGATAATTCTGAGGTAAATGATAAGATTTTTTATGATGATCAAACGGTTTTGAAAATTGAAGGAAGATCGGACAATGAATATTGAAATGTGTTTTTAACATAACTATCGAGGAAGGTTTGAGCAGAAAAACCAACGATGGAGATTAAGCAAAAAAATCCAAAGGATGGAAATTAAATGAGTTATGATGTCTATATAAGAGACAAGAGATTCATTATGAATGAAACCTGATGTGCACACATGAAAAGTTTATGCATGACTGATCAAATTGGATAAAGACTAAACCAAGCATTTTATGCAGACAACAGCGAGTGATAGAGGAAAGAGCATTAATTGAGCAGAATAGAGTATGAAGAATTAGATGAACCAAAGTGAAAAAAATTGATCAGAGGTATTATGTACTTAGCATAGATCTAAAAATCTACAAATAGAGTTGTATTTGAATCATATCATTACTGTATCAGTTTAACCATTGTTACAGATAAATCTCTTAACCGAGTAGGATGTGAAAGTCTTTATTATGACATTCTAATGAATGTTGAGTATTTTCTTGTTGACCCCATAGTGAATGATTGGTCAAGAGAACACTGATAGTTTTAAATCCTCTAACTAGGACACATCTAACAATGTGCATTGTAACCTTTAACAGGGTTGGCTCTTAACCGAGCTCACTTCAGAAGAGTGAAATATTTTGGGTTACTAGTCCCAAGTGGTTTTTCCCTTAGCAGGGTTTCCACATTAAAAATCTATGTGCCAATGTGTATGATTGTTGTAGATTGTTATTTTTCTTCACACGTCACTTTATCTATTTTTATCGGTAATCACAATATCAATTTATTTCTACTCGGTAAACAACTATAGGACTAAAATTTTGAGATCACAGTATACATTTCACCAAGTTGATTTATATAATTGAAATTTTTGTTATATACATCTGGGACTGTAGGATAATTGATAACTAACTGATTCACCCCCCCCCCCCCCNTTCCCCCCCCCCCCCCCCCTCTCTTATCTAACACCGTTAACCCACTCTATTGAGAAGACATCCAGTAACTTTATGGTATCCCATATTGCATTCCTGTATTGCTTAACCTTTCATTCTTAGGAGAGTATTTGGATCTTACTTATGAAACCACTAACTCAGAATCTCCATATACACTAAGCATATTAATTCCATATTTGAGTGCTAGATTCAATCCAAGTAAGAGGGCTTCATATTTCACCACATTTTTTGTGCGTTAAAATGAAAGGAGAAAAGAGTATTTGAATGTCTTCCCATCGGGTTAAATAAACACTATACCATCTCCACTGCCTTCCATGCTACAAGATCCATCAAAAAACATTTTCCACACTTGATTCTAGTTGTTTTTAAGCATGAGGACTTATCGGTTCAATGTTCTTCAATTCTGGTTTTGTCAATTTGATTGTGAATTTTCACAAATCTGTATCACAAAAGCAAGTAATTTGATTAGGGTCTATATACTTGATGATGTAAGAAGATATAGGCTCTCTTTCTACCTTTATTTTCTTTCCATTCAATGGTATAGTATCATAGGACAATTATAATTGGACATGGTTATTAGAATAAAGGCAGCACACATAACTAACAAGGGGAGAATCAGTTATATCCCAAAACTCAAAATATTTTATCTAACTATTAATCTTAATCTTTGATCTAAACAATAAACATTAATGCAAGATCACAACATATTTATCAACACATAACACAGATTATTGATGTGGAAACCCAGTTAAGGGAAAAACCATAATGGGGATCAAACCCACAAGATGATGTACTAAGTTAAAGGCACTATACCATGTTAGGATTATTACAAGGGGAATGCACATTCATTGAAGCACACTTCCTAGAGATCACTTCTCACATACAAAAAAAGGCTTCAACCCAAAGGAAGTCTCACTACCTTACAAAAATCTCTAATTACAATTCACAATGGACAATAGTACACAACTTATGAACTAACTGATAACATATCAGATATGACAATAGAGTTCCAATGAAGTACATCAAATATTTGTCTCAATTGTAGATTCCACTCATACATTTTCATACACTCATAATCACCACATCCACACTCTTCGCAATTACAAATGATTACATTCTTATATACATTACATCAACATTATTATTTCATTACTTCTCAATATAAAATGTGATCTATTGAATGTCAGCTAATACATAGCAATGGTCAATCAAAACATCTTCAAACACACTCTAGATCCATAAATCATGCCACGATCCTTCACAACACACTACATCATAAAGTCTGCCAAGAATAATAAGAACAACAACACGTTACATGAAAATACCAAATCTGATCATATAACCCAATGTGATCAAACAACATGAATAGGACATGTTCTAGAAAAATAAAAATCAACATGAAATGCCCTAACAGCAACAAGAACAACTACGTCTCATAATTCACAAATATCTCTACATTGTTCATTAGGAACACCAATCAGTAACCTTTTTCATTTAAGAAAAATATCATTCCATTACCCAAATCATGAACCACACAATCTAAGGATACACATCTATATCATAAACTCACCACCAAGTTAGTAACTAAAAAAAATTTATAACTGATCCATACCGATCCAAGAATTGTAACATTGTCTTTGCCTGAACAACCAAAATAGTAGTCTCTGATTAATCCTTCATAGATCTCTCAAATCATCATGGGAACCTATATAAATTGACATATGTAAACTATAGACATCTCTCAACACATATGTAACTTTGGGGCATCTGATCTTCAATATAGTAGTTGTATCAAAGCAATCTTCTCGCTGAACATACTAGGAACACTGTCACCAATAGTAGGAATATGTTGACATCAATGAAAAAAAATTAATGTTATCACATATATGTATGATATCCCAAAACTCTCTAATAATATCCCCCTTTGGCATTGATGGAAACATATGATGTGAAAAACTAAATCAATGCACAAAGAAACCATATCAACAATACTACCAATAATATCCACAATATATCTTTTAGAGTCTCTCTAACAAACTCTCAAATAGAAAAAAATCTCTCCTCCTTTGTTCCATACTCAAATACCTTTTTTCACATGACTATCTCTCCCCCTTTTACATCAATAATAAAGGCACATATATGTACTAAGTCATAGAAACCAAAAATCTAAACAAGCATCTCTCCCAAAAACATACCTCATAAGAATGACTACTCCCCCTGAATAGTAGATACCAAGACATCAATCCAAAACAATGATGACCTATGTAAGTGCACCGGACTGATGAAAATTAATGCATCTCTATCTATGATCAAGAGGGGAAATGACCCCAAGATTACCTTAGAGATACTCAAAACCATCCTTTTGCAAGGGCTTCATGAAGATATCTACAATATTCTCTTTAGTAGATACATACTCCAATCTGAATTCCTTCTCACTAAATTTGTATGATGTTTTATTTTCTTTATGTGAATCATCATCCTTTGTCAAATTTCAACCTTTAACCATAGGAGTGAAAACAGGTTTTGAATCATCCATACCAAATTTATTCAATAATTATTTCACATACTTGGAATGAGATATGAAAATACATTTATAAGAATCCTTCTCAGGTTGGCCCTTTTTATATGACACTAATGATAAATAATAGACTTGTAAAAAATTGTATGATAGACTCTAAAGTAGCAATAAATATCATGCATTTTGAGGTTATGAAGGAGTTAGGTCTATAGGTCGATACCACTTATGGAAAATGCTATGTTATGGACAATAGATTAGTCCATATGGTGGGTGTAATGAATGATGTTGAGTTCAAAATTGTTACATGTCCCAAAGCTTTATATAGGATAGATATCATTGTAGTGGATGTTCCTCCCAACTATGGAAAGTTATTATCTGGACAATGGTCAAGCCTTATAGGAGGTCATGTCTAGCTAGATTTATCCTATGCTATTATCCTAGTAAATGGAAAGGAGGTTAAGGTAGAAATAGAACCTAGGTCTTCCTATATTATTGAAGATATAGATCTAAACCAAATGATTGTTAGTAATAATTGAGAGGGGGGGTGAATCAGTGGCCTCAAAAATTAATCCTTAAATCAACCCTTAAAACTTATAACCACAAACTATGCCTCTATTTATCTTCTTTCCTACAAGATGAATGCCTTGAAATACTTATAATAGATTACTACTTGCTGGATTTCTTTGTTAAACCTTCTTTTGTATGTTTACCGATAAGCAGTCAACTATTTACCGAAACACAGTAAATATGCAGAATATACCAATAAATCCATAATTGCATATGTGAAATGTAAAATAGTAAATTAATGAAACATAAACACATAGCACATGGATTTTTGATGTGGAAACCCTATTAAGGGAAAAAACCACTGGGACCGGTACCCCAAATTTTCACTCTTCTGAAGTGAGCTTTGTTAGGAGCCAACCCTGTTAAAGGTTACAAACTCACTGTTAGGTGTGACCTTGTTAGAGGATTTAAAAGATATTTGGTCACCTAGTATCTGGCATCTAATGCTACCATCCTTGATCAAACACTCACTTGGCTTGACAATAGCTATTGGGCATACCCAATGCTACTTTCTATGATCAAACTTTTTTAATACTCCTTAGGATGTATCTCAATTATAGAAGACTTTTAAGTCCTTCTCAGTTAAGAGACTTGATGCTTCAATGGTTAAACTGAAACATTAATGATCTGTTCATACATACAGCTTGATTGCAAATTTTCAGATCTATTGTAAGTGTAGTACCTCTCTGATCAATATAATCAATTCTATACCTTTGCTTCACACTGCTCTGCTCTGTGATGTTATCTCACTGTTCATCAGTGTCTACAAAATCTAGCTCTTTCTCCAGCTTGATTGATCAAGTCAGAAAGAATACTTTCTTCTCCTTCAGAATCTCTTTAGCATCTTCCATCTTTTCTCTTCATCCCACACAATTCATAATGAATTGAGTTTGTCTCTTTATAGACATGATTTACCTTTTTTGGCTTTCTTGATTCTTGGCATGATCCACAACTCTGGCCAATTATATTTAAAGTAAAACTCCAATTTTATCTCAAAGAGATCTTCTTTCCAACTGGACAAATTATCTTTAAATCAATTACTTATCTTTGGCTTTAATTGGATGATTAAAACAATGATAAGTATTAGTTAAGTTTATCTTTAGCTTCTTAACAGCTAAGCATTTTGTCATTTTATAAACTCTCTATTCTATCGGTCAACACTTCAGTTAGTCATTGGTGATAACTGACTGTTCCTTCAGTGTGAATTTAGTTGTCATTGGGATCTTTGTCCTTGTCTTTTTTGTCGGGCAACACTGTAATTTTGTCTGTCAGGTTACACTATGTTTTTCTCATCGGGCAACATTGTGACTTTGCTCCTTTGTAATGTTGTGCATTTGCTCATTGGGTAACACTGTGACTTTGTTCTTTAACTCTGACCATCGATGTACACTCTATCGGTGTATACATTCATTTAGTGAATACTTTGACTTATATGCATTAATGATAGCATAGCTTTTGATTCATCGGTTCTTTGAAGTCTTTCGCAGTATTTCCATGACCATACAGATTATATCAAGTTGACATCAATGACAATACAATACATTAACTAATTTAATGTCTTTCATGATCATCAACTTAACATCTTCAAACATTCAATTAGTTACATGTCATCAATCTCTCCCTTTGGCATGGATGGGAAAATACTACATTATCATACTATACTATTACTAATACAATATGAAATATACAGTTTCATCAACCTTTCCTAATGTAACAAATTACAAATGTCTAGCTTTCGATAAGCTCAAATAGCTTTAATTTGATTCTTGCAGCTTTTTGTCTATCTTTAATCCTTCACTAGATAGATGTAGAGTCTTTCTTTCTCTGATGTGAAGTGTTTTTCTTTTATGTCAAACTCTCTCCCTTTGATTGTTCTCCTTTCTTGTGATGTCTCTTGTCAGCAATTCTTTCTCTTTGTGTGTACTCTCCCTTTCTTGTTACATCTCTCCATTTGGATACTTTGATGGATATAATCTCTCCCTAAGATGATAATGGATATAATCTCTCCCTTTATCAGTATTATAATGATATATCTCTCTCCCTTTGACAGCAATGCCAAACAAACATCTTTTCCAAATAGATCTTTTCTATCCATAATATATTCCATGAATTTCCCAATACATCGGTAATAACTCTGGTGCTTGGAGTAGATAAATACCTTGTTGTGTATAGATTTATCATTGAATTATGTCTCTCTACTTGCATCAAAATGAATGATATTCTGATAAAATGTAGGTTGATGCAACCTTCTAGTCATCTTACTGACTAGTAGACAAGGGTCTGACCCCTAGTCTCTTTCTCAAGTATTCAAATGCATCCTTGGGCAATGGCTTGATGAAGATATCGGCTAATTGTTCCTTGGATTGCACATACTCAAGTATCACCTCCTTTTCTTGAACTTGTTCTCTTAAATAATGATACTTGATGGCAATATGCTTTGTTTTAGCATGCATGACTGGATTCTTGGAAATTTTTATTGCACTTGTATTATCATAGCAGATAATTACTAGTTCAAGAATTTTCACATACATACCTTCCAATAACTGTATGAACAATGCAATATTTGGGAATTTTGCAGTAGCAACAACATACTTTGCTTCTGCAGTAGACTGAGAGATGCATCCTTTCTTCTTGTTGATCCATGTGAAAAAAATTTCACCCATAAAGAATGCTCCTCCAGTTATGCTCTTTCGGTCATCAATATTTCCAGCCCAATCAGTGTCAGTAAAGACCTTAAGTTCAAATTTTCCTTCTTTTCTATACCATAATCCATATTCCTTGGTATTTTTTAGATATCTTAGGATTCTTTTCACATCAGTCATATGTGATTCCCTGGGATTAGCAAAAAATCTAGCAACTATTCCTACTGCATGTGCAATATCTGGTTTAGTATGTACAACATATATGAGTTTTCCAATCATTGATCTGTACAAAGTTTGATTTACCTCTGATGACTTGTCTTCCTATGTCAGCTTGCATCCATTTTCCATCGGTGTTCCAACTAGTTTGGACTCTTCCATTTTGAATATTTTCAGTACTTCCTTGATGTATTTGGATTGTGTAATGAAAATACCTTCATCTTGTTGCATGATCTGCAGACCAAGAAAGAACTTGATCTCTCCAAACATTGACATCTCAAACTCTTTGCTCATTTCATTTGCAATTTATTTGCATAGCATATCATTGCCTCCAAATATGATGTCATCAACAAATATCTCAGCAATCAAAATGTTAGTATCAGTATCTTCTTTCAAATAAAGATTACTGTTTTCACTAGTCCTTACAAATCCAATACTTATAAGATAGGAATGAAGTCTTTCATACCAGGCTCAGAGTGCTTGTTTCAATCCATGCAAGGCTTTGTGAAGTCTACATACCATGTCCCTCTTGTCTAGATTAACAAACCCTTCTGGTTGTTCAATGTATACCTCTTCTTCAAGTATTCCATTTAGGAATGCAGACTTGACATCCATTTGATATACCTTGAGTCCTTTACATGCAACATAATTCTCACTCCTTATAGCCTAGCAACACGTGAAAAGGTCTCTCCATATTCAATTCATTCTTCTTGTGCATACCCCTTGCATACTAGTCTTGCTTTATTTCTAGTGACTTATCTATTCTCATTTAGTTTATTCTTGAATATCTATTTTGTACCAATGACATTCTTGTCATTTGGTCTTGGTACAGGTGTCCATGTCTTGTTTTTCTCTATCTTCTCAATCTCTTCATTCATATCACTTATTCATTCATCATTATCAAGTGTAGAATTGACATATTTTGGCTCATAATCACAAATAAGACATCTTGTATTTAGAGACTTACTTTTGGTTCTCATACCAGCCTTCTTATCTCTAATGATCTATTTTTTTGGATGGTCCCTTCTGACATATCTTGCAAGTACAGGTTTATCTCTTTGTCTATCAGCTTGATCATCATTTTTTCCTTCATTTTGTTCTCCGTCACTTTGTGCATCATATTGATCAATATTCTGATCGTTAGTATTTGCAGACTGATGTTTGTGTGCAATGATCTGTTTCTCAGGAGCTCTACATTGTTTTTCGGGTAGAGTGTCAGGTTCTTCATTGTATACAAACCTATTGTAGTCCTCTGGTTCTTTAGTGCTTTCCTTTTCATTCTTCTCTGTAAATTCATCTATCTTTACATTTGCACTTTCAACAATTTTGTTAGAGGCTTTATTAAGACATTTATAAGCCTTGCTATTGGTGGAATACCCTAGAAATATTCCTTCATCACTCTTGGAGTCAAGTTTTCCATTTCTATCATCTTTTAAGATATAACATTGACTCCCAAAAATTTTAAAATAACTCACATTGGGTGTGTATCCATACCAAAGCTCATAAGGTGTCTTTTTGGTGTCTTTCTTCAATTGTTCTATGTTCAATGTGTAAACAGTAGTACTGACAGCTTCTCTCTAGAAGATTTGGGTGATGCCTTTCTCTCTCATCATTTTCCTTGCACAATCAACTATGGATGTGTTCCTTCTTTCAGCAATTCCATTCTATTGTGGTGTTCTCAGTGCAGAGACCTATCTTTTGATACCATTCTCATTGCAAAAGTTAGTGAATTCATCTGAAATAAATTCTCCTCCTCTATCTGATCTTAAACATTTTAATTCTTTACCACTTTGTTTCTAAACCATTGTTTTGTACCATTTAAACATCTTAAATTCTTCTGATTTATCTTTTAGAAACATGGCTGTCATCATTCTAGAGTAATCATCAACAAAGATAATAAAATATCTATCACCATAATAACTCTTTGTCCTCATAGGTCCACATAGATCAGTATGGACTAATTCTAGAATGGCATCAGATGTATGGGTTTTTCTTTTGAAACTAGACAATTTCATCTTACCTTTTTGATAATTCTTACACATGATGTTGTCGGGCTTGGTCATCATTGGTAAGCCTCTTACATTTCTCTTTTTTCTTATCTTTATCATGTTGTCAAAGTTCATAAGACACAATCTTTTGCGCCACAACTATATGTCTTCATTTCTAGCCATTAAACAAGTGGTGTCAATATCATTCAGATAGAATAAGTTACCTTTTGTCTACTCACCGGTACCAATTAGATTTCCTGATTTATTGAAGATCTTTGCCTTTTTATTTTCAAATTCTACTCTGTGACCTGAATTATTCAACTGAGAAACACTCAATAGATTATAATTCAATCCATTTACCCAATAAGCATTTTCACATTTTATCAGGTTATTCAACATTATGATTCCTCTACCTTCAATTGGACAAGGTGTGTCATTACCCATTCTTACTGAACCACCTTTATAGTATTCAAAAGTCTTAAAATTTTTCTTGTCACCGGTCATATGGTGAGTGCATCCACTATCTATGATCCAGACATCATTTTTACTAACTTTAGATATGAGTGTAGTTTCTACATACCTTTCTTCATCATCATCTAAATCATCTTTTACTACCACAAACACCATATTGATGTCTTCTTCAGATTCAGTGTCAGTATCATCATCTTTGCATTTTGCTAGGTAACTGGCATTCTTTCCTTTGTCCTTGTAGTCTCAGGAATCTCTTCTTTATGATTGTCAGTAGCTTCTATAATCACCTCTATCAGACTTATTTTCAAATGATTTGTCATTACTTCTATCATATTTTCTTCTATTTGGACATCTTGTAGCAAAGTGTCCAATCTCTTTACAATTAAAACAAACAAGTTGTAATTTACCTTTGTATTTACCTTTGCCTCTCTGCATTCTTCTAGCCATAAGTGCTTCAATTTCATCAAGATCTTCTTCTTCACTTTCACTATCATGATCTTTTCTCATAGTGTGTTTATGACTTGATTTACTTATTCTCAAAGAGGATTTGAATGCAGACTCTATGTTTGGTAAGACACTATTATCAAAATTGTTCATCTCAAATGAAATTAGTCTTCCAATCAAACTGTCTAGAGTAACATTGCTATTTTCTACTGCTCTCATTTCTTGAATGGAAGATACTCTAATAGCATAAGTAGGAAGTAAGGTTCTTAGAATTTTACTTACCACTGTATCTTCTTCCAGTACACCTCCACACTACAACATTTGGGGTCAAATTTTGACGCCAATTTGCGACGGCGCTACCATTTGTGTGTATTTTTGTATTTTTTTTTCAAGTGCCCCCAACATTGTTGCAATAGTGATGATACCATCGTAATTGTGACACCCTCTTGATAAAAAAAAAAAAGAAAGGCTCATTTGTGATCGAGCTGTGCATGCGAGCGGAAGGAAACTATACCATTCTGTGTATGAAGAGGGCTCTTGTTGTATTGAATCCAGCTAGCAGTCACAACTGAAGAATCTAACAGCTCGTTCATCACACCTCCAGGCTGGTTTGCAATTCATTCAACTGGTTTCCTTCATGTTTAGGGTATATCCACTGTGTACTCATCAACAAGCTACCATCGCATACTCACCATTTGAGGTATGTCTTGTATTTTAGCCTTTGGTTAAGAGCATATTATAGATATTAGTCAATATGATGAATATACGTTGTAATGAGAACATACGTCTTAATCTGCAGAAACCCTAGCATAAAGAAAGTGATGCTTTGTCACGGGAAATATGTCACTGTTGTCTCACTGAAGCTTTGACCCTATCTATTGAAGGTTAGATGCCAATGAATTTTGCAATGGTTGGTGTCTTTTTAAATGCCTCATTGAGGGATTGATCAAACTATTTGGAACCTGAACATTCACGATCTTATTATCAATTTCAATATATGTTTGTATTTTATCCTTTGGTTAAGAGCATATTACATGACTAGAGGTGTATACCCTAAGATGGCCTAATTGATATTAGTCAATATGATAACATATGCCATAATGAGAACATACGTCGTAATCTACAAAAACCCTAGCATAAAGAAAGTGATGCTTTGTCACAAGCAGTATTTCACTATTGTCTCACTGAAGCTTTGACCCTATCTATTGAAGGTCAGATGCCAATGAATTTTGCAATGGTTAGTTTCTTTTTAAATGCCTCATTGAGGGATTAAAAAAACTGTCTGGAACCTGGAAATTCAGGATCTTATTATCAATTTCAATATATACATTGAATTATATGGTTTTTCACTATAGATGCTTGAGGGTGTTAGTTTTTTTTGCTTTAATTTCTCGTTGGCCTTCTGTCACATTAAAGAATTAGATGTCTTCTCTAGGATCTGAGGTCGAGTCTTTTCTAATGTTTGGGCTTGCATGTACTATTTTCATTTTTTACTACAAACTTTCTCTACTTTAACAACTTGAGGATGGTAAAATTTAGTTTATTCCTTTTTGTTTCAAATTCTATACTATTGACTTACTAATGGCGTGGATGAATATGGTTTGTTTCCCTACGTTGGAGGAGCTTGTGCTCAATAAGAGCTACACACATGTTGTTGTTCCTGTATCCTAGGCTACATTGTTGATTCCATAATCCAGATAGGTTAGAAAGTCCTTATTTTAGGTTATTTTTGTGGTTGGTGATTCTCTCCTTACTAGTGTTTTTTTCTATCTGGGTTTGGTCATTTTTTGATTGTTTGTGTTTATCATGTGTCATTAATTCTTGGATGGTTTCCTTGAGATTCTACCCTTTGACCTTGTTGAGGGATGTGTAATCTAGAAGAGATCCTTTGAGTAGTCAGTGGTGTGGGATCCCCTACTAGTTGATGGGGTTTGTTCTTTTGTAGCATTTGTTCCCTGGTTATTGAGGTTTCCTAGTTGTGAGAGTCTAAGTATGGATCTTGGTTTGTTTGATAATCTGTATCTATGGCTAATTGGGACCCCTATTTCTTTGAGGGGTTTCCATGATTAAATTATCTCTTCTCTTTCTAGTCTTATGTTGATGGGGCTTTGGACCCTTGAAGTTTCTAGCATGAGAAGCCTTTGTGCTTTTGGTTTTGGTTGTATTGACTAGATTTTGGAGGTTGATTGTATGCTTTTATTTTTTGTGAGGAGAGGTGTTCTTTGGGTTATTGTTGTTCTTTTTGGTTTCTGATGGGCCTATATCCATCTTGGTGGAGCTATAAAAGTTATTTCAACTACAAATAGTGTTGGTAGTTGTGGTGATTTTGGTATCTTCTCTTGTGCTAATATACAAAGGTACAAATTCTATTAGAGGTGATGGTAGAACACATTCCCTATATGCTCAGGGAACTTTTTCTATAGTGGGATTTGGGGCCATGATTGTGAGAATTGTGGTGGATGGAGATGGAGTCTTTTTATGCCCCTCCATTGCTGGTAATTATTTCTTCCTATGTCAGATCCTCCCCTTCTAGGGCTATTTTGTAATTATGTTCCAAGTTGTGAACAAGAAGGATGTAAAGCACTATTGCACTACTCGTCAAAATCATAGAGAAATGATGATCAACAAAATCCACAATGGCGGGATGTAAGGGAAAATGAAAATGACATATAGTGACAACAGGAGTAACGCCATGCCAGTTGATCCCACATGCTGAAAGGGGAAGATTATACCAAATGATTTAGAAGATTCTCATGCACTTATTGTTCTAGAAGTGCATTGTCTATATTTTTATTATCCAAGAAGTCTACAATTTTATTGGCCTCTCTGAAGCAATGCATAATTTCAAAACATGGAAACTTTTGTAATATACTCATAACAACATTTAATCTGTACTATAACTTCCAACAATTCAAGGACCCTTTTTTAAAAATATTATAGACAACCATGGAATCCCCATCAATAAGGAGGTTAGAAGCATTCAAAGATAGTGCATGTACTAGACCTAAAAGAAATGCTTCAAATTCAGACACATTATTACTGTCAGGAGGAAGTTGCTTAAAAACTTCTTTAATAATATGACCCTCATAATTATGGATAACAACACCTGCTCCAAAAGGCCCTGGGTTGCTTCTAGAAGTGAAATCGAAGTTCATCTTATAGTACCAAAAATAAATAATTGCCTCTGGAAGCGAAATTGAAACCAATATATAATACCAAAATAACTCCCATCCCAATTGTGAAATATTGCTCCTGAAATACACTTACTGCCCACCAATCTATTGTGATACCCTAACTGCATAAATAGGTGAAAGTCACTGCTTAAATGCATGTCCTGATATTTAAGGGAACTACATTCCATTTAGGCTCATCATATACATGGAGGTTAAGAAGGCCTGCAAGGAGTACAATAGCAGTACGTGAATGCTTTGAACATATAGCATAATATTCCATGCATGTTAGTTAGGTAT
>MU225835.1:1883780-1934890 GCA_018584345.1 Thuja plicata
TAAAGGTTACAAACACACTGTTAGGTGTGACCTTGTTAGAGGATTTAAAAGATAGTTTGTCACCTAGTATCTGGCATCTAATGCTACCATCCTTGATCAAACACTCACTTGGCCTATCCATAGGTATCGAGCATATCCAATGCTACTTTCTATGATCAAAAAATTTTAATACTCCTTGGGATGTATCTCAATCGTAGAAGACTTTTAAGTCCTTCTTGGTTAAGAGACTTGATGCTTCAATGGTTAAACTGAAACATTAATGATTTTTTCATACATACAACTTGATTTCAGATTTTCAGATCTATTGTAAGTGCATTACCTCTCTGATCAATATAATCAATTCTATACCTTTGCCCCACACCTCTGTGATGTTGTCTCACTGTTAGTCGGTGTCTGCAGAATCTAGCTCTTTCTCCAGCTTGATTGATCAGTTCTGAAAGAAGACTTTCTTCTCCTTCAGAATCTCTTTAGCATCTTCCCTCTTTTCTCTTCACCCCACACAATTCATAATGAATTGAGTTTGTCTCTTTATAGACATGATTTACCTTTTCTTGGCTTTCTTGATTCTTGGCATGATCCACAATTCTCGCCAATTAGATTTAAAGAAAAACTCTAGTTTTATCTCAAAGAGATCTTCTTGCCAACTACACATACCAGATTTAAATCAATTACTTATCTTCAGCTTTATCTGGATGATTAAAATAATGATAAGTATTAGTTAAGTCTATCTTTAGCTTCTTAACAGCTAAGCATTTTGTTGTTTTCTGAACTCTCTATTCTATCGGTCAACACTTCAGTTAGTCATCGGTGATAACTGACTATTTTGTTGGTGTGAATTCAGTTGTCATCAAGATCTCCATCCTTGTCTTTTCCATCGGGCAACACTGTAATTATGTCTGTCAGGTTAAACTGTGTTTTGCTCGTCGGGCAACGCTATGACTTTGTTCGTCGGTAATGTTGTGCATTTGCTCGTCGGGTAACACTGTGACTTTGTTCTTTAACTCTGACCGTCGATGTGCACTCCATCAGTGTATAAAATCATTTAGTAAATACTTTGACTTATATGCATTACTGATAGCATAGCCTTTGATTCATAGGTTTTTTGAAGTCTTTTGCAGTATTTCCATGACCATACAGATTATATAAAGTTGACATCAATGACAATACAATACATTAACTGATTCAATGCCTTGCATGATCATCAACTTAACATCTTCAAACATTCAATCAGTTACATGTCATCAATGACATGTTTTAGTCATTCTAATATGAGGGATTTCACAGTCCAACTAACAAAGCCTGAGATGAAGAATATTGAACCTATCATCACTAACCCTCAAAAGAGACAAGATCAAGTATGGCAGATGTAGTTTGATGGAGCATGTAGCAAAGAAGGAAATGGGGCAGGAGATGTATGCATATCACCAGGTGGAAAAACTTTCAAATACTCATTTCTATTGACATTTGAATGCACCAATAATGTACCAGAATATGAAGCCATCTTATCTTACTAGGATTAAATTTGGCTCACAAACCTGGGATTAAACTACTAAGTGTACATGGAGATTTAAATTTGATCATTTCACAAATAAGATCCAAATATACCACCAAGAATACAAGACTAAAGCAATACCAAAATGAGGTATGTGATACAATTGATTTGTTTGATGCATTTTCAGTGGACTGGGTTGACAGGTCAAAGAACATTATGGCATATTTCTTAGCCAATGTACTTTTAAAATAAAATGATGTGACCCTAAGTGGCATCACAAGAGTTGAAATCAAAACAATACCTTCTATCCCTGACAATATTTGCAACTAGAAATTCTTTTAAGATGATGACTTGTTGAAAATTTTGCAATGTGAAGGAAGATATGAATCAAAAGAAATTGACTTTAATGCCAGTGTAGAGAAGATTGATGGGAAGGAGACTATGTTTGGAAGGGAAGTAGTCAAGTTAAAAATAAACAAGATTCCCAAAGACCTAGTGGAATTAGAGAGTCTTTGATAAATATGGCAAGGTTGATTTGAAGACAACCTTGGTCAAAAAGGAGGAGGTGGAAAAGAAAATTCACCCAAAGAGGTATACACTATAAAAAGGCTCACCCCAAAAATAAGGGAAAACTCGATAGCTTTATTAAGAAATTACAAACATGTTTTTTCTTGATCTTATGACGACTTAAAATATTATAGGGAGGATCTATTTCAGCATGAAATACCACTAAAACCTTATGTTAAACCATTCAGATAGAGGCAGATGCCAATTAATCCTACTCTAGCTCCAAAAATGCAAGAGGAACTCACAAAGCTGAGAAATGGTGGTATAATTAAACCTATTAGAGATTCAACATGGGTTTCAAACCTGGTACCAGACAGAAAAAAGAATGGAGATATCAGATTTTGTGTGGATTTTAGGAATTTAAATATCTCTTCTTTGAAAGATAATTATGCTCTCCCAAATATGGAGGCTTTATTGCATAAAGTAACCAAATATGAGTTGTTATCTATGATGGATGGCTTCTCAGACTATAATGAAGTAAAATTAAAAGATTCTGAATAGTATAAGACTTCCTTCACCACATCATGGGGTACATATGTTTATGTTAGGATGTCATTCGGTCTAACCAATGTTGGAGCTATCTTGCAAAGGGAAATAGATGTGGCTTTTGCATAATTGCTTGATCTAATCATGGTTGTATATAAAGATGAACTCACTACATAACCAAAGAAGGCAGAAGAACATTGCAACCATTTGGAAAATATATTCCTAAAGGCCCTCGAATGCGATATATCATTTAACCCAAAGAAGTGCAAGTTTTTTGTTACTGAAGGAAAGCTCCTGGGACACATAGCATCAAACGAAGGTGTGATAATTGATCCAGAATGGGTAGTTTCTATACAAAAAATTCTTATTCCTAAAACTCTGAATTTCATTTAGTCCTTTTTTGGACAAATTAATTTTGTAAGGAGATTTATTTCTAATTTTGTTGAGATTGCAAAACCAATTTTTAAGATGCTGAAGAAAGGTGAGAAACTGAATTGGACTACTAAATTCTTGGATACCTTTATGGATATCAAAAGAGCCATTAAAGAGGGCCCAGTGTTAAAGTCTCTTGATTTTTCAAAACAGTTCCAAATCTTTTCCTTTGCCTCTTTTCATATATTTTTTGTGATCATGCTATAGAAGAATGAAGAAGGGCATGAATAGCATATTTCATTCTTTAGTAAATCATTACAGCCTATAGAGTTGAAATATGACATAAATGAAAAATTATCTTATGCATTGGTCAAAGTAGTGCAGTCTTTTAGGTTGTACTTATTTGGAGTCAAGGTTATGGCTTATGTTCCTAATGTAGTTGTTAAAGATATATTCAGGAAATCAGAAGTGATTGGCAGAAGGTGCAAGTGGATAAATCAGGTTCAAGAGTTTAAAATAAGCATTCAGATAACAAAGATTGTACGAGGGCAAGGATTGGCCAAATTAATGGCAGGGTCTAATCTAGAAGTTGCCCAAGTGAATAATGTTGAATTAGAAGATGTGGTTATCAACATAAAGCAAGACCCTTGGTACTCTAATATAGGATGTTGTCTGAAGTACATAAAATTCCCTGAGGGTATGAATGAAAGTCAAAAAAGGTCATTGAAATTACAAGAAGCTAGGTATGTATTACTAGAGGGAGACTTATATTGGAAGAAATTGGATGGAATATTAATTTTCTACTTAGACAAATATCAATCTGAGAAAGTGCTAAAGTAAATGCATGATGGTGTATGTGGTGGCCATTTCTCAGCCAAAATTAGTGCCCACAAGATTCTCAAATTTGGGTATTATTGGCCACATGTTTTCAAAGATGCATTCACCTATGTGAGAAAGTGTGAGGCATGTCAAAAGTTCTCAAGGAAGTTAAAATAATATGGTGTTGTGCGATTAAGGCTAGTGCAAGTAGAAGATCCTTTTCAGCAGTGAGGTATTTATTTTTTAGAGAAGATTACCAAAAAATCAAGTGGAGGCCATCGGTAGATACTTGTTTCCATTGAATACTTTACTAGGTGGGTGGAGACTATCCCCACTAGGTAGGAAACCAATAAAGTAGTAATGAAGTTCTTAATGGAGAATATACTAACCAGGTTTGGTGTCCCTTCTATATTTATAACTAATAATGGCATGTGTTTTAGATCACATGAATTCAAGAATTTTTTGAGGATTATGGCATCACAGTTGCATATGCTTCAACTTATCATCCTCAAGGGAATGGTCTGGAAGAATCAAGCAACAAGAATATTTTGAAGATCACAAGGAGAATGTTTGATAACAATAAAAGGGCTTGGGATTCAAAGTTGAATCTAGCATTATGTGCAAACATGGTCACTACCAAGAAGTCCACGGGTAAATCCCCATTTGAATTATTTTATAGAAAGAAGGTCAAAATTCCACTAGAAAATCTGATGTTGGTCTACAAGTTTGTGATGGAGGAAGAACTCTTAGATCCAATGGAGGAAATATTCTTGCAATTAGCAGAACTAGATGAGGTAAGAAGGGAGGCTCAATAGCATAACTCCAAGATTAAGAAGCAGATGAAAGAAATTCATGACAAGAGATCAGATGATAGGAAATTTCAAGGAGAGTGGGTTGTCATGTGGAATGCTAAAAATTAGGATAAAGGAAAATATGAGAATTTTCATTCCTTGTGGATACGACCATACATAATCACGAGCAAAGGAGGTGAGGATTCATACTTCTTATAGAATACAGTTGGAGAAATACAAGAATTGATAATGCATGGACAATTCTTGAAATACTTATTTTCATAGGAAAAGGAAATCTCTTCCATGCACAATAGATTAGGACTTGTTCCATTGTATATTCTCATCATTTTTTAGATTCTAGTGTATTTGGGACACGTGACACTCTGTCACGCTCTCACGCTGGATAAAATACTTGCTTATTTTCATTTCAATTAAGCGATGACCGTAGATCAAATCTGAATTCCACCGTTCGATCTTCTTTAAAATCCTTTTCACTTCATTGACCAACCTTGCGGACCCAGGACATGTGTCATCCAATCACACCCTCGTACCAGATAAAGACCCTGCACCTTTTATTTTTGAGTGAATGCTAGCCGTGGATGAGATTAAATTCAAATCGTAGATATTTTTATTTCATTTCTTAGACTTTAATGGGTCTAGGACACTCGACAATTAGGCGCACTCTTGCGATAGATAAAAAAACTTGCAACTTTTCATGGTGAGTGAACGTCGGTCGTAGATGTGTTTAACATCCACCATAGATCATTCCTCCTACACTGCTCAAAATTTCAGTGGGACCAAGACACGTGGCGATCAGGTGTGATGCCTTAATGGATAGATATCATGCATCTTTTCTTTAAGGCATTATGCCAACCGTAGATCTATTTGGATCCTGCCTGATATTTAACCATTGATTAACCCACAGCTTGGATTTAAAACCTGATTATCTTTATTTCCCAGTTAATTCATCACCGTCGATTTCACCCATGTGATAAAAGATCAAAACCTTAGTTGCTCACATTTTAACTAGCTACAGAGATGAAGTGTATCCTTATGATCATGTTTGACCAATTAGTTTCCACCAGCTGGATCCTTGTCACCTTTCCATCATACTTCCGTAGGCCTGGGACATGCGTCGTTTAGTCTTAATGCCTTAATGGATAGATTTTGAGCATCTTGTCTTTAAGGCATTACGCCAGCCATAGATCTTGTCCGACTGTTAACCGTTGAAAGATCTGTCATGTAAACCAATGTGTATCCCTATCAACTTGTTCAACCATCCACATTCTACCACATGTATCCTTTCTATTATACTTTTTTATCATCGGTGAGTCCAGGACACATGTCGTTCAAGTATAATTCCTTAATGGTTAGATGTTGATCACTTTTTCGTTAAGGCTTTATGTTGTCTATTAGATCAATTTGAACTTGATTGGTCTTTACTTCATTCCTTCTTTGCTCAACCTGGTGTGCCATGGACACATGTCTTCAAGGTGTCATGCCTTAATGGGTAGATATTGAGCATCATTTGTTTAAGCACGCCGAACATCAGATGGATATTTACTTGCTCGATGTTTAACTTTGACCTCAGTCAAGTGAGATCTAAACGGACACCTTTCGGCATCCCGCGATGCCTTAATGAGTAAAGGTCATTCATCTATCAATCAAAGGAATACACAAACCATCAATCTACACTGAGGTTTAACCATCGGAAGGATCTACATAAAAGTATAAAATAAATAAAAAGACCATGAAAGGACAAGCAATAGCTATATTTATGAATTTAAATATGAATATGCAAGCCAAAAAACATAAGAATAATATGAAATACAAATAGACATAAGATAGAATTAAAACCATAGATGAACACGTAGAAAATGAAAGCATAAACACAATAATGAATACAAAGGATACTTCCCTGAACCATTTTTATGTGCAAATTTGATCTGCAAATTTGGGTTCCACCACCACATCCCTAGAAAGAGCCACTTTTGGAACCTTTTAAATTTTGAGAAAACTTTAAATTTGAAGTATCTTGAGTAGTCATTCCCTCTGCTACCCTTCACAGGTCATCACCAAGATTTTTTATTTGATCAAATAGAGAGAGACCTTTACAAACATTGAGGCTACTGAAGTTTTCTTGCAAATTTCAACCCACAAGTGGTCAAACCTTATATAAAAACTTTTTACATAGGTCATCATGAGATTTTTGTGATTTGATCCCAAAAGAATGATGTTCTCCTCAAAAGTGAACAATAAGTGTCATCATAGAATTTGAAAAGTTCTTAATAACTCATATTTCCTTAGTTCCTACATTCTTTGCCATTTTGTAAGTATCAAAAAGTGGAGCCGCGAAAAGCGGAGCCGCAAAATAGACAAAACAACATTGTTTCACAAAGCCTACAATAAGAAGATACAAAATAGTGAAACATCACTATTTTCAGAGGCTTATGAAAGGAGGTTGTGAAATAGTGAATCATTTTTATTTTGCAGGTGAAGTTTAATAGTGTTGTGAAGTGGTGAAATGTTGCCATTTTGCAAAGTATGGTTATAACTACTTACGAAATGGAGAAAGTGTGTAGAACATCCAAACAAAAGGGTTAGTTTGTGATACGGTGAAAGATGAATTAAATAGACATGACCACCACTTTAGGGTGAGTGAAAGAACACACATGTGGATTCGTGAAGTGAGTTAATGAAAATAAACTCAAAATTATGAAGGATACCAGATGATTTCAATAAATATAAACACTCATTTAAGAATGATAGACAAAGAAAACTATCAGAAATAGAAGTCGAGTGAAGGACTGAGTTGAAGAAAGCTTGGACACGAGTTGCAGGAGCTTACAAATTTCACAGACAGGAGTGAACTAGTAAGTTTGAAATTTTTTCTCTAAGATCGAATTTAATTCAAATTTAAATAATGCCTAAGAGAAAAGTAGGGGAAAATTATGAAAAGAAGAAAAATGAGTCACTTAAGAGGCCCATGCAAAAATGACATGTTTATGCATTGCCTAGTTTTGAAGGCACTGGTGCAAAGAATGTATTCTATGATGTCTGGGGGAGTGAAGGGATGCTAAGATCCCAATCCTGGGTAGAACATTATTTTGGTATTTCTACAAGAATAGGGATGAAAGAGTTCCCCATTCTAACCCATGGAATCTACACCTAGCCAAAGTTATAGTGCCCAGTGTTTCGTCGATGTTGATTTAATTGAGGTATTGGCACAAAATTATAAGAAAGAAACAAAAACTATTTGAGGAATAAATGGAGAACCCATTCTGGTCGTCACCGCATCTTTCGTAGCAGAGTGTTTTGGGCTAAACAAGAGATCTCTCACAAAAATTGATAGGGAGCAGTTCCTTGCTAATTATTAGCGGTTCGTAAAACCCTTTGGGTTGAGAGAGGTAGCATATTTTAGAGAAAGAGGTGAAAAGAACATATACATGCCTTTTATAGAGACTACTCATTTCTTCCCATAAATTCATGGACTTTTTTTTAAAAATATATCATGGCTGGTGTCAAGTGTGTGGGATGATGCCAAATCCAGAATGTTGATTGATCTGATGTTTTTTTCTATGAGAATTCAAAACCCTAATTTCAATCTATAATTTTACATTGCTAATGAAATTGAGAAGCTTATACATAACCAATTGGTGAATTTGGAAAAGGAAAGGGTTTTCAAACATTATTCCCTACTGTGTCATCTAATCTTAATTCAGAATACTAATGTTTTTAGACACAACATGAGATTAACCACCACTGATAATAGAGGAACCAGACTTCCTATACAACTATGATGTCGTGTGTGGGATAGAGATAGTAGAGAATGTAACTTCATAGTGTTTCAAGATGTATTTTTTATATGGATATTCAGGGCATTGGACTTTCATGTTGAGAGATTACCCCTCATGGTGAGGAAAGTACTGAGACCACTAGAGTTTAACCCTGGGAAGGGTTATACCCAAAATTTTGTGGATTGGTTCTTTAACGGAACCAATACCCTTACCAAAGTGTATGGATGCAAACAAGAACCCCATAAAGCTACCACTATTTGTTCCTAAAAGAATAGCCTTTTTAGAGTTCATGTGGTAGATGCTCTGGTTAAAAAAGGATTCTATAGCTCCAATAAAGAAGGGTACCTTTCTTCCTCACACATCCAAGTATTTTAGGTTTTTTGTTGGCTCTGATGCTCTTGAGAATCTCCAAAAGTATTTAAAGGAAGGATATCGGTTAGAAATTGGAGTTGAAAGAATGTATGATCCAAAGGATCATATTCATTATTTTTATCAAAAACTTATCACATCAGAATGATATTGAGGAAGATATAGCAAGAAACTATGACTGGTGAAGAGGTATTGCAAAGATGGAAAAAAAATGTAACATTTTGAAAAATATTGAAGAAGAAAGAAAAAAAAGGGGTGAACCCCATTTCCATGACGATGATCAGACTAACAAAGTAATGAGAATTGAACTGTGCCTAAAAGACTTTGAAAAATTATATGGAAAATTAGTGACTGGTGCACCATCTAAGGCTAAGCCTTCTTCCAAGAAACATCACAAATTGGTAATACAAGATTCATCAAATTTAGAGGCTACACATAGCTCACCACCATCAAAGAAGAAAAAAATAGATGAAATGATACCTATTGTACCATATGATGATTCAGAAGGAGAAGGGGATAATGAAGAGGTTGCAAGTGAGCTTAAGGCAATGAAGAGTGATGAAGAAGTAAATAGGCCTGAATCCCCCCTTATATATCAGGAAGAAGTAAATGGATATAAATGCCAATTGCAAAATGATGAACAATCTATTGATTCAAATGATGAAAGAGAAGTTATATCTTGAAGGGTCATGGAAGATAATAATTTTATTGAATCTCAGGAATTCAAACAGTTTTGGATCCAAATTAAGATGAGGTATTTTGAGGAAAAGAAGCAGTTAAATCGAATGGGGGTTGATGAGTCTTAGCGCAAGGAAATAGTCAATAAAATCCTCAAGGAAATGAGATTAGATGAGGTTAATATTACACTTGAGGAGGCCATATGGATGGATTTGAAAAGAAGCAAGCTAATTATTATAGGTTTATCCTTGAAACATTTATTTCTACTTGATCAAGTTAGGAAGCAATGTGACCCTACATTTGTGGCAAAGTTTGGCACAGATGATAAAATAATTGGGTCAGGGTATAATCCAAAAATGAGGTTCTTGCCACATGGATTAGTTTTAAAGGTCCCCACAAACCTAAACTTCTTGATATTATAAAGGGGAAATATGGGATTTTCGTGGTACAAAAGATGGAAAATACTTCACCTTTAGTAGAAACAAATGAGATCATACATAGAGTCATGTCCAACAAGGATCAAGTAAAAGAGCCTTGTGCTCTTCCATCAAGGCCAATGCAAGTAGAAGAGCCTTTTCAGCAGTGGGGTATTGATTTTATAGGTAATATTACTGACAAATCAAGTAGAGGCCATTGGTGGATACTTGATCCCACTAACTACTTTATTGAGTGGCTAGAGACTATCCCCACTGAGCAATCAACCAGTAAAGTAGTAATTAAGTTATTAATGGAAATTATACTAAGCAAGTTTGGTGTCCCTTCTAGATTTATAACTGATAATGGCATGTGTTTAAGATCACATGAATTCAAGAATTTTTGTGAGGATTATGGAATCACAATTTCATATGCTTCACCTTATCATCCTCAAGGGAATGGTATGGCAGAATCAAGCAACAAGAATATTTTGAAGATCATAAGGAGAGTGCTTGATAACAATAAAAGGGCTTGGGATTCAAAGCTTAATCTAGCATTATGCACAAACATGGTCACTACCAAATTCCATAGGTAAATCCCCATTTGAATTAGTTTATGGAAAGAAGGATAAACTTCCACTAAAAAATTTGATGTCAGTCTACAAGTTTGTGATGGAGGAAGAACTCTTAGATCCAATAGAGGAAAGATTCTTGCAATTATAATAGCTAGATGAGGTAAGAAGAGAGGCTCAATAGCATAACTCCAAGATTCAGCAATAGATGAAAGAACTGCATGACAAGAGATCAGATGATAGGAAATTTCAAGAAGGAGAGTGTATTGTCATGTGGAATGGTATAAATCAGGATAAAGGAAAACACGATAAGTTTCGTTCCTTGTGGATAGGACCATATATAATTATGGGAAAAGGAGGTGAGGATTCATACTTATAGAATACAGTTGGAAAAATACAAGAATTTCCAGTGCATGTAAAATTCTTTAAACACTTATTTTCATAGGAAAAGGAGATCTCTTCCATGCATGGTAGATTAGGACTCATTCCATTGTATATTCTCATCATCCATTGTACATATCCAACCTTTTTGGTCTACTTTTTCCAGAGATATCTTGGATTCTTGTAGGTATTTATAAAATACCACATCCCTAGAAAGAGCCACTATTGGAACCTTTAAATTTTGAGAAAACTTTAAAGTTGAAGTATCTTGAGTAGTCATTCCCTATGTCACCCTTCACAGGTCATCACCAAGCTTTTGTATTTGAGCGGATAGGGAGAGACCTTTACAAAGGCTAAGGCTACTGAAGTTCTCTTGCAAATTTCAACCCACAAGTGGTCAAACCTTATATCAAAACTTTTTCCATAGGTCATCATGAGATTTTTGTGATTTGATCCCAAAAGAATGTTGTTTTCCTCAAAAGTGAACCATAAGTGTTATCATAGAATTTGAAAACTTCTTAATAACTCATAATGCCTTAGTGCCTACATTCTTCTCCATTTTGTAGGTACCTAAAAGAGGGGCCACAAAAATGAGAAAACAACGTTGTTTCATGAAGCCTACAATAAGAAGCTACAAAATAGTGAAACATTGCTATTTTGCGAGGCTTATGAAAGGAGGTTGTAAAATAGTGAATCATCACTATTTTGCAGGTAAATTTTAATAGTGTTGTGAAGTGGAAAATGTCACCATTTTGTAGAGTATGGTTATAACTACTTACGAAATTGAGAAATATTTTTTCCATTTCATCCAAACAAAAGGGCTAGTTTGCAATACAGTGTAAGATGAATTTAATCGACATGACCAGCACTTCAGGGCGGGTGATAGAACACACGTGTGGATTTGTGAAGTTAGTTAATGTGAATAAGATCAAAATTATGAGGGTTGTCACATGAATTTATTAAATATAAATACTCATTTGATTTTGATTTTGATAGACGAAGAAAACTATCAGAAACAAAAGTCAAGTGAAAGACACAGTTGAAGCAATCTTGGACACAAGTTGTAGGAGCTTACAAATTTCATAAACTGGAGCTAACCATAAAGTTTAAAATTTTCTCTCTAAGGTCAAATTTATTTCAAAATTCAATAATGCCTAAGAGAAAATAAATAGGGGGAAATTTTGAAAATAAGAAAAATGAATCGGTTAAGAGGCTCGTGCAAAAAGACATGTTGATGCATTGCCTAGTTTTGAAGACACTGGTGCAAAGAATGTGTTCTATGATGTCTGGGTGGAGTGCAGCGATGATAAGATCCCAATCTTGGGTAGAACATTATTTTGGTATTTCTATAGGAATAGGGATGAAATATTTCCTCGTTCTAACCCGTCGAATCTACACCTAGCCAAGGTTATAGTGCCCAATGTTTTCGTCGATGCTGAGTTAATTTCACTATTGGCACAAAATTATAAGAAAGAAACAAACACTATTAGAGGGATAAATGGGGAACACATTTTGGTGGTCACCGCATCTTTCTTAGTAGAGTTTTTTTGGATAAACAAGCAAGCTCTCACAAAAATTGATAGGGAGTGGTTCCTTGTTGATTATTAGTAGTTGATGAAAACCTTTGGGTTGAGAGAGGTAGCATATTTTAGAGAAAGAGGTGAAAAGAACATACTCGTGCCTATTATAGAGTGCTCAATTTTCCACCCATAAATTCATGGACTTTTTTCAAAAAACTTATCATGGTTGGTGTCAGGTGTGTGGGGATGATGCCAAATCTAGAATATTGATTGATCTGATGTTTATGTCTATGAGAATTCAAACCCCTAATGTCAATCTGGAATTGACAATGCTAATTAAATTGAGAAGCTTATACATAACCAATTGGTGAATTGGGAAAAGGAAAGGGGTTTCAAACATTATTCCATATTGTGCCATCTAATCTTATTTCAGAATTGTAATGTTTTTAGAAACAACATGATTAACCATCATTGATAATAGAGGAACCAGACTTCCTATGCAACTATGGTGTCGTGTGTCAGATAGAGACAATAGAGAATGTAACTTCATAGTGTTTCAAGATGTATTTTTTGTATGGATATTCAGGGCCTGGGATTCAAAGCTAAATCTAGCATTATGCGCAGACATGGTCACTACCAATAATTCCATAGGTAAATCCCCATTTTAATTAATTTATGGAAAGAAGGATAAACTTCCACTAGAAAATTTGATGACAATCTATAATTTTTTGATGGAGAAAGAACTCTTAGATCCAATGGAGGAAATATTCTTGCAATTAGCATAACTAGATGAGGTAAGAAGGGAGGCTCAACAACATAACTCCAAGATTCAGCAACAGATGAAAGAACTTCATGACAAGAGATTAGATAATAGGAAATTTCAAAAAGGAGAGTGGGTTCTCAGGTGGAATGCTAAAAATCAGGGTAAAGGAAAACATGGGAAGTTTCATTCCTTGTGGATAACACTATACATAATCATGGGCAAAGGAGGTGAGGATTCATACTTCTTATAGAATACAGTCAGAGAAATACAAGAATTGCCAGTGCATGGACAATTCTTGAAATACTTATTTTCATAGGAAAAGGAGATCTCCTCCATGCACAGTAGATTAGAACTCATTCCATTGTATATTCCCATCATCCATTGTACATATCCAACCTTTTTGGTCTTCTTTTTCAAGAGATGTCTTGGATTCTTGCAGGTATTTATAAAATATCACATCCCTAGAAAGAGTCATTGTTGGAACCTTTAAATTTTGAGAAAACTTTAAATTTGAAGTATCATGAGTAGTCATTCCCTCTGTCACCCTTCACAGGTAATCACCAAGATTTTTTATTTGATCAGATAGGGAGAGACCTTTACAAAGGTTGAGGCTACTGAAGTTTTCTTGCAAATTTCAACCCAAAAGTGGTCAAACCTTATATCAAAACTTTTTCCATAGGTCATCATGAGATTTTTGTGATTTCATCCCAAAAGAATTATGTTTTCCTCAAAATTGAACATTGAGTATCATCATAGAATTTGAAAATTTCTTAATAACTCATATTGCCTTAGTTCCTACATTCTTCATCATTTTGTAGGTACCAAAAAGAGGAGCCACAAAATGAGGAGCCGCGAGGCTTATGAGAGGTTGTCAAATAGTGAATCATCGTTATTTCATAGGTGAAGTTTAATAGAGTTGTGAAGTGGCGAAATGTTACCATTTTGCAGAGTATAGTTATAACTACTTACGAAATGGAGAAAGCTTGTCGCCATTTCATCCTAACAAAAGGGCTAGTTTGCGATACGACAAAAGATAAATTTAATCGACATGGCCACCACTTCACGGCGAGTGAAAGAACAAACATGTGGATTTGCAAAGTGAGTTAATGTGAATAGCCTCAAAATTATGAGGGATACCACACGATTTTGATAAATATAAACTCATTTGAGATTGATAGACCAAGAAAACTATCAAAAAAAATAGATGAAACATTCAATTCAGAGGCTACACATAGCTCTCCCCATCAAAGAAGCAAAAAATAGATAAAGTGATACCTATTGTACCATATGATGATTCAGAAGGTGAAGGGGATATTGAAGAGGTTGCAAGTGCACTTAAGGCACTGAAGAGTGATGAAGAAGTAAATAGGCCTGAATCTCCCCCTTATATATCAGGACGAAGTACATGGATATAAAGCCCAGTTGCAAACTGATGAATGACCTATTGATTTCAATGATGAAAGGGAGGTTATATCTTGAAGGGTCTTGGAAGATAAGAATTTTATTGAAACTCGGGAATTCAAAGAGTTTTGGATCCAAATGAAGATGAGGGATTTTGAGGAAAAGTAGTTAAATATAATGGGGGTTGATGAGTCTCAGCATGAGGAAATAGTTAATCAAATCCTCAAGGACATGAGATTAGATGAGGTCAATATTACTCCTGATGAGGCCAGATGGATGGTTTTTAAAAGAAACAAGCTAATTATTCTAGGTTTATCCTTGAAACAATTATTTCTACTTGATCAAGTTAGAAAGAAAGATGACCCTATATTTGTGGTAGATTTTGATACATATGAGAAAATAACTCGGTCAGGGTATGATCCAAAAATGAGGTTCTTGCCACATTGGTTAGTTTGAAAGGTCTCCACAGGCCTAAACTTCTTAACATTGTAAAGGGGAAAGATGGGATTGTCGTGGTACAAACGAAAAATACTTCACCTTTAGTAGTAGCAAATGAGCTCATACATAGAGCCATATCCAACAAGGATCAAGTAAAACATTTGCAAGAACAACTTCAGTAGGCACACGCAAGGGAAACTAAATTAAATAAAGTTGTGAATGAATTGTATGTAGAAAAGGCTACTCTACAAAGAGAACTAAAGGAATTGAAAGGTAATCAAAGCAGAGCTCTTGTATTACACAAATATGCTCCTTTTAAACCTATATATGTTGCCAGAGATGGTAAGGATGGGAAGGAAGAAAAGGGCATATATAAAAAGAAGGTAAAGGAATTGAAAGACACCAATCAGACACTTACACTAGAAATTCCTAAATAGGTGTTTAATACTTTGGAACGGGTTCTAACCCATAGGGTTGAATTGGTGATGAGTAAAAGTGAAGAGGTTTATAATGGTTATCACATATTATTGGATATGATGCAAACATTCCACAAACACAAACCACTATTAGAGGATCTTGCTAAAAGATGGAAACCCTCACATTATGATCTTACAAGACTATGTGAAGTTACTCAAAGGGATCCAGATGCACCCGCAAACCTAAAAGAAATAGAAGAAACAATTAGTGCTATCTTAGAGGAACTTATGTACATAGATGTGGAGGAGAAAAGGATAAAAGAGAAAATATCTTGTTTCCATCCAATAAAACACTAGTCAATCCTTGAATTCGTTGACAAAGGTCGCATCAAAGGCCTTGAGGAGTGGAAAATTAAGTATAAGAAAATGGTTCCTATAATCATTTCACATATGAAGGAAGACAAGGATTTGAAAATACCAAATTCACATGTTCTTGGATAGAGCAATTGTTCTTGAAATTAGGTTTTCTAAATTTGTGCTAGAATTTTGTGGCATAGCCAGCAAGAAATGGAAAGATCATGTACTCATCATACCGGATATACTCTGATACGATTGTCTTGTGCATGTGCAGATTGCAGACTGGGTGGAGTATTTGCGGCCTATTAAAATAAAGTCTCAAGAGGAAGTGTTGGCAAGTTGACTTTACTAAGATTATATGACTAGTTTTGTATTTTCATTATGGCAACAAAGTGATATGAAGTTTTGATAGTCATTTCATAAACTTTGAAGATTCAGAAGGAGAAGGGGATATAGAAGACAGTGCAGACAGAGATATACCCGTTGATTAGAGCACCAGCGCACGTGCGAATGAACTCATCATGATCTGCGCCTTCAGATATAATATTTTGGATATAGCATTATACTAAGTCTACACACGCATGATCAGATATGTCTGTATGATGAAGTTACAGGAAATCTAAGTGTCACAAGCAGTTCAGCAGAACAGAGCATGGAGCCAACTACAGATTTTGGTTAGCGCATATTAATTTGTTTTGTTATGACTATGCGTCTATTTTAATATGTTTGAAATGATGTTATTATCACTCATGTAAACACGCTTAAGTCAATTAACTTGGAAGCATTGTGTATGTTGATTTTGGGCCGACTAAAGTCTTATGTTTCAGTCGTGTCTATTAAGTATGTATATATATATAACATGTATTTTGTATTAGTATGTTGTATGGTGAAAAAGAGAATGATTGTAAGTAAGATAGCAGTAAAAGAAGAATAATTAGTATGAAATAAAGCTCTACCAGTGATTAGATTTTCAGCGCACAAAAGGAATTGATCAGACAAGCAGTGTCATAACAGCAGTTCAACTTTCAGATATTGTGAGTATCTATTATCAGGAGGTTGTAGCCTTCTTCTTATTGAGCAGTGATCTCTGGCAGTGTGCCATCTACCTTTAATAGGGTTTGTAAAAGACTCATAATAGGGTCATTTAACTCAGCATTGTAATGACTGCTAACAGGGCAAAGGAACTCTAACAAGTTCATAAGACTAGTGAAATTATTTGTGGGTACTAATTCCCACCGGGGTTTTCCTCTGATCAAGGTTTCCCCGTAAACATATCTTGTATTATGTTTTATATGTTTTTCTTATTGAATTTTTTATCTATTTATTGGGCTAAATTTCAAGTTGCTGAAATATAATAAATTTTTGAACACTGGTTCACCCCCCCTCTCAGTGTTCCCATTCCTAACAATTGGTATCAGAGCTTTGGTCCTCTGAAGAGAAGTTTTGCCACTTGAGGAGATCATGGACTCAGCAAAAGTGAAACATCTGAAAAAGAATCTTGAAGTAGCTCTTTAAGATCTTGATAGATCTGAAAAAGAAAATGAAGAACTGAAATTGAAAGTTGATGGCTCGCAAATGCTCATCAAAAAATTAAGAAAAGATTTGAAAGATTGTTGTACAAATGATTTCAGAAAAATGGTCAAAAAGATGAATGAAGAAAACATGTCTGAAGGATAAGATTGAAGATTTGAATGAACGGTTAATAGATAGCCAAACAACTACTGAAGAAAAGAATATAGAAAGTAAACAATTAGATGAAGAACTTATGCAAGCAAACATGAAAATCTTGGAGTTGGAGAACATCAAGAAAAAGATAGAATCTGAGTTGATAGAAGCCAAGAATCATATTGAAAACTTACACACAAGTTCTAATCTATTACAATCACAGCTCTATGCACAAAATTTAAGAGGTGATACCACTGGTGTTGGATACAATGAAGCACAAATTCAAATCAATACAATGCAAGAAAGAAAGAAAGAAAGCACAAGAAGAATCTACAGAATCAAAGACAACTGCCAATCTTGCAGAAGCTAAGGAAGAACCACCTAAAGATGAACGTAATTTAGTTAACCATACTTGCTATGCCTGTAACAAACAAGGACATATGGCAAGGGGTTGTAAAGAGGTAAGACCTTTCAATGGTTATTGTTATTCATGCAATAAATTTGGTCATAGAGCCCTACACTACAGATCAAATCTAATAAATCAGACACAGCAAAATCAAAGAAGTCAGACTCGGTATAATCAGAGAATTCAATCACAGCAAAATTATCAGAACATTATATGTCAGATATGCAACTACAATAGACACACAAATAAACAGTGCAACATGGTTAATCATGTCAACAAGCCTCCAGTAATTTGTCACTCTTGTAACAAGGTTGGACACATCTCAAGGTTTTGCAGATCTAGAGCGCAAAAACAAGGAAGACCTAATAAGTCTCAAGGATCTCTATTTGAAGAATCTGGAGAAGTCAGGTTTGTGAAAGCTACAGAAGACTCAGGAAAAATATGGGTTGAAGTAAAGAAAGATGGTGGTGTTGGCAAAGTGGTAGATGCATCCATAGTGGACGCACCTTCTACTTCTGGATAGACGACCCTCATGGTCATATGGGGAGCTAGACAAGCTCTAAACCCGTGTGCGGAAGGTATACTCACCTCCAAGTATGCGCCTTCAGTTCTATGTTCTAGGTTACATTTTGATACAGTATGCAAGAGTGCAAGGTTCTAAGTGGAGCAGGAATTAAATTTGGAATTCACAATGGAAACTGTGTTACGACAACAAGCATTAATTGCAATAACTCATTTATAAGTCACTAAAAGATATAATGTCTTCACTTTTACATTTGAGATCGGGAAGTTGGAGATTACAGGAGATTCAAGCGTCTTAGTATTGACTAATTACCGTTGGTTGGTTAGCAAAGTGGATTGCAGTTGTAATGGAACCCTAGCGTGGACGTGTCATTTCAGAATCTCTGTGGAAATCCTATTTAAGCAAGCTACAAGTAAGTAATGGCAACTCCTATAGTTTTTGACATCACTAAGAAGAAGAGATATGTGTTTAAGAAGCATCCTTTCAAGTCAGTTTTGGATGATGTTGAAGGGGCATTTTCCAAGATTCTGTTAGGAGTCGTACATGTTGAGGATATACGTGCTTACATTTACTGTAAGGAGTCTATTGGTGATAACAGCATAACGATGCTTATGGCATCTATGATTAACCATGCTTACTCATTCAAGGATGAATTCTCACATCTCTCAGATAACCCAATTTTTGAGTATACAAATGCGCGTGAGTTTTATGAACCAGAATGGGTTAAAATTCTACTTAGTAGGATTCATGATGATCTATTTTGGATTGGTGAAGTTCATGTTTGTATTACTGCTGATCTCATTCATGAGATGACTGGACTCTCTAAGGTCGGTCCCGTTCTTCCCACTGGTAAGGATGTCAAGAAACAGGTTGAGCAGGCATGGCTATCTAGGAGCAATAGGCGCGGAATGACTGGTGATCCTATTGTGGAGAAAGACATCAAACTCATCACCATGATACTTGGTTACAAGTTTCAGCACACTAGCAGACTAAATAGTGTATTTGTAGCTACAGTTCTGGCAGCAATAAGGATGGTAAGAGATAACACTCAATATAACCTTTGTGAGATATTGCGCACATAGCTAATTGAGAATATTAAAGCTATCAAGCATGACAAAAGAAAAATATTCAGATTTGGTTCCTTGATTATATACATATACTTCCACATTGTTGTTAAAGTTTCTAATCTTTACCTAGATAGAAGCAAACCTACCTTGTCTCAAATTTCATTGAAAGCTACATCTGAAAGAAATATAAAGGATTCTATGGATATGGAGATCAAGACATTCATAATTAAGATGGAGAAGAGGTTTAGAATACCTGAGAAGATAGTTGACAAATACAAGGACACCATATGCTTTATGGTAGAAACAGATTGTACATGCATGGAAGCAGTTGAGCCAAGAACTAAATGGATTCACCCACTTGGTTATGAGGTAGAAAAACATATTCTGGAAGGATATGCACAAGTCCTTCTATCTGCGCCTAAAGATCCAAATGAGCCTAGATGGGGCACATATAGAGGAAAGACAAATCAAGTTGATTATGTCCTATACAGTGCAGATAATAAGAGGAAAGCATCAAGGATTACCTCTAATATTCTGAAAGTTCATGGTGTCACCCAAGAAGACCTAGATAAAGCTAGGGAAGCTTAAATTGCTAGAGAACTTAAGCAAACACCTGCAGAAGTCAAAATTGAAAAATCTGATGATATCCATAAGAAGAAAAGGAATAAGTCTGGTGAGAGCATATCTGCGCCCTCTACTACTATTGACCTGGAATCCTCTCTGCCTTCTATGCCAAGCAAGCTGACTAGAAGAAGGAAGAAAGTCCCCACAAGCCACCCATCCTCAAGGACAACTCGAAGCAAAGTAAAGAATACTCAAGCTCCTCCTGAGGTAGGATTCAGACCTAGTCTTGAAATTTTGAGAAACAGGATCATTAATGAAGGTCGGTTAGACTCAATTGAAAATGTCTATGATAAATATCAAGAGATTGATAAATCAGAAATACATTCTATGATTATCTCACATATGATCAAGTTCAAAAGGTCAGTTTTGGAACTTGAGACAATCATTCCAGACAAATTATGGAACATACTTGACTTATTAAAAACACAAGCCTTAGAAGAAGATATAAGGATTAGAGAAGAAACATTAGATCTTCTCCCTGCTTTCTCACATGATGAGAAGGCGATACTGTTAGATCTAGTAAAACCCCATCTAAGAACTAAGACAAGAACTCTACACATTATGAATAAAGAGTATGAGTTGGTTGGGAAGGAGACTGAAAAAGCATTCGAGCAAGTGTTTTTGGACAGACACATGTATCCATCAATGATGCCTACAACTAAAGTGACTCTAGTTCCCTCCAAGCAAGAAAAAGAATCAAATATTCTAAATGTACCCATGACAAGTCCACAAGATTCTGCGCCCAAAGTCTTGTCACCTTCTGATACAGTCAAAGATTCAAATGAAACCATTATGATAAATGATGTTGAGATAACCATGTCAGCGTCGGATAATGATTTGAATAAGTTTGAGGAAGTCTTTGTGAGTACTAAAGAAGCTGAGACATTATGCACTGATAAAGCTTCTTTGCAGCAAGAACAAGTCCCAACTAAAGAAACAACAGGTCAGGATGAAGATAGAAAGGATGAACCTAATGAACTACCCTCTGTTGAGATGCCAGTGAAAAGTGAATGTATGGATGTGAGTCAAAATGCATATTCACTCCATCTATCAAGCCATCAATGTCATTGTTTTCAAGTTTGACCCCTGACACAACAAACCTAGATGCATGAGGAGAAGAAGATTTGATCAAAATAAGTGTATTAGCCATGGAGAAAGAAAAAGAGAAACAAGTAATGAGAAATCCTCTCTTTCTTGAGTCAGTCAGCATTTTGAACAACTTAGTGCCAGCAGATAAGAAATTAGCAAATATTCAATCAGTTGATGATGTCGATAGTATCTTAACAAGCTTCAAAGAAAATTTCACAAGTCTAGTAGACTCGACTACTAAAATTGCAGAAGACAAGTACAAAAAGGAAAGGTTGGATGAATTAATAAAGCACTTCTCATTAGATCTTAACTCATTGAAGATTGGTCAAGCAATTATGAAAGAGTTAGTAGCAAAAGGCAGAAAAGTGATAGCTAACTGTATGGACAAAGGAAAGCTCGCTTCAGAACATACAAAGAAGATTGAGGAAGCAGACATCTTGATTGAAACTATAAGAAAATCAGTTGAAATCTCTTCTCAAGACATCAATGTCTGTAACAACATCTATCAAGGGTAGTTAGATAATAGCAAGATAAGGACCAGACAAACACAACTAAGAAATGCACTTGTGCCCTCCTTAGCTGTACTGAATGAGAATATCAAGCAGATTGATGCAACTATTGTCACATATGATCAAGGCCCCTACATGGATCTGATAAAAATGGAGAAACTCACCTATGCATTATGCGCCCATCTTCAGACTATTGATGCACTCAAGGTGTTTTGGCAACAAGAAGTCAAAAACCTGCAGATTGCATATCCAGATGTGTACTCTAAGTAATTACTTAGAGATTTTCATTTTTTGGCACCTTTGTCATTAATGTCAAAGGGGGAGTATAGTGTATAAAGGAGCATAGTGTATATAGCTGAAGTTAAAATAGTATGAGGAGATATATCAGTATAAGTACAATTTTTTTTATGAAGTCAAAGTTTAGTAACTTGACCACATTCCTTTGTTGCCATTAATGACAAAGGGGGTGATTGTTGGCAAGTTGACTTTACTAAGATTATATGACTAGTTTTGTATTGTCATTATGGTAACAAAGTCATATGAAGTTTTGATAGTCATTTCATAAACTTTCAAGATCAGAATTTGGCTAAGTATAGAAGACAGGGCAGACAGAGATATACCAGTTAATCAGAGCACCAGCGCACATGCGAATGAACTCATCATGATCTGTGCCTTCATATATAAGCTTTGGATACAGCGTTATACTAAGTCTACGTGCGTGATCAGATATGTCTGTATGATGAAGTTACAGAAAATCTAAGTGTCACAAGCAGTTCAGTAGAACAGAGCATGGAGCCGACTACAGATTTTGATTAGCGCATATTAATTTGTTTTGTTATGACTATGCGCCTATTTTAATATGTTTGTAATGATGTTATTATCAGTCATGTAAACACGCTTAAGCCAATTAACTTGGAAGCGTTGTGTATGTTGATTTTGGGCCGACTAAAGTCTTATGTTTCGGTCGCGTCTATTAAGTATGTATATATACTCAACTTGTATTTTGTAGTAGTATGTTGTATGGTGAAAAAGAGAATGATTGTAAGTAAGATAGCAGTAAAAGAAGAAGAATCAGTATGAAATAAAGCTCTACCAGTGATTAGAGTTTCAGCGCACAAAAGGAACTGATCAGACAAGCAGTGTCATAACAGCAGTTCAACTTTCAGATATTGTGAGTATTTGTTATCAGGAGGTTGTAGCCTTTATCTTATTGAGCAGTGAGCTCTTGCGATGTGTCATCTACCTTTAACAGGGTTTGTAAAAGACTCCTAACAGGGTCATTGTACTTAGCTTTGTAATGACTGCTCCTAACAGGGCAAAGGAACTCTAACAAGTTCATAAGACTAGTGCAATTATTTGAGTACTAATTCCAACCGGGGTTTTCCTCTGATCAAGGTTTCCCCGTAAACATATCTTTTGTCATGTGTTATATGCTTTGCTTATTGAATTTGTTATCTATTTATTGGGCTAAGTTTCAAGTTGTTGAAATATAATAAATTGTTGAACACTGATTAATTGGTGTGCTAAATATTTAATCATCTTGCATTGAGAATTGAATACTTCACGGATTTTTCCAAGGGGTAAGTTAAAACATTGTCTCACAAAGGTATACATAAAGATTTGGAGGGAAGTGATTATGTGCCCATTAAGGATAAGGGACTGGTCTTATACACAAATTACAATTTTTCAAAAAATAAATATCAAAGTTCAATAGGAGCAGATAAATTAGAAGTTTAAAGGCGGAAGTAGAAGAGGTAGAAGATAAATAAGAGCAAGGTAGTCATAACAGAAGTAGTCTCAAAAGGGAGATATATAGAATCAGTAATTAAGCAAAGATGAAAATAGTTGAACACAATCTAAAGGAGTAGTTAGATAATCAGCAAATAATTCTTTTTTGAAGGTATATATCACTTTGAGAGAGAGTAGAAAACATATATAAGGAGAAAGATAACTATCTACTATAAAAAGCATCAACTCAGGGATTAAATTGGTGTACAGGTGCACCCGCCTAGGTCCTGCAAAGCCTAAAGAGTAGAGGATTTTCAACAACATTCAAGTTGATCCTATTCGTTGGCCAAGTCAGTTGGAAGGTTTGAATATAGAGCTTGGCATACTCTTAGAATAATTCCAATCCTTTGATTTGGGAACCAACAGGGGGAGAAGGAAGCTCATTGTTGTTTGTCATTTGTGTTGCAATCAATGACAAAGGGGGAGATTATAAGCTATATGCTCAATGTTCTCATTGATGTCAACCTACTATGGTTGAGAGGTTGTGATTAAGAATGGGTCTATGCAAGTTAGAGTATTTGATGATTTGATTTGCAAGAAAGTGTACATGAAGGTTAATAGATTAGTGGCATTAAGTGTTCAGATGATGTTCTAATGATAATACTAGGACAGAATAAGGTATATTTTAAAGGTGTTAGAATAACAAGTCAAAATATTTGGGAAAGAGTATTTAAAAGCTTTATGGGAGAATGTTTTGCGTTCCTCCACATATGATGATAGCGGTTTTTGATTATGGTCAACGGCTATGTACACTGAATATTGCACTATCATGTTTTTAAGTCCCCAATTGTTCTTTTGAAAAAGTTATGGTGCACTAATTGGCTAACAGTAAGGCTAGCTATCAAGAATGGATTGGATAGGCTCAAAAAATGCTCAACATTGCTCTGCATGGGTGTCTCAAGTTATGTAGTTAGGTAGATACGGTCAAATGGTTTATGCAATGTATCAATTCACTTATCTTTTGTTGGATTACTCCACATGTGAAAAATTATTGTCACTAGTGTGATATTGTTGTGACTCAACTATTTGCAGTGACTAGATTTGAATTTTATTGGACTGGATAAAGGATGAGGTAAGTGTTAAGAGATTTAGAGTGATCATGGTGTGACATGTGCTTCGTATGGCATTGTATGCTTTGAAGATTGATTACTAAACTAACTAGTAACACATTCAGGTGTCTTTCTACATGCTACTTTTGGGACTAGTTTTGAAAGATGATGTAATGTGTGTAGCTTGATCAATTAGATTGAAAAACACTTATTGTGATGCATTTGGTTCCCCTTATCATTTGGTTCCCCTGATCTCCTGTGAAGTGGACAACATTTTATATTTATGCTCGTGTTGGTCACCTTTGTTCTAATAATGCTTATATTTTCATGGCCAACCTTGTTGAAGTTTCTAATGAGCAAATATATATATATTGGAAGTTTGAATTGTTGAATTAGATAGAAAGGTTAAATAAGCTAATTAGGAGATCTTAATTTTTTTATGTTTCTTTGTATCTATTGGAAGACTATGCACTCTTTTAGCAACTTTGAGAAGATCTGAAATTGTTGTACAAATTCTCTTAAGAACAATTACTTCCTTGGCAGTGTTTAAGAACAATGACTTCCTTAGCTTCTAGCCTTGAACTTTGTAATAAGTTATTTCATATAGTGAGTAAGATTCTCACCAAGGTTTTTCTCATATAAAATAGTTGGATCAATAACAAGTAATTAAGAATTGTGGCAGATATGTGTTCAGCATATACATGCTACTTTATTAGTTTGTATCCTTTGGAATGCTATTCATTAGGCTTAGAAGGCAATGCTAGATAGTTTAATAGAAGATGCATGACAAGCTAAAATCCAACATGCAAATACCACCAAACTTTATTATTAATAATAACATTCAAATACAATCATTAATCTAATTATCACTAATAACATTAAAATACAATCATTATATATACGATGTGATGGCTTATTTCATAAACAATGCCCATTAAATTTGGGACTTGAATCTATTGCCTCCAAAAACACAAAGACTAAAGTATCAAATCTTTTCTAAACAAATGAACTGTCTTTTACAGACAATATATGCACATTTAAATAACACTAAACCAAATTATATATCCATAATGCTCCAAACCAAACATGCTAGCTACAACTTAAATCCAAACCAGTCTTAAGTTATTATAGCAATAATTGTTCAGTAATATAAAGTAAATTAAGGTCAGTCAATTTTCAAAAGAATTTAAAAAATTATTATTTAATGTGGAAAAATAAGTGTTCAAAATCTTGCCCTTAAGTGACCACATAGTAGGAATAATTCAAATGAAGTTTCCCCACCTTTTCATCTAACATAAGATTGAAACTCTGACCATATTCAGCATTGAATCAAAATCGAAATAGCTTGAACAAATATCTCCTTAATTCTGCCTATATAAATGTATACAATTGGGCTCTCTGATTAGTCCCTGTTGTATCTCTTAGTTTGACAGGTTTCGTTAACTGTTTCTGATTTTGTTTCTGTTAAAACCGAAACAAAATAGGTAATATAAAAAGGCATTATTGTTGAAGCACCCTGCTATAGTCAATCAAAAACTAGTGCATAATCACAAACACCTTTTGTTACAAGGACTACCATTGTTTAAACTGCAAATGTACATAAACACACAAAGGAGGATAAAATTTATTAATGACACTTCCTATAGATATAAAGTGCTCCTATGCAAAAGTATTTCCAATCGTCCGTATGTACACAGAGCTTCGTATCCAACACTTGAGAAGTAGAAACTCAAAATGCAGCATAGCTTAACCAGTTGCATCTAAAAAAAGGCTACATGTTAATGTAAAATTAAGAAAGAGTTTGTAGTTTCTCCTCGACACAAACATCCATGCGAATTCAGATACCATTACATATATTCGACATGTGATTCACCTTCAGAGGATTCTTTTTGATCCATGCATATAAACATTTTCCGCGTCTGTCAAAAAGCTGTACTTCAATAGTTGTCCATCATGTCTGTAAAGAATAATGCACATTCGAAGATCATAAAAACACAAGCATTTCAACTGTGATAATCAATTTAGATACACAAGTGCACTTGTGACTGAAGAATGCCTTATAAGTTTAGAGGAGAAAAACATCTGCACACAAAAAAATTCCTACACATGAAATATGGTCAATCTACTCACCAAACCTTCCTCATCAAAAGAAACAATCTTTGGTCCAGCTCAAACTTGGTAGCATTTGAAGGATCGCCTTTCAATAGCATCAGAAGACCTCCATATGACGCATAAATCTCCCTGAAAATAAGAACAATGCACATGCAACCAAATAATTTAAAGCCAAATTGACCAAGTAGAAAAACTCAACACAATAGTACAAATTCTACCACCCAAATGAAATACCAAAAGAAGCAGCCAGAAGATAAAAACCATGAATCATTATTTCTAGCAATGCATAGAAATTGCAGCTTTTTACAAGTGAACTTGAGCTCAATATAGACTGCTCTGTTTATCACCTCTAAATAACGCTTTACTACAGAACAAATTGTTTGAACAGATATTTGAGAAACTGTAAGACCTAAACTAGTGTCGTTTCTGTAGAAAGATACATCTGAATTTTTCTTTCAAGGAGAGCTCTCTACTCTCAGTCGGATGACTTTTGTGTCTTTCAATCAAGCATCTTATATTATATAAAAAATAAGTTCTTTTAAAAAGAAAATTGTAAGAGAATTTTTTGCAAGCTGGAGCTAACGCAGATACTAACTCTTCTGGCAATTTTGTGGTGAACCAGAATCTTTTCCATTTAAAGTTTTGTTCTGTTTGATATGAGATGTATGACGTTGGGATGTGAAAAGAATAAGAAAACAAGTACCCTAATTCAGTGTAGATCATCTGATTAAACAACACAAAATGCAAACCCATTTGGACTAACATTATCATATAGATATATGCATCATATATCAGCATGGTACTGTAGTTATTGTATCTAAATAGTTGTGCTAACAATAAGGAAATTTGATCCTCAAATGAGCATTAACACATGTCAAAAAATTAACATCACATGCAAGCTTGCAATTTGGTCCTCAATGGAGCATTAACTACATAAATTCATTTGTTATACATCATTTACTTGTAGGTTATCTTCCTAAGAACACCAATTCGTGAAGCCAAAATGAATAAGTATATTAGAAGCCCTGATATATATTAAATTATTGACATTATATGAAATCTTGAAAGCGAAAAGAATACGGGAGGCTGAATGGTTGGTCAAAATTTAAACAATCTTATTCCCTCAGAAATATGTACATTGACATGTTATAATTAATTATTGGCTTGCTTACCAAAATTATCAATTCTTGCACCCAAAAGCAATTCAAATAGTAATAATGCTGTAAAGATGCCAGCTAGATCAGGGACATACACTTTGACATTGGCTCCAGAGCCTTCCTCAGAGATCTTGTAGAGTTTTCCATACATGACGTACTCGTATTTGTCAGCTAGTGATTTTCGCGCACCCTACAAAATAGAAAAACATATTGCACTGTTAAACCACCATTGAAAAACTTATCCATCTAATTCATTTTCTAATACATTCTAGTTTCCAATCCACACAGTTGTTGGCAGCTTTTTTGGAGTTCTGAATTAGCAACTATGGCATATGCAACATCGAACGGAGCAAAGGCCTCATTAAATGATTATCACATAAAACTTGAGCATCGAATTTAATGTTTCTGTTTTGTGGGTTTTAAAGGCCATTAAACACTTTTTATTGCTTTATCCTAGACTGACCCAATTGCGAATAGAAGAAGAGATTAAAGTTTTCCAAGTCAGCTTGACCGATAGAAATAAAGAAATAATATCAATATTCATAGTTGACCAAAAACAGCCTCTAGGATTGTAAGTGTACAAATAAAGTTAGAAGTAGAAATGGAAAGGGATACCCAGAACCACTCCCTCATATAAGACGCAAATAGTTATACATTTTAAAAAAGAAATGAAAGTTCAAGTTAACTTATAAACTTATATGGCCCAAGCTACAAACCACCTAGAGAAACCACCTAGAGGGTGCATAAGGGACTGCTTGGAGTATCTTTAGAAACATCACTTTTAGAATAACCAAACAATGAATAGTCCTAAGAGAGAGCGTGATAATGTCCATATCCATTTTGATCCAGATTATTTAAGTGCAGTAGGATTTGTTCAATTCTGTCTGAATATTTCAATTGCTAAAGAAATTTCACCAATTTTTTTACTAAATATTAGTTTGACAAAAATGACTAGAAAGGATTTTTATTGCCTTCTTTGCTTCACAAGCATCTATGAGAATGAAAATTTGAAAAATTGTACCTTGGCTAGAGGCTTTCTCATACTTAATATTCAAATGTCCCATTGAATAAGATTTATGTTACCAGTTCACTCCCTGCCACGCCCAGATCTGAGTCTGGTTCGTACCCAATTCGAATTCAGGACAAATTCACCAAGGGATTTTGTCATGGCACATGCAGACAACTGTCGATTCATCTTGGACAAACCCAAACAAACTTATAACAAACACAAAAATAAAATTGTGAACTCATTCTGAACCCTGTACAAATTGCGTTTAAATTTTTTTTTAAATCTCTGATTCTAACAAAGTCCTACAAACGCAAATTGTGTGCCCTTACCGTGTCATGCCTGAACTAACTGGGTTGAAACAAATATTGGATTTTATGTCTAATTATTTTGCTTAAATGTAAATAATGTGCCCTTATGTGCAGACGACTATTTCCCTACAAACAAGCATGACATCTAGAATATTCAAAACAGAATTGTGATCAATTCTGGTAACCGCATCATGCTCGTCATGGGGAACAACTGGACTAGCTCTCACTAGTGTTACTTTCATTGCTGCTAATCATTCATTGCACTGCTAGCTTCAATCTGTTATCACTTTTCTTCCCAGAGAAGTCAATACAAACAAATTTAATAATTGAACAATTTTATATTTTGTTTTACCTCTATAGCTAGTTTAATAATAATGCTAAATAATCACTGATAACTTTAATATCACGAGCTAGATCAAGCTTGGTCAGAATAGGAATATTATGAATATTGATTAAGTTATTAATAGTTAATGTTAATTAGTTTTTAAATATATTAATACAATTATAAATATTAATATAAAAAATAATTATATTAACACTAATGTATCATATTTGTATATTATTTTTATATTATATATACACAAAATCATATTAATATATTTTTTAATATTTATTTATATTTATACAAATGGTTATTAGATATTTTTTATTTTACTATATTTACAGTGAAACCCGGGCACTCGCGCCCCCTACCAAAACCTCAAAGTACCCATCCCTGGGACATCCCCACACTGGGTTCTCGGATACCTAAGTACCCCCACCTAAGTGATTCCGCAACCACGCCGTCGTCGGGACAGATACTTGAATTTCTATTTGAATTTTGATTTTTAAATGTTACTATTGGGCATGTACTATATTATTATGTTGAATGTTCAATGGTTCTGGTTCGGGTTGCAATTTTGCTATGTTCAAGTATTTCAATTTGGTATGTTATACAAAAACATCATTTCATAACTAGCATTTCAAGTTCTATATGTAATATGTATAGTATGCAGCACCCTCTCCCCCACCACCCCCCCCACACCGTCGTCCCCCTGTCGTCCCTTTGTCCCCTCCTCTCGGAAACTCGTCCTGGTGTCCCCCTTCCCCCCCACACCAGTGTTACACTGTATATTTATTTTTTATTTATTAAAGAAGAGCCTTAAATATGTAATTTTTATGTGTTTTAGTATGGACGAAACCAACCCCAATTTTTCTTAACACACCCACGAACTTAACTCGGAAACCCGAACCCAAACTAGTACCAGCAATGGTAACTCTGAATAAGATCACAAAGATCCCAACACAACACTTCGATTTGTATTTTTATATGTTGAGAATAGTTTGCACTTTGCAATCAAAGCAACTAAGCTAGAGAATTGATATCACTGAGTTAAGCTAACGGTCATCAATCCAATAGATCATACAGAAATACTCCAAAGGATTGATAAAGATTCAACATAGATACAAACATATATATGTTCTCAATTGATTAAATGTGTTGTGCATGTGGAAACCCACTCAACCAAGAGAATGGGACTTCCCTCAACTTGCTCTCTAGTTGGTCAAGTGTCTCGCTCAACCCAAAAGAGAGAGTGATCTTGCAAAGAGATCATATATCTATACTAGCGAGTAGGGACAGGCCAGTTCGACCAACTAGACGAGAGAATCTAGCTCAACCAACAACCCTACTATACTTAAGTTGCAAGAAAGGTCATTCATGAATCATTTTATCCCCTATTGTGAGGTTTTCACACCATCACCTCATTGCAAATGGGGACCCCCTCTTTTTGCTTTGGCAGTTAGGTAGTGATCTAAGGTAGTCTCGGTGGCAATATTTCCAAGTCTCCAAGTCTATGAGGTGAGTTTGAGAAACTTTCTGGGGCATGTGAAATTTGAGTATGAAACTTATGTGCAAATTGAAAACTTCAAGAGAGCCAAAATTTGTAGACAACGATGAAGTGGGAGACAAAATTGAGTGGACAAGTGAAGGTCGAAGGCATGAACAAGATATAAAAGGGGAGTTAAACATAAAATGTGTTGAAGGAAGACCTACTTGGGCGGAGCCCAAGAGAGGATGGAGTTCCACCTTTTACGGGGCTCTGAAGCCCAAGAGAGGTCGATTTTCCACCTTTTGTTGGGCTCCATGCCCAACTAACTCCCAAATTTGCCCAACCTCTAGAGAAAAATCAGAACATGATGAGACAATTATGGTGGGTTGTAAGTGAAGTTTTGACACTTGAAAGAGTGAATTTTGAGACTTGGAAATCATACAGGCTGCTGAAAATTAAGAAAAATCAGAGGTAAGCCTCATGTTCATTGGAAAACTATAGAAAAATGAGGTGATTTGTTGTTAAAGTTGGTCAAAATGGGGGGAAATTAGTGATAAAATTGAAAGTTGAAACAAACTTGACATGATTTTTTAGGACAACAAATTTGGTCAGAGCCCAAGGAAGGGTGGAGTTCCACTTTCCGTGGGGCTCTAGGTGGAGTTCCACCTTACGTGGGGCTCTCGAGCCCAAGGGATGGTGAAATTCCACCCTTCATTGGGCTCCATGACCACATCTCAATATAAATTTGCTTAACATTTGCACAAATGATTAAAACTTGAAGACATTTGAAGAGGCCAGGAAACAAAAAACAGTTTTTTGTGAATATTCAACTTGAGTTGGAAATTCATATGACACTTTATTTGGGTCGAGCCCAAGGGTGGGTGAAATTCCACCTTCCTTGGGGCTCTCGAGCCCAAGAAGAAATGGTTTGCCATACCTCCAAGCCTAGACAATAGTGCAGTAGCCGAGATCTATCATATCAAAAGCCTTCTTGAGATCATTTTTGGTTGTTTCAACCATTGCTTCCGAACTACCTATGATAACCAAGTCATCAACATATACATTAGTGATCACAATATCCCCCCCTTGATCTTTGAGGTAGAGATTGGGATCATATGGATGCCTAGTGAAACCATGTTGGAACAAATGTTCATCTATTTTTCCTACTAGGCTCTAGGAGCCCATTTGAGACCATATAGGGATTTGACTAATTTGCATACCTTTTCTTCTTTTCCAGGTGCAAAATATATCTCTGCTTCGGTCATATAGACCTCTTCCTTAAGGTCTTCATTGAGAAATGCACATTTTACATCTATTTGGTATAGTTTCCAACCAAATTGGGCATTCTAATGGTCTTAATTTTTGTAGTGGGAGCAAATGTTTCCTCATAGTCAATCCCTTCTTTTTGGGCATAACCCTTGGCTACAAGTTTGGCTTTACGTTTATCTATACTATCATATGTTTTATACTTAGTCTTAAATATCCATTTACAACCAATTGCTTTCCTGCCACGCGGTAGATCAACAAGCTCCCAACTGTTGTTTTTTATCAGAGATTGATATTTTGCATCCATAGCCTCTTTCCAAAGCTTCGACTCTAGTGCTTCCTGAATAGTAGATGGCTCAAAATTATCAACAACAGAAGTCATCAAAGCTAAATTTACCTCATTGCAAGCCTGTTGCGAGTCCTTGAACCTAAAGTGGAAGTGTTTGGAACTCCATCCAATTTTGCATCTCGGATGGTACTTATATACCACTTTGGTAATGACTTTGTGACATTGGTGGGTGTCAGTTGACCAGCAACATTCCCATCCATGCTGAACATATGAGCACTATCTGAAGTAGATGATGATGTGGGAGAACTTACATCATTCTTCTCATCAAAAATTACATCTCTACTGATGTATATCTTCTTTGTCTTAGGATCCATAAGGTGATAGGTCTTAGATTCAATACTATATCCAAAAGGAATACATTGCAATGATTTTTCATCTAGTTTCTTCCTCTTTTGTTTAGGAATGTGCATATAGGTAGTACATCCAAACCCACGATGTGAGATAGAAGGTTTTACCCATGTCCATGCTTCTTCTAGAGTGATGCCATCAAGGGCTTTGGTTGGTGTATGATTTAAAAGATAAATTGTTGTGTGAACACCTTCTGTTGCATGCTCTAGTTGAGAATCTTTCATCATACTTCGAACCATCTCCACGATGATGTGATTTCTCCATTCAGCAACTCCATTATGCTGAGGTGTGTATGTTGCAACCAATTGACGCCGAATTCCATTTTCTTTTAGGTACGTGGAGAATTTTGTGATAGTGTATTCCCCCCCTCGATCTGAGCGTTGGACACAAATGTGATGATTTGTGTCTTTCTCCACAAAAGTGCAAGACTCTTTGAAGTAAGAGAGGGCTTCATCTTTGTGCTGCAAACAATATACCAACATTTTTTGAGTGTGATCATCAACAAACAACTGAAAATGCTCGAATCCTTTATAACTAGGTGTCATAGGACCACATAGATCGGTATATACTAGATGCAAAGGTTGGCTGGCACAATGCTCACTGGGATAGAAGGGTGCTTTGTGTTGTTTTCCAACAAGACAGCTAGAACAAACAACACTGGACTTCCCAAGTGATGGAAGCCCATTGGCCATGCTTTTCTGACTAAATTTTTGCAAGTAACTATTGCTCAAATGACCAAATCTACGATGCCAAAGCATAGCAAGATCATTGTCCTTAGTCACTAAGGCTTGATGATTAGCAACTGTATCAAGCCTAAACATTCTACCAATCTCAGTAGCACTAGCAACATTTTTTGCATTTTTTGACTTATCTTTGATAAGACAGACCTTTTTATCCTAACTTGTATCAGATGGAATTCTGCTTCAGTAAGCCTACAACAATGTATGCCAAACTGCAAACATATGTCACCATTACCTTCAGTATAGTGGATGGTATCATCGCCAAGAGTGACTATACCATGATGAGGTTTCGATGTGAGAAACCACTGCTTTTTTCCAGTCATGTGCTTTGTAGCACGTGAGTCCACATACCATATAGAGTTTAATTCTGAACCATCTTCCGAAGTGTGAGCTGAAATCGTGTATTCCTCATCCAGAGAATCTTCTGCTTCAGCAACATTACTTTGTTATTTTTGTTTGTCCTTCTGCTCCCATTGTGGTTCGCCACTTTGAAATGGCTTTCTTTTGATGTGGTTTGTTGGAAGATCCTTTGTTGAAGGAGTTGTACCAACAATTCCGGCTCTGTGAGACATTGGACACTTCTTCCGAGGTCTAGATGAATTACCAGATTTGGGAGGTCCATTGAACTGCTTCATAGGCTTTTTGTCTTTATGACGTGTAGTCATCATGATCCTCCTCACCATGTTCCTAGCTTATAGACTCTTATGTTTGAAGAAGATCAACTAGCTTCTCAAATATGGATGTTGCCTCATTGACATTCAAAGTTGTCACAAATACCTTGTATGTAGGCATTGGTGAAAAAGCTCGTAACACAGGGCAGATCAGTCCATCCAATAAATGAATACGCTGGCAATAATTCTACGAGCCTGGTTCACGAATATGAAATTCAATAATATCAGCAAGAACGCAAAATCACCTACGCATAGGCATCTCATCCAGTGCTCTGGGATATTGTCAGCTTCACCAAAGTCAATCCCAAGATTGGCATGCCATTGAATGCCTCGCAAAGAGTGATCAAAGGCTGATCAAAACCAATTTGAGACTGATCACAGAATTATAGGCATAGAATCCTCCTTAAATCATTTAATCGAACCCTGCTCTGATACCATATCAGAGTTTAACATAGAAACATAATATTTTCCATACTAAAATCTCTTGTAGAGTTTACAAATATATAGGAAAAATATCAAGAACCGTGTGCTTCAAAATAGCACTTACAGGTTCAAGTTCAACCATTTAGCCAAAACTAAAAGCATATCCTTAAAAAATATTAAATAATAACAACTTAAACAAATTACTAACAAACAAACCATAAGTAAGGAAATGATGGAATACCCAACGCATTAATCAATATAAGAAATCAAATCAATTTGCTTATTAGAAGACATAACCCTACACAATATCTCTAACACTGAAGACAGGTCAGTTATGTATTTCATGAAATAATTCGAAAATGTGATATGAACTGCAATCCTATATATTAAAAGGAGCTTTTATACTCAAACCTAGAGGAGGCCTATTGTAGGGGTCTACAGTTTCTAATAGCATTGTTGGAATAATCAAGGCTAGAACAAGGAATTGACATAAATAGTCCTTAAAATTATCCTTTCTTGAAACTCGATTTAATGTTAACTACTAGCTTTACTGGTACATTTTGCCATGCTTTTTTGGATAACCACTTTTGGTCAATACTTTCTCACATATTTAAATCCTTCTACCACAATCCTGACATAAGCATGATACCCGAATGTACACAGGTACAGAACTGGGATAGATTTACAGTTTTCATTCCCTAATATGCCTTATATACTTGCACTACAAATCCTGGCAGCAACTAGCATTTACCACATTATCCGGAGAAGTGCATTTGTTAAAATTAAAGTACTTCAAAATGTATTACAATATAGTATCACCCAGTAATTAAAGCATGCATCACTTACAGTAAAATAACCAGTGTCTGGAGTACCATCTAGACTCAATGTCGGTGCCAATGCAACAGTAAACTTCTCTCCAACAGAAACAGGATATACATCAATATTCAAATCCAGAAGCATGTGCATGTCAAATTGCTCACTGCGGGCTTCAATTCGTGAGACTGCAACAGAAGTGACATGCACCATTTAAAATTTTAAAAGAAAATATAACAAATTATTATTTGAGAGATTTGTTCTGTCTTAAGGTAAAATTAAAAATACTCTAGATAAACCAACATTAGATAAACATATCCAACAAAATTTATGTGGGAGAAAAAAAAAATATTTTCAAAGAATAAACTACTGCAGATCCTCCTATCCAAATCATATTATTTTTTACATGATAGAAAAGGTTATTTCTCAGCTTACATCCACAGCTTGGACAAGCTTCAGAGGCAATAGTAGAAAACAACATTACGTACTCCTAGAGTATAACAGAAACTTTGGCATATAAATGAAAGAAAACTAAATTGAGAGCCTTACAGCTTTAACTGATAGCCAGAATATACGTAAAGACATTAATTAACAAAAGAAAAAGCATGGGACATGGATTTCACAAGGAATGTCTGATGTATACAGCTTATTATCGAGTAACTAGACAAGTCTACCACAACACCTCTATAGTAGGTTGACAAGCTAAAGCTGACCATGCATTACCATAAGGAATGACCAGATATGCATTGTATGCTGCTGACTTACAATAGCATTTCTAGGGTGGATTTGATGAGCTGAAGCAAAATTTGTATCTAGCAGATACTGGCTCAAACAGGTTAAACTTTAAAGTTTTCTTAACATTACTAATAGTACGGCAATATAAGTAGATATATCATATTATATTACTTTAATTCAAGTATCCTTATCTGAATCTCTATATTTATTAGTAATATGTACTGAAAACATGTTTAGTAATACATTGAAACTTGACTTATTAGTAATTTAGTATTATATGTTGATTAGTAATAAAATGTTATATTATCAGTATATCATCATATTAACTAATTTAAGTGCATAATTTAAACATTTCGTACAATTAACTTTGGTGACTTCTTAAGTTTGTTTCTTTATTATTTTTTTATCGGGTTCTGTTCCCCTCCCTCCTCTCCTTTTCAAGGAAGCTGGTCTGCAATCTACCTTAAGTTCTTCCTTGTCCTGATGAAGGATCACAGAGTGTGATCCAAAACGTTGAGGGCAAAAAAACACTACATAGTTGAACCAGCACCCTTACTCTCTCACTATTATGGACAGAAAATATTATGACTCTTACTGCCCCAAACAACTTTTGTTGAATGTGATAAAGGAAGATGAAGGGTGTAGAATAAGGCTAGTGTGTGTTGCCTCCTAACCACACTGTAATGTCCCCTTTGTGCAATAGTATTTAATAGTAAATAATAATAATAAAATTGAAATATGAAAATAAATAAATAATATAATATGATTACAAGTTAATTAAGTTTACTAAAAGGTCAAGGGATATGCAACGAAGAGTTATGACTTTATAAAAGACATGACTCCTCACCTCCGGTTGGGAGATATATTTACTTCAAATTCACCACTCCAAGAAGATATGGAAGAGATAAGCAGTTCTGATAATAGTAATCAGACTAGATCTGCCCCGCATTAATCAAGAAAACAATACTCTAGTTCTTTGTGGACAAAATACAAGGCAATAAAAAAGGAACATTACAGGTGGTATCAAAGCAACATTCCAGCCTGAGGAACATTACAATTCTGCCGTTGTTTGCCTAAGGTTTTTAATATCCAATATCAATGTCATGAAGGTTTTCTTTGAAAGATTTCAATATTAATATTTAGGAACCTTTAATTCTGGCCGCTATGAGCAAATATTGGCAAATAATATAAGCTGCAGGCTAAGATTTATCGGACAGGAGCTTCAATAAATATTTGAAGTCAGCTAATATTTCACTAATTATTTGAAGTCGGCTAATAATTATGTGATAGAGAAAAGCTAACCCTGTGTTGCATGGATGAATGTATGAAATTCCAAAAAGAGATAATTATGACTTTCTAAACCAAGAAGAGGACACAAAAGAGACAAGGGTTTTCAGAATTAACCCTACATGGAAGGGTAATGAGAAGTAACAGTCCTATGACTGAGATAAGAAGCAAATTAGATTACCCCAAAAGATAGATCTAGTCCTAGTTGGCCATTCCTGCCTCTTATGGGCCAAGTGAAGAATTAATTACTCCAAGAGATGGATCTTGTCCTGGTTGGGAATTCCTACCTCTTGTGGGTTGATTACTCCAAGAGATGGATCTGGTCCTGGTCGGACGTTCTTGCCTCTTGTGGATTGGTTACTCCAAGAGATGGATATGGTCCTGGTCGGACGTTCCTGCCTCTTGTGGATTGGTTACTCCGAGAGATGGATCTGGTCCTAGTCGGACATTCTTGCCTCTTGAGGATTGATTACTCCGAGAGTTGAATCTAGTCCTGGTTGGACGTTCTTACTTCTTGTGGATTGGTTACTCCGAGATGGATCTGGTCCCTAGTCGGACATTCTTGCCTCTTGAGGATTGAGTACTCCGAGAGATGAATCTAGTCCTAGTTGGATGTTCCTACCTCTTGTGGATTGGTTACTCTGAGAGATGGATCTGGTCCTGGTTAGACATTCCTATCTCTTGTGGATTGATTACTCCAAGAGATGGATCTGGTCCTGGTTGGACGTTCCTGCCTCTTGTGGATTGGTTACTCCAAGAGATGGATCTGGTCATGGTTGGACATTTCTGCCTCTTGTGGATTAGTTACTCCAAGAGATGGATTTGGTCTTTGTCGGATGTTCTTGCTTCTTGTGGGCCAAGTGAACTGTATATACATACATATTCATGTGTATGCTTTGTGTCTGGATATATTCATGTGTCTACTTCATGTATACTTTGTGTCTTCATGCATTCATGTGTTTACTTTGTGTATGCTCTATGTCTTCGTGCATTCATGTGTATACTTCGTGTTTTCAAGTGTATGCTCTGTTTTTGCTCTATATTTTTAGTAGATCTAGAAAAAAAGAATTACTAAGAGTGAACAAAAGATATAAATTTGAAGCATGTTATCATGCAAACGTTGGTTTTTGCAATATTCAACTGGCACCATTATGAGATGGCCTAGATCCTTTTCTCTAGAAGATAAGAGAAAACTTGTCTTAAGTTAAGTTTGCCAAGCTTCTTATGTTGATCATAATTCACATTCAAAATTAGGGAGAAAACATATATGATAATATCAGAGTAATGCAACAGAAGGTGGATTACAGATAGGTCTCCATGATCATTTGATCATTGCTTGAGGAAAAGCAATTTTGGGAGGGGAAGACTGTAATGTCCCTTTTTCTGCAATAGGATTTAATAGTAAATAATAATAATAAAATTAAACTATGAAAATAAATAAATAAATATGAAAATAAATAAATAAACAATATTAAAATATAATATAATTACAATTTAATTAAGTTTAATGAAAGGTCAGACTAGATCTGACCCACATTAATCAAGACAACAATACTCTAGTTCTTTGTGGACAAAATACAAGGTAATAAAAAAAAGGGACATTACACACACAAGCCTCCCTACATTATTTAAATTTCTGCTTTAATTGGACGATAAAAAAAGAGACTATTCTTTGCCAAAAGTGTGGGTAGAGTGAAGGGACCAATACTTACTGGGGATCCAACAGTTGCATTTGAAAAGTGAAGGGCCATTTATTATGTGCATAGTTACCAAGGGAAAGGTATCAGTACTGGTACGAGAGAAAAGTATGAGTACTGGCCATTATTTTTAAATTGGGAGACAAGAATTTGTAGTCAGCAAAACTTAAAAATAATTAAATTTAGAAAAAATAGTAATAAATATTGCTAAAATAAATATAATGGCAATACTAATACGGTTTAAAAAATTAAAAAACTGACATTTTAAAGTACAAAAGTAAATAGCAATGAAAAAAATTTAGTACTTGATAATCATTCTACATGCTGAAAATTATAAATTGAAATAGGCACAGTAGATACAGAATGTCAAAAAGCAAAAGCAAATGTTTTACATCTAATTGAAACCAACAAAATCAAAACAAAACCAGTATCAATGTCATTAGTCTCTAGGTCTTCAACCTCTGTAGATCCCCTACAGGAAATAGACTTGAATATAAATCATTGAGGCTATTCACCGCAACCATCTCATCCTCAAAGGCACCAATTGCTCTATCAGATGGAAATTGGTTCCATTTTATTGAAGGGCCTTCCTTGTACCCTGGATCTGTACAAGAGAGGAAATGAAACACGCTACGAATGTAGAACAAATTCTTTGTTGTCTTCAATCCTAAGCAATTTGTCTTGAATGAATATACGAAACTGTAAATTATAATTCCTCTCACAAGATGAATAAATAGTGTGACTAATGAAATCCGAAATGATTGCAATTAAGTGACTCACCTCCATGGATCCGCCACCACTCTATTAGGCCCTTCATTGCATGCATATCATACAAGTACTCCACTGTAGAAAAACTGCCCTATGTATGTGAATATATTGAGTCCTGCTAATGGAAGCCTCATCACCTAACCCATATATTATTTCACTACAGCCCAAAGCCCCTTCATTATTTATCTATCCTCATATTGAGGTCACTTCTTGGTAACTTTTGTTGTTGCAAATCAAATAGCATAGGCAGCAAAATGAAGAGGTGTGTTATATATTTATTAATAATCCATCTTGGATGTATTTTATTCTCTATCAAAGCATTTAGAGAAGAAACCTTCAAGTCAAATTTTTTTCTTTTCCACACAGAAGAAATTTCTTCATACATCTCTACTCAACAGTCTAAACTTGCAAATTGGATGACATCACAAATGGGCTAGATAAATACAACAAATCTAACATCCGCCCAAAAACAAGCATCAAGGACCATTTATCTCACCTCAACTACAATATGTGATTTAGATCACCTACAAGATCCCTAGTCGCTAACTATCATTCAATACAAAGCTCCTCTTACCCATAAAGACAATTGAAAAGAATGAGTTCCTCCTAAGAAAACTTTTTATTGATACCTTGTGTGTGGTGATATTGCAAATGAACATCTATATTTTGCTATGATTATCAATGAGCTTTAAGATCCACTCAAACTTGTCAATGTCTTTATCTGCAGCATTCAATGAATGCAAATACCATGGTGTCCAAAATACATCCATGTCTTTGTTTTGCAGCAACAAGAATAGAAGCGGCATCTATAACAATTTGCACTACATGTCATGCCCCTACCTCAACAGTCTAAACTTGCAAATTGGATGACATCACAAATGAGCTAGATAAATACAACAAATCTAACATCCACCCAAAAACAACCATCAAGGACCATTTATCTCACCTCAACTACAATATCTGATTTAGATCACCTCCAAGCTCCCTAGTCGCTAACTATCATTCAATACAAAGCTCCTCTTACCCATAAAGACAATTGAAAAGAATGAGTTCCTCCTAAGAAAACTTTTTATTGATGCCTTGTGTGTGGTGATATTGCAAATGAACATCTATATTTTGCTACGATTCTCAATGAGCTTTAAGATCCACTTAAACTTGTCAATGTCTTTATCTGCAGCATTCAATGAATGCACATACCATGGTGTCCAAAATACATCCATGTCTTTGTTTTGCAGCAACAAGAATAGAAGCGGCATCTATAACAATTTGCACTACATGTCATGCCCCTACCTCTTCAATGGCTTCACACACTTGATTCTGGAAGAAATCTACATTTTTTTACTTGCCTTCAAAATCTATTAGCCTTTAAGTGCATGTTTTTTATATTAGAAGCAGCATACACCAGGGTGTTGTCCCATGATGCAAAGCCCCAAAGGCACTGTCAGCAGATAACCATTATCAACACATTATCAGCAAACAAACCAAAAGGAAACAGTCACCATGACTTCCCTGTATCAAAAACTAACCAGAGTCTAACAGTAACAAAATAAGCAACAGTCCAAAAAGCTATACTAATTATATAACCACGAGCATAAAGAGTATTAAAAGTTTTAAAATAAGCCACGCGGGGCTATTCCAAATAGAGTCTTTAATAAAGAACCTAAGGCTACCAACCGACTTCTTTAAACAAAGGCCATACAAGCCCCAGAAAGCCAAAAAGCACAAAAAGGCAGAGGGCAGCATCTTATGTCTTCTTTCGAGTTCCAGGCTTGGACAGCAACATCCGGGCCCAATCTTTGGTCAGGAACTTGAATAGTTCCCTGAAATCTTCCTCCACGCTTACCTTCCCTCCATGCACCTTCTCCTCCAGCAAGCATTAAGTAGTTCTCGAACTGTGCATCACTTTGAGAGCAAAGTGGGCAACCTCCTGCATCCTTTTATCAAAACCTGCAATGTCACAGGCAACCTCCTGCAACTTTTCATCAATACCTGCAATGTCTTTTTTAACTTTCCCAATCATTCCCCCAGCATCACCTTTCACACTACATTCCTCCTTCGCTCTAGTTTTTTCCTTGTCTTGAGTAGGAAAGGGAGAATTCATCTTAGTGTCAGGTTCAGGAACGGGTTCAACGGAATCATTTTTTAGGCTTTCTGACACATGGGATGAGCTACTGCCACTGGCAAAAAGGGCCACCTTATCTGGGGTTTTCTCCTCCAATCCCTTGCTTTCAATTTCCCCTCAATCATCACATATTGATTCTTCCTTCAGATTTTTACCCTTCCCAACAGGCTTAGTTGCCAGTCTACCAGAGTGGCGCGGGGTGCTTGTTTCTTCAGTGATTTCAATGTCAGAATCAATCTGTTGAACGTTAAGCTTGGCTTTTTAGGAGCTTTGGCTTTGACATCCACAGTGGGGTTACTTCATTTTTTTCCTTGGGCATTTAAACCAACTCAGTACTGGGGGAGGTATCCGGGGGTCCCATGGGAGATTTAAGGCCAATGTTTTTGAGGCATAGCTTTTTGCCAAGACCCGGGGTAGCTAAAACACTAGCAGAGGGAGGAGAAGGCAAGGTCGGGGCATCTTGGACAGAGATAGCACGCGGAGCGCATAAGGCTAGGTGAAACTTATACAGCCTATATATCAAACCCTGGTGCAGAATGGTAAATTTCTTCCCTTGACTTTTAGCTCAAAACTCAGATTGCTCGGTGAAGGTAGGTGGAAATCCCAAATCCTTAGTTGAAGAATGCAAAGAATTCAAATAAACTTCAGGTACCAAATGCAAAATCTTAAGCATTTCCGCATAAACTCTCATTTATGCCCAAACTCTTGAGCACTTCCACCTAAAGTTCTCAAATGCACCCTCATTCAGGTTATATTTCCACCTAAAAGGTGAAATCGCGCCAACTTTGTAAGATCATTTCCACCTAAATCTTTGAAATGTGCCTACTTCATATCTTGCATTTCCACCTAGACGTGATAAACCCGCCCCGACTTGTCTGTAATCACATTGAATTTTCACCCAAGAGAAGGCAAGTACAGATTCAATCCAAAGGTGAAAAAGGCAAAGGAAAGTTTAAAAGGTGACTGACGAGATTCCAAGAAAGAAAGATGAAAATTTGGCCCAAACAAGGACATTTCCACCTAAAACGTGTATTTGTGCCCAAGGCCTTTTGCATTTCCAGCTAGACTAAAAAATCCCACCCAAGGCATTGGTCATTTCCACCTAAACTTACAAAATCTGACCACTTCCATTGAAGGAAGCAAGTAAACTTTAAATCCAAAACTGCAAGGTAAGAATCAAAAACCCATAATTGGAGATGAAGATTTCAAGTTTGAAAATGGAAAGATCCTCATCAAAATATGAACTTCAAGTTTGAATCCTTAACAAAATAAGGAATTCCAAAGTGATAGAATGAAATTGAAGAATTCTTGAAGAAATGAAAATCGATAATAGGAGGTTCAAATTCAAGAGGAATTCCAGCTAAAACTCTAAGTTGTGGTCACATTCAAGAGGAATTCCAGCTAAAACTCTAATTTGCACCCACATTCAAGACGAATTCCAGCTCGAATGCTAATTAGTGCCCTCAAGTTGACTTCATTCCAGCTAAATCTTGAAAATCCGCCCTAAGCACTCATCATTTCCAGCTAAAATTAGAACATGTACCCTCCTTGCATCTTGATTTCAAGCTAAAATTATCAAATCTGCCAACCTTTGAATACGTTTCCACCTAAAATCATTAAATGTGATCTCCTTTGAGTTGCATTTCCACCTAAAAGATGCAAACCTGCCACCCCTTCATCATCCATTTCCTTCTAAAAATGAAAAGCTCACTAGAACGGAAAGAGGTAATTGAAAATGCAAAAAAAAACCTTAGGTCGGCCATTTCAAGAAGAAACAAAGTTCCAAAGGGCGAACATGATACTAGGTCGGTTCACATGAATAATAATTGCTATGGTGGGGTGCAATATAAGAGAAAGATGAGAGACATTACTCAAAACCCGGTTCAAAACAAACTTAAGAGCAGAGTTGAAGGTGAATTTAGGCAGGCCTTAGCAGCGAAAATAAGAATTCAAGAAGTAAATTCAACCAAAGAGCTAAGAAAAATTCAAAGGGCAAGTCACATTCATTAGCATTAAGAAAAATTCAGATCAGCGAAGCGTAAATTCAAGCTAAATACAAGGCGAATTCAAGTCATGTCAGAAATGAGATCGAGAACAAATAAGGCCAGCAGAAAGGCGATTTCTAACAAATTCAAGCAGGAAAGGCGAGCTAATTCTGAATTAAAAAGGGTGCAAATTTAATTTAATTTAGGGCGAATTCAATCTAATTAATAAAAGAAAATCAGAAGTGAAGAGCAAAATCAAGGCAAACAAAAGCAGATAGGTGCGAATCTGTGAAGAAGTGGGGAATCAATCAAGTAAAGGGCGAATCAATCAGATTCAAAGGCAATTTCGAGAAGAAAGGAGTTAGAGTAAATCAGAAATTGAAACCCTGAGGTGCAAGCTTCATTAATCAAAGTGCAAATTCACAGCAGAACTTGGGGTGAAGTTCCAAATTGAAAGAGAAATCAAAATCAGAACAGCAAGAGGAGGAATTAAGTAAGATACAAGCAGAATTAAATCAGAATACAAGCTCACTTCCAGATTGGGATTAGCATTTTAAATTGGCATGGTTAAGAGAGAAGAAATTTAGTTCCTAATACAATTCAAGATCAAGATCAAGAAATGTTTGTCATGAAAATGTTTCAAATTATTTAACTTACATTTTCATAACTTTGATCAAAAAGTGTTCTTTCTGTTTCAGGTATGATTCAAGGATTAGAGTTGGGAATGACCATTCAAGGAAGTGAACAAAGGAAGATGCAAGGTGAGTTCAAGGAGGGATAAAGAGGAGTGAATCAAGGAATCCACGATCAAGACACTTCAATAATGGGCAAGATGGTGTTTCAACATAAGTTCAAGCTCAAAGTGACATTAAGGCATTCATCATGATGATAGAGGAAATGAACAACACAAGACTCGCACAAGAATACAAGATATATAAGGAAATGAATGGCTACGAATAAAGAAGAGAACATCAATTGTTGGAAACACAAGATCGAAATAAAGGACTCAAATACTACAAAAGAAGGTCAAGGACAACTTCAAACACTTCAAAGAAGATGGAATTTGAAGGGACTTCAAGATGAAGCAATTTCGGAATATGAACCATCACATTCACAAGAAGATAAGTTTTAGAAGAGTTCATCAAAGTTAGAAATGTTGAGTATCAAGAAATATTGCTAGAGATGCAGAGACTTCTTTATGATGATGAAGAAGTGGAAATGAAGCAAAGATGAAGAAAGGAAAACACTATGAGAACCGTACATGTTGAGGTGGTGCCTGCTCATCTCTAGCCAATCAAGTAATTCCTTCCAAGTCAATATGTCCAAGTTCCTCAAATCAGATTCATTCACAAGTGGACATGTGGAAAGCATTAATGTATTACTACAATGAATTTTCTCATTGGCTCATCCTTAAAAGGATGTGTTCCAAGGCTTGTAATTTCCTCATTGGATGATATTAAATGTTTGTAAGCAGTGGTTGTAACTAACCCTAATTAGGGTTTCTCTAAATTATCACAGTCGTTGATTTCAAATTGATTTGGGCCCTTCATTGTAACTGAGAGGTCTATTAAAGGTTGGGCCTTCTCATTTGTAACATCATCAGGTGGGCAACAAGTAGGATTAGGAAAAGGAGATCAAAAATTGTTGCCAAGATTATGTTGGAATTAATATACAATTTTCATTGAAGATATGGTGGATCTTTGTGTGTTGTTTCTACATTTTGCATAGTTTCTACTTCTCAAAGTTTTAGTTAATATTCTTTGATTTTGATGGAGAAACGTGATGTTTGATGTATTCCTTGGTTCCTACCATTTGTAGTTTATTGATTGCAAACTGCAATGTATGGTTAGTCTAAACCTCATTTTGGGCATTTAGATGGATTGTTTACAATATAAAAATCTTTCACTACCTTAGAAGATTGCACTCTTTCTATGGCGTTGTAAACTATCTTTGGTTAAGTAGAAAGTAGTTCCATAAGGAATTCGTCTCCGAGCACTATCCATTATCATCATTGTCCTTAGGATTAGATTAGACTCTCTAAAACATTTCCCTTTTGCCTTTAATTTGAAGTTTAAATCAATTTAGTTCAAGTTCCAGCCACTTTGAGGGAAAAGAGTTAGTTAAATCCAAGAAGAATAGTGTAAGTCCCTTTGCGTGTTACCAGCAATATCACATCAAAATCATTGAGTTATATCCAACATAAAGTCGCTAATTCGCAGTGTAAACCTTGAGGTCGCCTTATTTGATCACACATTGTCATATTGTTTAGCATTTGAGGTTTCCTTGTTCAAGAGAGGATAGAATACTTAGTATTTTATTCTGTGTTGAGAACTGTCACACACCCTATATCACATCCATAGAAGACGTATCAGTATTTAATTTCTCAGTTTCGCTTCTAGGCCAACTCAATGTTGCCTCAATTTTTGAAGCATGAGGGCTCACTAATTCATAAATCAATTAGAAAAAAATCTAGTCACACTAAGAATCCAAGACAAAGTGAACCAAAGCTTGATGAATAACTTGATGACGGAAACAAGTATTTTGGGTTCAAAACCAAGGAGTTTTTGGCTTTCATGAAAAATTGTTGATTCCAACCAGGCCAAATATATAATCACTAGCTTGAAAAAGAAGTGGTATTGTAACCATCGTTCTACACCTAACAGTAGTTTTGTCCCATGCCTCCACAACAGCCTTTGGCATTTCAAATTCTGCACTTTTTGACTTCCTAGTGTCTTTTCACCATCAATTTTAGCTTGTCAAAGCAATAATGGATATTTGTAAATGCAAATTAGCATATAGAGGAAGTATATAAGTGATCTATAGTTGCAATTATCAGTCTTCAAGTGAGAAATTGGGACTATGTATAAGTTGTAGAAGAACAAAGAGGATAGAAAGTGAGCTAGCAACCAATACTCGTCAGTACTTGTAGAAGATGGGCAAGCCACAAAACATTGTTTGTTCACTCTCACTAGAATTTTCTCCTAGAATTGAGGTTCTTCAGAGTAAATCTTTGAGGCATCCATTCTTGTGTTGTTTGTTCTTATTCCTTCTTATTCAATTGCTAAAATGAATGTTTCACTACTTCGTTCCTCTTTAAAATCTATAATAGGTGAACTATAGTATGGAACTCCATCTTACTTTACCGAACAAGTAATATTAGATTCGTTGAATCCGTTTTGGGTTAAATTAATCCATGTTTGTTGGTGGAAAGTTGTGTGTGACTAATTTTGCAAGTTGATGCCCACAACAAGATCAAATCAAGAGAGGAGAAATCCATCTAATGACAATTTTAAAAACAAAAGAAAGTGTAAAGTGTGTAGGAAAATAATAGCAAATTACAAAAAACGGTTGCCTAAATAGACAATGATGTGCAAGATGAGGAGGTGTTGATGAAATTAATCAAAGGCCTTCAAATGCCCATATTGCTCCCAAACCCAAGGGCATCGCTAAGGCATGCTCACTACCACAAGGAGGATAGGACATCTTCCTGTCCAAAGGCCCAAGAACAAGAAGGTGAATGCTACAAGTTTAATACTTACAAGACATTACAACCATTGTAATATCAACAATCACACAAATAAAGCCTATTGAAAGTTGCATCCAAAAGTGTCCACAACAAAAGGCTAGGGTTAAACCAATATGCCTATCTTTGGTGAAAAAGAAATTTATCCGTGTTCCACAAGGAGGCGTACCCTCCAAAAATATCTATGTCCCATGTAGGGAATGTTTCTGAGACTTGAGGACTTGGGGGAACATCCCCCCACAAAACCATCACCTCAGTCAACTCTATTGGGGATGTTGCCAAGTCTCTTGCTATATGGCACATGCCATTACATACTAATTGCAAAAGTTAACTTTGAAAAATTGGTTTGCCTTTCATGGGGCACACACTAAGCTCTTATATTGTAGATTTTTCCTTGAAGATTTCAATTCACCTCAATTTGTATATCAGTGTCGCTCCCCCCACCACTGCTCTGTCATCGTCCCCATGTCCTCAAAAACCATCCCCCTATCAGGAAACTCCATGGAACTATGAAATTTATGGTAATTCTAAGGTTAACTCCAAAATAAGAAGGCTAGTTCTCAAGCACAAGAGAAAAAGAAGCATATAGAATTGTTTAACATTATGTTTCAAGCCAAGGATGCTAAAGTTAAGCCAACTTTTCAACCTAACATCATGCAGTCACAGAGCATACACATAAAAACATGAAGTATACACATGAACATATTCAGACACAGAGCATACACATAAATACACGTGTTGTTAGATACCATCTTTTTCCGAGCCAGAAAGTGACCCTAACCACAATCTTGTTGCTCAACCTATTTCGAGCCAAAAAGTGGGTTTAACCCCAATCTTGTTGCTTATAAATTTATAATCCATTTCGAGCCAGAAAGTGGGCCTAACTCCAACATTCTGCTCAAACTATTCCGAGCTAGAAAGTGGGCCTAACCCCATCTTTTTGCTCATTATCCTTTTCAAGCCAGAAAGTGGGCCTAACCCCATCTTTCTACTCATAAGCCATTTAGAGCCAAAAAGTGGGCCTAACCCCATCTTGCTGCTCATGAGCCATTTAGAGGCAAAAAGAGGGTTTAACCCCATCTTGTTGATCATAAGCCATTTAGAGCCAGAAAAAAGGCCCAGACCCATCCGATTGCTCATAAGCCATTTACAGCCAAAAAGTGGCCCTAATCCCATTTAAAGCCAAAAAGTGGGCCTAGTCCCACCTTATCTTTCTACTCATAAGGCATTTAGAGCCAAAAAGTGGGCCTAACCCCATCTTGCTGCTCATGAGCCATTTACGGCCAAAAAGAGGGTCTAACCTCATCTTGTCGATCATAAGCCATTTAGAGCCAAAAAAAGGGCCTAGCCCCATCTTGTTGCTCATAAGCCATTTATAGCCAAAAAGTGCGCCTAAACCCATCTTGCTACTCACAAGCCATTTAAAGCCAGAAAGTGGCCCTAGCCCCACCTTTCTACTCCCATATGCTCATAAATGCATCATAAATTTGCTCCAATATGCTTCAATATTTGCTCAATATATCCCATAAATCCGCTTCCATATATTTCAAAAGAAATTTGAAATGCTCTTCATATTTCTCTACTCTAGGACTACTCTAAATTTGCTCTGATATGCTTCGAGTGTTTACTTATGAAGGCCCTTTTGATTTCCTCATACTTTAACATATGCTCTTAACTCTTGGATTTGTATGCTTTTCTTGTAACTGCAACTTTAACATGCATGAAAGGATCCACATACTTCACCAATGTTATGACAACTTGCAACAACTTCATTACTACAACTACAACAGTAGCAAGGCCCACAACTACAACAATAGCAAGGCCCGCCATAATGAAGGCAATTAGTTTAGATTCATGTCTTTAATATTTGATGCCCTACAAATGCAACAACAATTATTCATACTTGGAATCCACAACATTTGTCTCTTCCATACATTTTATGGCCTTACTTTTCATGGATGTAGACATGATCGTCTTCATACTCATAAAAAATGTTATCCTTGTCATTAGTATCATACATCAATGAACTTAATCTTCAAACACCTCTATCCAACTATCGTCTTCTTACTTTGTTTATTGTACACTTGACTTTGCAAAGCTTTTCTAAACCTATCAAAGTCTTTTGTATTCTTAACTGTTTTAGGTTGCATTTCACTTTTGTAAACCTTTCTCCATATGCTCTCCAATGTCTTTACATGTCTTCCGAATTGGCTTCAATAATCTATTGTTAACTTATGTTTATAGAGCTCCTACAACATTCTCATGACTATTCAAAACATCCTTATGAGTGCCCTCTAAATCTTGTTATCCATCATCTTATCTTTACCCTGCAGACTGCTAGGATCAATGCTCTGATACCAATTCTAATGACCCATTTTTGGGGATTGCCCTAAATCTTACCCAAGCACCTTGTAAATATCAAGTCTACTAATTTTCTCTCTTTGGATGTTGATCATTGCTCTCTTGGATGAGTGTTACTACTCAATGTTTCAATCTTCCTTGATTGATGCCTTGAGGTATGGTTGAGCGATGATTGATTAGTCCCCTTCAATGCTTGCAATGATTGAGTCGCTGCATTTCATTGTTGCCTTTGAGAATAATATATTATTCCCCAAACTAATCTACCTTGGATATCCTTCTCAAATGAACTCTTCTCCCCTCTATATCCTCCAATGTGAGGGAGAGTCACACCTCTTCATAATGGTCATAACCTTTCACAATAACCACACTTTGAAAGGGTCACAACCCTTCATCATTGCTGCCCCTTTGAAAGAGTAACTTCCTTATCTTCTTCCCATTCCTTTCTTCTTTGATTAATGCTTCCTTAATCCCTTTTCCTCCCTTCTTTCTTTCTCCATGTATCCCCTCCCAAATGAAGTTCTCTTCTCTCCCTTTTATTAGTCCCCTTCAATGCTTGCAATGATTGAGTCGCCGCATTTCATTGTTGCCTTTGAGAATAATATATTATTCCCCAAACTAATCTCCCTTGGATATCTTTCTCAAAGGAAATCTTCTCCCCTCTATATCCTCCAATGTGAGGGAGAATCGCACCTCTTCATAATGGTCATAACCTTTCACAATAACCACACTTCGAAAGGGTCACAACCCTTCATCACTGCTGCCCCTTTGAAAGAGTAACTTCCTTATCTTCTTCCCATTCCTTTCTTCTTCGATTAGGGCCCGTTTGGTGCCAAGCATTAACCTGGAATAAGCATTAGTTAATGCTAGAATAATTTAATTCTTTGTTTGGCGCATTTTTTGAATTCTGGAATTAAAAAACTAATCCCCATTTTGGGGCTTATGCTTGCATTAGTTAATTCTAAAAAAAAGCTGGAATTCATTTCTTATTCGAGAATAAGAAATTTATGGATTCAAAATTTATTTTTTTTATTAATTTTTAAAAAAAAAAAAAAATTTGAAATCTTTTTTTTTTAATGTGGGTATGTATATATATACACATGTGTATATATACGTGTGTGTATATATACACACATGTGTGTGTATATAGACACATGTGTGTGTATATACACGTGTGTATATATACACACGTGTATATACACATGTGTATATATATGTGTGTATATACACACATGTGTATATATGTGTATACACATGTATATACACACACATGTGT